>VXAC01005205.1:23833-77553 GCA_013399225.1 Rhipidura dahli | reverse complement strand
AAGGAAGGGGAGGTCACGTGCCGGTCGCGGGCGCCGCCGCCGCCGCTTTGTGAGCGCACTGGGCAGGTACCGCGCGCGCGGGGGGCGCGCGGGGCTCCCCCTCACCCGTCCCCGGCCAACGGTCCCAGCGCGCGGCCGCTCCCCCCTCAGCCGGCCCCGCGGGCCCGGCCCCGCTTTGTCCGGCCGGCGGTCCCTCGGTCCGCGGGTCGGTCGGTGTCCACCCGGGCCGCCCAGCCCCGGCCCGCCCGCCGACGGGTTGGGGGGACGTAGCTTTGCCCTACTTTTCGTGGCGGCCGCCCCGGGGAAGCTTCGCCCTGGCCTAGATCACCGTCGTCCCCCCCCCTCCCCTCCGCTTCCCCTCCGTGTCCCCCTCCTCTCCCTCTCAGCAGGGCCGCGGGTGCGGGCAGCGCCCACCTGGCTGGGGAGGGGGAGCCCGCTTGGCTCCGGGAGAGGTGGGTTTTCTCTGCACTCCCTGACATCCGCGGAAGGGGGTCCTGCACCCCATCCGCCTTCGAGGAGGGGTTCTCACCTCATCGTGGAGGTGCTCGTTTAGTACACCGAGGGTTTCCCTCTGGCGGGTTGGTGCCTCTGGCTTGGGGGGGTGTGACGGTATCGGGATTAGCCGGACCCCGCAGAGGAGGAGTGGGGGTAGCGGCAGGAATCAGGCGAGAGGGGAGTTGGCATCTCGAGAAGTGAACAAGTGGATGATGAAGTATCGATCTGTGACTTACGCAGGGCTTTACTTCCATGTTGTCGTTGCTCATCCCCTTCCCGGATATTCCCTCGCTGGTGATGGTGGGGGGGGGGTCACAGCTGCCGACAGTGACATCTCGGCAGCTACAGTGGGTTACTTGAGGACATGACAATGAATGAACCGTTCCCTCTGTTAACCTTCTCCACCTTGGTCCTTCCTTGTCATCGGTTGTGTGTGGTTGCTTGGAACTGGGTGTCGGGGCAGGGCTTCGCTATTGGTTTGACTTATGTTGCCTTTAAAAACAACAGAAAAAAGCTCTTCTGTGTCGTCTTCTGTTGCTGAAGAAAATTGCAGCAGGGTAGTGAGCTGGTAGGCATTCCTGTGCAAGAAGCTGCATATAGAAAGGACCCGGTGCATGTTTGAGTCTGATGGCAAGGGTCTGAACTCTGTGATGTTGAATAGGTTTAAAAGCTTGTGCTGGAATGTCTGCAGTGCTGTTGGGTGCCACCTGGGAGCAGGGTGGACTGCTTTGAAGCTTCTCTCTTGTAGGTGCGTTAGCACCAGGAGCATGGATGTGCAGAGCCCTCTTGGTTGTGTTCAGAGGAACAGGATATCTTGTGGAGCAGAAGCTTGGGGTTTGCTATGTAGCTGAGTGAAGGGAAGCTATGGAAGGGGAATGGAGGGGCTGTCCTAGCCTGAGAGCAGCTGTTTTTTTCCAAGTAGAGAAATTGGAGCTGGATGTGAGGGAAGGGAAGGGAGGGGGAGCAGTGCTTGCTGTTGAAACAGAGCCCTTCACAAAAAACAGCAGCGACTCAGCCTCCTGGCTTTTGCTTCTTTAATATTTACTAGGCCCTTTTAGCAATTCCCTTGGTTGTATCACATTCTCTAATGGAATCTGGGTTTGGATTCTTACCTGGCTGACTCAGTATTTATACCTGGGTCCAATCTCTCTGCGGTGGTTTGACCTAACTTGTTTAAAGAATTTATTTTTAACCTTACACTAGGTAACTTGAAAGCAAGCAAGGCTAAAACATTTTGCAGGATTAATGATGTTTTGTGACTCCTGAAAATGAGCTGGCTTCTCTGTTGATAACCTCAATAATCTTGGTAATCTTGGAGTTTGGAAGGAGTGGGAATTGGACAAGCTCTGTTGTAGTTCTAGTTGCAGTTTTATCAGTGTTGATTTTGAACACTGTCTATAGTAAAAAAAGCATGAAATTTCTGAAATTTAGACTGTTTCAGTTGTTTTGGCCTATCCTCCATAAAGCTCCTGGTGCCATGACAAGGGTTTGATCATTTGAGGGGATGTGGAAGCTAGAGACTCATCACTAAAATCTAGGGAAGCTGGGGGGAAAACCAACAAAATAATCTTGTCTGTTTCCAGAAGCCGTTATTTAATTTTTCTTTTTTTGTTTGGCTTTTCCATTTTTTTTGAAGCTGCTGTTCTAGAACCAGAGGTATATTGTTGATGGTCTATATTTCTTCCATGAACTTTTATTTTAGGTGATGATTTCATTGTAAAATGCCATTTTTTTGGTATGCTTTGTGTTTGTTGCTGGTGTTCCTCTATTAATATTGGTCATAGCAGAGTAACATGCTGATGAACAGTGCTTGGAAGGTGTATGTGTCATATACTGTTAATGCTTTATTAATAATCAGCATTGATAGTCTTACCATTAGTAGTAATGTTTACTTGCAGTTTCAGTTACATCTAGTACCAGTACTTGGAATAGGTACTTCATGAAAGGCTAGGAGTAAAGCTTTGGATCTTTTATGAATCTTTTTATTTATCTTTGTTTTTTATTTGGTTGAAGCACATGAGCAGGACTTTGAAGACCCATGTTCAGTGCTTTGCAACAGCCTTGTATCATCTTGCTAAAAGAGAAGCCAAGTGACTTGTCCCCTTTCTAAAATATGGATTAAAGAAACTCCGTGTTGTATTTGTAGACTTCAGAATTATTGAGTGGAAGGTGCAAGAGGAAACACAAGTTATATCCTCCGCAGTGTTGTTATTCTGCTAGAACTTTTGGTGAATTTTAGGTTTATTTCTGATACAGTCTGTTTACTTGTAGCCCACTGGGTCCTCTGTGCTTTTCAGAGAAGACCTAGTTTGGACTTGCACTGTTTTTCATATAACTTCCCTAAACAGTTTGCATTCATTCTCATTAAAGTGAGAGCTGGGATGAAAGGTTGTGAAATGCCTCCTTTGCAATTACTTCAGGTTCATATTTTACAGAAACCATACAAAGGGTTTGTCTGTTTTGCTCTAACATGAAAGTCCACACTCTTTGATTTTGGCCATCTGCTCTGGGAGTCTGTTGGAACTCCCCATCCGCCTGGGGCTCCTGCAAGGCTGTTCCTTCCACAGGTGTGGTACCCTCAGCCCTTCTCTCCCCATTACTTCTCAAGGCTTCAAGAAGTAAATAGGGACTAAAGACAGGCAGTTTAGAGGTGGTACAGTCTGATGCCTAAGATCTCATGGATTGCTCAGCCTGCTTTTACTACATCAGAAATATTTTGCTGAGCATATTATTTGACGTATGTTCTATTTAGATTGTAAAACCTGTAAAATAGGTTACATGAACAACTTCGTGCAGTTCCCTTGCATTGAGTTGTTTCCCTTCTCAATTCTATTGAAATTCTCTTTCTTTTTGTTCAGCTGTCTGTGTGTAACCTGCGTGATATTTATGATATAAAAGTGGCTTCTTTTGAAGGTAAAATTGTCAAGCTTTTTTCCCCTCTATCCCCAGGCTTCCTAAATCAGTCTTCCAGCAGATGAGCTTGGAGGAGTCCTTAACCTGGCTGACTGAAGCATTTTGCATTAAAAACAATGAAATGTTTCTCATGTTGGGAGAGCTTTGATGTTTCTTGAAACTTAAGGTTTGCCTGAAGTAATACTCCTATAGTGAACTTCATGGTTTTGTTTTTCTGCTATATTATATAGGAAGTACAGTTTATTCCTGTAGAAGATGCGGGTTCAATGGAACTGGTATTGCAGAATCATTCAGTATGTGAATCTAAAGTTAAATAAACAAAACACAAATGCTTTGTTAATGTTCAGGTTTGCATCATCAGGTTGCAGTTTTTTGGACATGTTTTAGTGGGGGGGAGAAAATGTTTATATCAGTCTATTAGGTGGCCCTGTGATAGAAGGTGTAGGATTTGAATTCACTGGTTATGACCATGTTCCTTAATATTTTTATTGGTTAGTTGTAGAGAGAGGAAGTCTTTGTGCAGTTTTATTGCATCTGGCATTGGTTTAATCTAGAACATTTCATTTGTGTTTCTTATGATTAAAGTAGTGTGCTTGGAAGTAGGACAATACTGAAGAGACCATATTGAGATTGCTTTTGAGTAACAAAACCACAGTATTTGTTTTTACTCCATTTGTCTTGTTTAGTGTTTTGGCGATGGTGGATGTATAGTAATATAGAATGAGGAGTTTGGCTTCAGAAACCTTTTTGCTTCCTCTTCCAGTTTGTTTCTCAATGTTAACTGAATCATGCCTGTTTTGTCCTCAACACTTTGCTTCATATTATCACATTATCTACGTTTTTCCTTATTTGAAAGCTATTACTGATATAATTTTTTCTCTTTGCTCTTACTTTCTTCTTTGATTTTCAGAATCTCATGTTGTCTTACACACAGTTTCAGCAACAGGAATCTGAAAGGAATATTGGTGCCAAACCTTGCTCTGCTGTTGGGCTGTACATAGTATATTGTATTCAAGAAATTCTGGTCCATGCTTTTGATAGGTTGTGCCCCAAGGGATGGATGTCTGCTTTTATTTCAGCTTTCAGTCACACATTCTTGAGATCACTGACTTGTGATCTGTTTTTGAGACTGACATAAGAGAGACCTAAGTTAGTGATGTTAACTTTGGGTGACTAAGTGTGATGAGGGGGAACAGTGCTGCACTTCCTGGTCTTGTGCTTCACTTTCTTTTATTAGCCACTGAATGAATTTCTGAATGTTTTGAATGTAGGGTAAGTGCCAAGGGGTAGCTGTCTGAAATTTCTTTTAGAGAAAGCGTGGAATAGACTTAGGAGGTTGGTGAAGGTAAGTTAATGAGTATTTTAAAGTGTTTGTTGTTTTTTTCCTCAGCATTTGAGAAAACACTTTCTGGCACATGTCTTCAGCCTGTTGGGTTTCTTTGCTGTTTCTTGATGTCCAGATTAGCAGCAATACCCAGGAACTCTTCTTTGCATCTTAGGAAAAGATGCTTATTATCTTTTTTAGTAGTTCTCTGTTATGTCTGCAAGTATAAAACTCATTTCAACTTCATATCTGTACTCCAGTTTCTGTTGTTTACCATTTCATCTATTGATGTAGTAGTGTATGTTTCTGGTTTTTGTCCCAATGACTTTTACCCCACTTGATTTAATTGAAGATTCCCTTGATTTTCTCTATATTACTTTTGGAGCAGAAATGCTAGTGCTTAAGATTTGTCTCTAATGAAGCTTGTGGGGCATTTTTAATAACAGCTTTTGTTATAGGACTTTCTTGCCTTTTTACTTCACCTAATCATGGGCTGACCTAGGTTGACAGGGACTCCTGGATTGTTCTAGTCTCCCCTTACTTAAGCAGGGCCACCTAGGGGGAGGTTGCTCAGGACTGCCTCTGAATGTCTTTTGAAGATCTCCAGTGGAGACTCTGCCACTTCACTGGGTAACCTGTGCTGTGCCCTGCTTTTTTGCCCTTGGGGCACAAAAGCATTCCCTGATGTTTACAGGAAGCCTCTTTGTATCAAAGCATTGGGTCTGGTCCTGTCACTGGGCACTGCTGAAAATAGTCTGTCTCTGTCTGTGTACCTTTCCTTCAGGTACTTGCACGTGTTGGCAAGGCACCACTTTCCCCCCAAGCTTTTTTTCTCTGGGTTCAGCTACTTGACATAGTCATATCTATAGTCCTTTAGGCAAACTCAACCCTTATGTCTTTACTGGCCTTTAATTCAATGATTAAGCATTGAATTTAGTATGAATGGTGTGGTGTTCACAGTAATTCATGATTCTTGATTGGTGGAGAAATGAGTAGGTTTAGAGAAAGTACCGTGAAAACGCAGTAAGGTGCTTATTTCAAATCTGAATAATTTCTGTGCTTGCAAATGAGGAGTAATTGACTGTCCTGGTTCTAGCTGAATTGAAGACAATAATTCAGTCTGTGAGGGAAGAAACAGGTAGAACACTTGATTGTCTGACAGTGGTAAAATTGCCCAAGTCCTTTGTATATTCTGTCTAGGAATTGCATGGATTCTAAGTGATGATTTAATGTACAATACAGCATTTAGGAGAGGTTAGACTGAGTTCTTAATGTACGTCTGCTTTTGAACTGTCCATTTTATGAAGCTGTGTACATAAAAATTATTTTTTAAAGTACTTTTAAATGAGACTAAAGCCCAAACTTTGGGGAATTACATGAGTCCTGGTGAATTAGAAGGGAATTGGACCAACCTAGTTTTTGTACTCTTGCAAGTCCAGACACCTTCCCCAAAAACCCCAAGACCCCCACAACTGTAGAGGAAGGTTGAAATAAAGTTAGATGGTTAAAATTATTTTCATAGCTAGGATTGTTGAATCTGGGAAGTGCTGGAATGACTCTTGTAGAACAGTCATCCAAAATGAAACATCACTGAGATGTAGTTTCTGCTAGGAAATCTATCTCAAATATTTGGATGACTTTGCTCCCTTGCTGATTCTGTGGGTTGTTAGGGAGTGCTTTTGAGAACTTTGGCCATGAGAGAGAGCAAAGCAAGAATATATAACTTTTATATTTGTTCTCCATAAACAAATCCATTGAAATGACCGATCAAGACAAGATGTTCAGGCGTTTCATTAGTTATTAAATGACTCACCCACTATAAAATATGATAAAACATTGTGCAAGAAACTGCAGAACTATCCCTTTTCGGTTAATTTTAGTACTTAAGTAAAAATTGAACACAAAAACATATTAAGTGAGGCATCTTGCCTTTCAGGTGAAAACAAACTTATTTTGAACATTTGTCAGGCTGTGGTAACCAAAGGCCTGTCCACCCAGCAGAAAAGCAAGTAGCTCTTTGGAGGGGGAAACAAATGAAGGAGTTGAGCAACTGGAGTCAGCATAATTTTCCTTCTGGAGACTTTGTTTAGGAGTCGTGAGCGGCCAGGAACTGGTTTTATGGTTGTAGGTCCCCTTTATTGAGAGACCTTGATTGAAAAGCTGACATAGAATTCTTTCTCCTTTTCCAATTGCTCCACAGTACTGGAGGAAAGTTAGGATCAGCTGTTAACATGGACTTTCGATGATACTTTCCATGACTCAACAGACAGGTTCTAATGCAGTGTGTAGGGGGAGAAGGACAGAATGAGTTGCTTGTGGAGGAGCAGAAGGAGGATGTGGCTTGGGGGTAGTTACAAGACAGGTTTGGAGTGAGGGGAAAAGGGGGAAGAGTTTGGTGTTCTTGATCTTGATATGATGGTTTGCTACTTTGATTTGTTTGTTCAAATTATTCAGAGTCTTGTTCATATAAGCAGAATCAGTAATGCTGAGGAACCTTAGGTGTGTCTTAACAAACAAAATTCCTGCTTTGATGAACTGCACTGAGGGTGAGTAATGAGATAATGCCAGGAATGATCAGCCCTGGTGGAATACTTGGGGTAGAGGAGGGGGTCTCTTGTTATTAACATCCCTTTTGGCTGTTAAATCTGCCTGGTGAATTAGTTGACACTATGTTTCAGTCCTTTGAAATGGTGTTGCTCTCTTAGTGTGTAGTGGCTGGGTCTCTGGTAATGCCAAATGCCAAGTTGTTAGGTTGTTTTGCATCCTACTTTTGGTATTCCTTCAAATGTGTTTTTGTTCTTCACTTATGGCTATGTGTAGTGCAGCACTGATAACTTGCTGTATTCCCCAGAAGTTTATATCTGAACAGATATGCTGGAAAGACTGTGAAAGTTTTTTCTAAGATTTTTTTTTCTTTTTTAAAAGAGAAATGTTGAAGGGGATAAACTATCTCTTCTGGCACTCAGTAATTCTGAGAAAAGTTAATTCTTTTGGTAGATTGACTTACTTGTTCTGTTGAATAAAATAAGAACGTTACCACCTCTTACATTTCCTGAAAAATCTGAACTTCACACTTCTCAAGTTCTCTGCCAGGTGAAGTGACCTCATGTAAACATAGGTCAAACACTGTACTAAACTTTGCTAAAATATATATATGAACTTCATTGATTTTGTTACAGTTAAAACCTAAAAGCATCATTCTGGAAACATGGCAAAGCCTGAAAATAGAGCTTCACACTAGGCTGGTTTATCTAATTGCATGTTTGGGTATTATAACAATTGTATTTTATACTGTTATGGTATTTATGGCTATAGAGGTGTCGAGCTCTGCTTTCCTGAAATATTAAAGACCAGCTGGGAGGAAGTGGTATGTTTAGTTCTTCCAGGACTCAGTGTGCATTGACCTCTCAAGCATTAAGCTTCAGGGATGTATCAAAGCTTGTTGAAATACTGACCTACAATGTGTATTACTCATCTCTGTTTTTCAGAAGTTATATACCTATATTTAAAATTACCCAAATTTCTAATAAAAAAAAAAAAAGTGGAAATAACCCCTCAATTTAACTTAAAAAAATTAGGATCTCTATTAAGCTTCAAATGAGTTTAAAAGAAAAAAGCTTTCCAAAAGCCCATCTTGAAGAAGATGATGGGAATATTTTCCAGTGTATTAAATTCAAAACATCACAGCTGCAAGAGCTTGAGGTTAACCAAAACATTATCATATGTTTCTGGAACTTACACTTTCAAGTCTTTTACAGAAATTGGATATCTTTCTAAAGCTCTAGAGGAGTGCAGCTAAAGTAATACTTGTTTGTAGTATTTTTGAGAATTTTAGTTTGACATCAGTGTACTTCTGACTGTTTAACAACTTGCATTTCAGTCATGGTAAAATGTTTGCTGACAAGCGAGTTCCAGATAAACATTTATTTAATTTTAGTTGCCTCTGAAGTAAAATTACAGCCTTTAATGTGTTCACATTAGTCTGTAAGGTTGATTTTTTTTTTTTGATTCACCAGGTTTCATCCTAGTTTTTCTTCTCACTTAGTGTTGTTGCATTCTTTGGGCTCTGTATTATTCCTCATTTGAATTTGATAGGAGAATCAGTCAAACAAAGGTTTGTGTTCTCAAATGTACTTGCTGATTAGAATATACATTAAAGTCTAACATAATCTCAGATATGGAAGGCCTTACCCTTGGTGCTGTGTGTACTTGGAATTTTCTGAGTTTTATTTGTTCTGTATACAATGTCTGAAATTTTGGAATGATTTTAAGGAAAGTTATGTCTCTGGCTCTTAGAATGAGATAATTCTTTTAAATGTGCTTTTTCCTTCCCCGTCTTCTTTTTCTGGCAAAATAAAATCTAAAAAGAGCACAAAATGTTTTTCTTGGAGGTATTTGCCACTCTTCAAATGGACTTGCATGAATAAGTGGAAGGAAAAATTCTGCTCTTTCAAGTTGCTGTTATCGGCAATTGTATGTGTACTCTGCAGTGTTTAAATGCAGTGTATTGAGAGTTCAGTCCTATCAGTCCTTTGCATTTGATCCTGCAAAGAAATTCCTATGATATAGCTGTAAGCTCACAGTATCTTCCAAAAATTTTTAAAAACTCAGACTTCATGGCAGTGTTCTTTTGAATATCAAAACTAAGGTCATGCTAACACCTGCTTCCTTATAGTTTTAGAGCATAGCAACAGGGTCAAATATGGTTTTTTTAGTATTAGACATCAAAAACTGGAGGGACCAAAAGGACAGTACCTACTTAGATGAGGTTTGTATACTTTCAAAAGAACTACCCTAAACCCCAGCAGAACAATGAGTTTCAGTGTTTTGAAGGTGAGACAGTGAAAGACTTTTTAGCTGTTTACTTTCTGTGATTGCAGTTTTGGGTGAATGCTGTCTCTTGTACTTTTTTTTCTGATCAGAGGAGGTATATTATATTCTTCCTTTTAAATTTTTTTTTTCACTTTATTCTGAGTCAGGTTCTTACTAGTTTTCAAAAAGCCATATTTTGAACAGTGTACTCATTGAACTTGAAAAACAGTCTTGTGTTAAATTGAGAACACATTTAAGGCATCATACTGTTCTGCATTTTAAACTTGCCTACCATTGGTTTTGAATTTATTTACAGTGTCATCTTGGCTTTTTCAGCAAGTGTGTTTAACAGCCCCCTGCTGTGCTAGAATTTTTAAACAACACTCTGTAAATGACTGAAAATTATTACTGTGTTTAAAAAAGCTGTTACTCAAGTTTGTAATGCAAATTTTAGAACTTGTAATATTTTATCTTGGTTATTCCTTGCTCATCCTTTGGTTGATTTCTGTGTACATACAGCTTTCTGGTTTGGTTGGAGAAAACTGATGTTTACAACACATCTTCTGCTGAAATGGTTTTCAAGATTGTTGTTATCAAACCATTTGTTTATTGAAATTTTTATAGGTGCGGTATGCTCTCTGTAGCTCATACTTATAATATTTTAATGCTGTTGCTAGAGCTGAACACTACAGGTAGCAAAATGTGTATTCCAGGTGCAGTCTCAGAATTCATATGTGTATTGAGAGTGAAGTGTACAGTTAGTATAAATAAGCTGTTTCAGGAGCTGAGATGTGTAGAGTACAAGTCTTATTCAAGTTTTGATTACAAGTCTAGATTACAAGTTTTATTTCAAAAGTGAATAAGTTCATCTTGCAGGAAAGCAAGTCTTGCTCGGTCTTTCAGACTTTCAGTGGTAAAATGGACAGGTGACTACTATCTTCTTGGAATGCTTTAGATTTTCTACTTAGGCATTTTAATATTGCCTTGCACAGTATATAAACCTGGCATGCCTGTATGGAATTGGGGGTTATGATTCGTAACTGTGCTGTACTCAACTACTCAGAATACAAAAATATTATAAAAGGGCATGTTAACTTTGTGAAAATAAGGGAATACATTAATGTGAAAAGGAATTTTTAATGGCCTAATAAATAGGAAGGAAGTTTTGAAGAAAAGTTCTGTATAGTTTTTCAGATTTTGCAAACTTAAAATATTACTCTTGCCTTTTTGTAAATTTGGTTGTGAGCTAGTTTGTCTTGGAAAAAAGTGGTGGAGGAGAGAGACAGAAAACACAAACAGCATTTAAGTCAGATTTGCAGAGGAAGGTGCAGACGGATCTAGAACAATGGCTGTGGATCCTAGAAGAAGCATACGGGCTGCTCTTCACTCCATTTATGTTAGAGAGAATGTAAATACTGGATTAAATGCAGTAAAACTTTGGGCAGTTTAATGCTTTGTGTCTTGCACAAAGCAAGCACCTTCTCTCTTTGGTATTTTCTTCAGAAAGTTTAAGTAACTAAGAAGTGAGAGATGTGATTTAACTTAAAGGGTGGGAACATCCTGGTTGCCTGTATTCCTGATGTTAGATAGGAATTCTGCATAGAGGGCTCTTTATTTGCCTCTTGCTTTGTAGCATGTTTTAAGTTTGAGATTATAAAGGTAGTTAATCCTTCATCTCTTTTGATAGTTTGGTATCATTTTGGAGCAGATGAGATAGACCTGACCACACCTGAATTCTAGAATGATGGAATAAGTGAATTTACGTGTGACACCGAGTTGAGAAGCTGTGATAGTGAGAAAAATAATGCTCAAAATCAAGTGGGAAAGCTTGGGGTAAAACCAGGTTTTCTGACTGAAGCAAATAAATACAAGGGTTTACAGAGGAAAGTTGTCAAACCTGCTTGTTTAAAGCTAGACAAAATGGTAACGGTGGTTGTGACTGTAGAAAGAGCAGTCCAGAGGTGGCAGAAAAATGGAAGTGAACTTTGATGGCTTTCACTTCTTTGTGCTGTTCCAGTTGTTTCTTGTCTCTGAGCACCTGACAGTAAGTTTGTAAAAGGATTTCACTTGTTTCTTGCAGTGTTTTTTAAAAGCTAAACTGAGACAAGTGGCTGATAGTTTTCATTAAGTTATTATCTACAGGGATTGTGAAGAAAGAAAATGGTTAACACTGCCTTACAAATTATTATTTCTTTTCCTCCTTCTGAAACTTTATATTCAGAGTCATGTATATCACTACAAAAAAAGAGATGCTTTTTTTTATTTTGGTGGATATTCTTGCCAAAGATGAATCTTGAGATATAATCTGGGGCAAAAATATAGAAAGATGTTCTGGAATATTTTGCTTTATTTAAAATAGTGTTTTTCAGTGAGACTTCTGGTTTTCTTTGGACTTCTGAATTTATGAACAAGGGCTGATTTGTGCTGGTGGTCTTCCCTTGGTGTCTAGTTTAAGGGTTGGGCTCTGTACAGGTGTGGAATGATACTGAGCTCTTTGGTGTTGCCACCAAAACTGAAGCTAAAATCACAAATTTGCTATCACATTTTATAGATACAGCCTTACTGATTACAGAGTGTATTTCCCTTTGTATCAGTCATGGCTTGTAATTTCAGCATTACTTTTTGTTGCGGGTGTTGTAATGTGATCTGATGTGGCATTAAGTCTGAATTAATCCTGCCCTCCAAAACCTTTCTGCGGTGACACTTTGTACTTTGTCCCTCGTTGTCAATTCTAGTGTGAATTAAATAGGTGCCCTTTTTTTTTTGATGCAGCAAAGTGTGTTTCTGCAAGTGTGAGAATGTCTCTGCTCTTGCTCGGCTATTTTTAGTCCTCTTGCTTGTATCTGTTTCTATTCAAAGAATTCCTTTGGAAGCTGTTCCAGGAGAGAGTGGTTTGGTGACAGTAGAGGGGGCAGGGAAAGTGCAAGCACGGAGTGTGTTCGTGATCTGGCAGTGAGATGTCCAGTGTGCACCACTGCTTCCTGTGTGCTCCCTTGTTTCCGAGCTCCCCGTTCCAAGAGAATTCCCCCTGCTGAGTATTGTCCTGGCAGGTGTTACCTGGTTCTTGGTGTAATTTGGAGCACCTGGGTTTCTACCTGAATCTTCTTACTCAGCTTGTTTTTCTGTGGAACCAGCAATGCATTTTAGGAGCTGTTCAGGTATTGGCTGCTGTATCAGAGTGGGTAACTGAAGTATGCATTTCTACAGTTAATTAGCCAAAGCCAAAAGTTCCCAGTATTTGTTTTTCCCTACTCTTTTTTTTGTTTTTAATTTTCTGATAACAGTTAATTCTGGATTATCTTTCCTAGTAAATTAGTTTAAAAGTTTTCATTTTTTATGTAACAGCCTTTTCTTTTTTTTTTTTTTTTTTTTTTTGTGGTTTCATGCATTACTCATCTTGTGTACAGGTAGCTGTTGATTATAAGGGTAGTGATAAGTGGGGGTGATCCAGTGAAAACTTTTACTGTTTTAACTGTTGAATCTTAGAGTTGACAGTATGACAAACGGGAAGCCTGAGTGATGCATGTGCTGACAGCCCAAGCTTTAACTGTTCTGAAAGTGTCCTGCTGACATTGTCAGAAGAGAAGCAGGGAATGGTGGTTTTGAGACAAGTCAGTCATGGTTAATACAGGAAGGTCATTGACCCTGTGCAGCTTTAGTGGTGTACTTCAGTCTCATCTGAGATGCTTTAGCCACTTAAGCTTTTTTTTTTGTGTTGTAGTATTGATGGCTTAACCAGAATGAGGCCTGAGATCCTATGTCCTTTCATGTATTCTTTGAAGAGAACATCTGTAACTTGTGTAGTTGGTACTTCGCAGCTGTTTCCTCACCTACATCTGTGTGTGTGTCCTGAGCCCACCTGGACTTTTTGCTGACCCCAGAGGTCATTTCAGACTGGAAAGCTGTGCAAATTATTGCAGTCTGAAGAGGCTTTGCCTTGTGATTCTTTTAGTGGAGGGAGCCATTCAAAGAACTTCCAAGTTACCCAGCCCTGTTTTCCTCAGTAAGTTTGGGTTTCCTCCTTTCCCCATCAGAGGGGGGATGCTGTGAGTTTTAATGAGCTGACAGAGTGAACAAACCTTGTCAAGGTGGAGCTTTTTGATAGGGAATGGGTGGAAGTTTAATTGTGTTATTCCTTTAAAAGTGAAATCCATAGATGACTGGAAAAAGAGTTGTATACTTAGTTGTGTATACAAAATCATTAAAGATTGTTATGGGTGAATAAGTTGCTTTGGACTAGTTTGAATGTCTCTTTTAATACCTGAAGCTGAATGTAAACATACACTTCTTTAGCTGGGGGAAAACTATTTTAGGTTAATGTAATCTGTGTTAGTGTGGTTGTCCTAATGTTCATTATAGCCTCCTCTTCTTTGGATAGAAGCACCTCCAAATTTTAAATATACTCTACACTGCAAGTTACGGGATGTTAACAGGTATCAAAGAGGTTGAACGCTAAGTGTTCCTCAGTAAACATGATAGAAGCCTCTTATCCTGCAAAATAATTATATATTCAAATATTTAGTTTTCTTCAAAACTTGTCTGGGAGCTTTTTTTATTTTTAAAATGTCTACAGGGATTTAATTCTAATTTTTTTGATTGTGTGCAGTGGGCTTGACCAGGATCAAGTCATGCTCTACTGGATCCTGGAAAAACAAAACGCATTTATACCTATGCTGTAATGGTGCATGTCTGCTAAAAAGCAAGTTCCCCCTTTCCTTGTGAAGTTGATCCCTGTCCCTCCTGTCAGATTCAGCAGTTGTATAGCCACATAGTTTTCCACTGGATAAGCTTGTTGAACTGACTGATTGTTTTGTTTTGGAGGGTTTAGTTTGCTCCTGGGTGAGCTGACTGAGCCGACTCCCTCTGCAGCTGCAGGATCATTAGCCTGATTGAAGGAAAGGAGCAATATTTTGTGGTTAAGGAGTGGGGGAGCAGGCGTGCCATTTCTGGTGATTACTCACAGTTGTGTGGTATTAGATGTGAGCTGATACTTGATTTTAATGGAACAAACTATGCCCAAACTATGGATTGAACTTCAAGTGAATATACAGCCAGATCCCAAAGGAGAACTAAAACTCTAGTGATGTTTTTTTTTTGTCCTAAACTGTGCTCGGCCATCCTTTACTTGTGTGAGAGACTTCAGGAGGGCTGTGTTAGTTCTGACTGCAGAGGATAATGATTTTCAACCCTGAAAAGCCTGCTAGTTTGGTTTCTTTTTCCCTGGCTGCAATAAACCTTTCCTTTACTAAATAGTAGTTAATGTTTTTTCCAAGCCTCCTAGTTAATGCAGTGAATAATTCAGTTGGAGTGTCTGTTGCAGGAGAGAACTAAGCTGTAGTTTTGCCAGCTGCTGTGTTGTTGGAAGTTACAGACACAGTAGTGCCCTTCCAGTGGATGCTACTCAGGAAACCTTAGGAGAGAAAACACCAAAGGCCTTACTTTTTCTATTTTTCTTTGTGATTGCTCCAAACCCAGAGATATGAAGAGATTTGCAATACTGATGGTTCTTCACCACTTAATGTAGCAGTCATGGAATAAACAGTGAGTGTACTGTGTATTGATTTGGCTAGTATTTTCTTTTATCTCTTGAGGTTCCTTTCATCCTGTCAAAAGAGAAAGTATTACGTTTGTGGGTGTACAAGCACCACCTCTGAGGCACTGTTCTGTGTATACTCCCTGATCTGAGATACTGATGGAGTTGACAATTCAGGACAGCATGCTGTGTGGCCAGTGATGAGACTGTTATCTTTTCTACTGTGGTGGATGTTAGAGAGGTTTCATATAAGAAAATCTTTTCCCTGACAGAGGGCAAGAAATGAGGGTCTTCTGTCAAAGATGGCAGGAAGCTGTCTTTTTCCCTCCAGGCCTTAGAATATTTGGACAGGTGAAAACTTTTATTGAAATACTTCTCAGCAGACATATATGCTTGAAAAGTGAACTTGCTGTTGCCTCTTCCTCACAGGATCCTTGTGGTGGCCAATTGTCAAAGAGAATTCCTGTTTTGTTTTCTATATATTTCATTTTTATTTGGACCTGTGCAGCCTTTTTTTTTTTTTTTTTTTTGCTCTGTTGCTTTTTTTTTTTTTTTTTTTTTTGTTCTGTTTTGTTTTTTTTTCTTTGGTTCATGGCAACAGCTGTGGTCTAACCTCTGTTATCTAGTTCTGATAGTCCAGAGCATGGTGCTTAGAAAACAATGTGCAGTTTGTCTGTGTCTCTCTGTTCCTTAAAGTTCCAGTACAGTTAATCATAACTGTTGGTAGCTAGTGCATCTTGCACGTCCTTGCAGTCATGGGTCTTATCATTAGTACAGGGAGCAGAACTTGATTCCTTGTAGATATTGACGTCTGAAATGTAAGGTCAAGTCTCTGAATGTTTTAGGACATTCACTGCCTCTGATTGTCCAGAGTCACTCGGGTGTGTTAGGACAGCTGTGGAGCTAAACAGTTTTTTACAAGTCTGAAGACTGACTTGGTTGTGTGGAAGACAAAACCCTAGGAGAAAGTCAGTCAGACTTCTCTGATTTTGGTGTGATTGATTGTTTTACTTTTTTTTTTTTAAGTACCAGTTAAAGTTGAATTTCTTCCTTCAGAAATTTCTGTATGAGTAAGGGTACTTGTTGCCTCAGATGCTTCAATATTTTAATGAAATTATGAGGACAAGTCTGCAGGATGTTTATCGCGTGTAGCTGGAAGATTTTCGTTAAAACTAGAGAACCACCAGTATATAGTGAAATGTGAAACACATCTCAGGCAGAAATACTGGGATAATAGGAAAAAAACAGATACTGTGAGAGAATTTAAAAAAAATGTTACTTATAATACTTAACTTTCATGGCTGAAACATGCTCTACTACTGGAAAACCTGCACTGTTCAGTCCCTTGTCCATATCATGCTTTTGGGCTCTGAATATGTGATCAGCCTTTGCTTAACTCTAGCCTTTTGAGGATGAGCACTTTCTCTTGCAAAACTTCTTCCAAGTGCTGTCTTGTCTTTTTTTGGTAAGACCTATTTGTATATTTCTTTGTTTTCCTTTGCATAGCATATGTTATTAAAATAAACTTTTTCTTTTCTGGTTTTAAAGAGAAATTGTTGATTTTTGCAGGTGGGGATGTGTTCTTAGATAGTTACAAATTGACCCGGCAGGGTAATCACTTCAAGTAACAACTCAGAGGGCATTTAAAAGGTGGATAAGTTTAGTCACTTGGTCATTGGCTGCAGTTTGTCAATATGACTTGAAGTTTATATATTAGTTTCTATGTTTGTGCAGGTACTCAGGCTGTTCCCAGCAATACTCTTTCCTTGGTAAAACATGAGAGCATACAGGTAGTAAAATGTCTCTCTCTTTTGGTATTCTGCCAGTGAAGGAGGTCAATATTTTTCCTATTTACCATAGAAGACTGTAAGATGAGACATGAATTCTCCCAGGATCCATAAGCTCACGTAGTTGCTTGGGGTAATACAGACACTGAGTCATCAGCATGGCTCCTGAGGAACATCTGACTCTTGCAGACTCTTCCTGTTTGAAGCAGCAATAATGATGGTGAGATGCTTTGGACAACAGCACTAGAGGGAAATGCATTACATCTATGCTTTGCAGACATAATTTTTTTTCTCTGTTCTTTTTCCTCATGCTCATATAACTCTACAGCTGTAGCAGTAAAATATGAGCTCCCTGTACATGCACAGTAGTTATGCCCTCCTGGGGCAGTGTTCTGCAGCCTTTTCCCAACCCTGTCACTGTGAAAAATCCTTAACTGGTAGCTTTGTATTTCGAATATAAAAAATCAATCACATTTTTAAGGTGTTCACAGAGATCTTTGCATGGTTTCTTTATCACAGCTCCATATCTGGGAGTAACTTTCTTGAGACTGCCTCAGGAAAGGAATTGAAACTGCAAATTTTTTTGCAACTGATGGAAGTGAATATTTAACTTGTAGAGGAAAATTGAAAGTCAGTTGCTATTGCCATGCCTTGTCTGTTCCTGGAAGTTCAGGAATAGAGTTCCTGTGTTTTGGGAGCTTGCAACCATGTCAAGTCAATTTTTATTCTCTGTACCTCTAGCTTTTCTGACTTCTTTGAGTCTAAAAGGCTTAGAGTTCTTGATGAAGGAAGGTTTAACAACAGATCGCAGAAAACATTATGATAGCTTTAAAAACCTGCTTTATATGTTGATATGTGTTCAATTAATCTTTGATTCTTTGCCTTCCTCTTTTCCTTCTAAAATCCAAAGCAAAAATGCGACTAAATGTGTTGGATAAGAAAAGGGGTGAAGACTTTGAAGGGGGGGAATTTGGTAGTTTTAGGAAGGGTTAAATTATAATAGTTAGTTAATGCTTTTGTAAGCTGGAATAATCCTTGCCATTCCATGTTACACATTACTGGAGCTGCAATTGTAGTGTAGGTCCTTGGACTAAGACTTGCTGTACAGACAGAAAACTAAAACAAACAAAAGGTTGATATCTGGAATAGTTTTCATCTTAGTCTTCTGTTGCTTTCAATTTTTAATGGAACTTTTTAAAATGAAGTCTTAACTACTGATAAAGGTATTTTTACATTTCAATTTTGTTTGGGTTTTGCTTTTTGGTTGGTTTTTTTTTAGATTAGTAAAGACAACCTTGGTCTGTGGGTACTAGATTACATTGGTGAAAAAAGAAACGTTTACAGGAATCTTGTTCATCTTTGTTAATTGTCATGAGGGGATGCAGCCACTTTCTTTGCACAAGAGTTTTGGGAAGCCCTGTCTCCTTCTTTAATACTTTCCCCTTTTTTTTTTGACTAGTGCTCTGTATTACTGTATAGAAAGTGATGAAACTACTACTAGTTTCATTTAATGTTTTATATGTTTCTTCAAATACAGCTGTTTTGGTTGTTTATTAGAATTACAGTGTGTGCAAGGTCAGATATTGATTGCTGATGAGGGACTTTCGCACTGCACCAGACCCTGATATGGAAACTGAAGCATCTGCTTCTCTGAATATTTTTATCTTTATTAAACAGATTTTAATTAAGAGTTTTCTTCTTCCCAGTCTCAAATCTTATTTCCTCATTTGATCTATAGTTAAAATTAAGTTCATCAGTTTGCGATATCCTGCTCATTACTATGACAGCAGCCTGCCAAACAGACTTGATAAATATGAGGAGTTAGAGAGAATAAGAAGCTGCTTTGTGAGCAAGGAAATGTTCTTGTTCAGTCCCTAATTAATCTAATTAATTAATAATATCCCACTTATGCTCAAAACTGTTGTCACTGTGATAATTTGGTGGCAGTGGCTCTGTGCCTTCCTGCTGCCTGTTGCTTCCTTACTCTGTAGAAGGGCTTGAAGCCTCAGCCATGTGTCCCTGCTCAGTGCAGT
This sequence comes from Rhipidura dahli, assembly GCA_013399225.1. Lineage (NCBI taxonomy): Eukaryota > Metazoa > Chordata > Aves > Passeriformes > Rhipiduridae > Rhipidura > Rhipidura dahli. The sequence goes on along the minus strand of VXAC01005205.1, from coordinate 58,656 downwards.
GTCTGAAGTGTAGCACAGCCCTCCAGTTGCTGTGTCTGGACACTGCCAGTAGACAGTGGGAGCCAACTTAAGGAGAAGTAAAATTACAGTATTTTGAAAGTTCTCTTTTTATCAGGCTGCCAGTTGTACTTTTAAGAAGACTGGATTGTGTCTGATGAATTATAACATGTCCTTGTTGGCTTGTTGGGGACTGTTAAACTGAGCGTGGGGTTCCACACTTGCATGAAGCTGCCTTTACTTTGCTGTTTTTTTTTTTTGTTTTTTTTTTTTTTTTTAATTCCAACCTGCCAAATTGTTCTGCTCATGTACTGCATAGTCAGGAGGATGATCTCCTTTAAAAACCCTGTTATGGTGTTGAGGTTGTTTGAGTTCTTTTCCCACAGCAGCCTGATCTTTTCTGTGCCACTTCATCTCCCAGGAGTGTTTCAGCCTTTTGTGTGCTTGCCTTTTTTCTTAAAGTATCCTTTCATCCTGAAGAACAAATGGTGGCACAGACACAGACTGAAAAATACATGCTAGGAAAAGGAGGGGACACAATCTGCTTGAGGAACCATAGGTTGCTTGGCTGTTAAAGTATAGGGTGTAGTTCAGCATGTGCTTTGCAAACACACAGAAAACTCTTTAATGTAAGTGTCTTACTGTCCTGTCTAAAATATGAATCACCATATTTTGAGTAGCTTTGGTGAAGTTGGTGAAAATTTCATTGGCAGAAATATATAAAAATTCCTAGGTATTGTAATAAATATGATATTAATTCAGAAATTGTGAACATATTACCCAATGGAGTTATATTTTCTCAGCAAATCTTAAGTCACAGTGGGCTGATTCTAGACCATCATATTTGAAACTATAAGCTTGTCTTTCAGTGAAGTTAGTGCTCTCTCGTGTACTGTCTTCAGGGTTTGTTGCATTGCTCATTGTTGTAGGTTCAAATCATGATAAACAGTCTGAATCTTTGAAAAAGAAACAAACAAAAAGCTAAACCAAATATCATTATTATTCTATATGAATTGAAGTTTTTGGATGTTGTCAGTCCATCCAGCAAAGCTTATAAAGCAGATTTTAACAAGTAGCTGAAGTAATGCTACTGCAGGCTCAACTGAAAATGTCCATACATCTTTAACGTATCAATGAATGGCCATGGGTGGATAGTCAGTGCTAAAGGTTGAGCTTGCTGCCCAGAGCATCTCCACATCTGCTTTATATTTTGCTTTCAATAGAACATGGTGTTAGGAGCCCGTATAACTTTTTGTTTTGGCTGTACTTGGCCTTTATGTCAGACACATTGCTCTGAAAGTCTGTGTGTTCTGGGCCTTAGAAGGTAATGCAGCTGGACTGCATTAAGGGACTGTGCGACAGTTTGGCTTTGGTCAGTGTATTCAAAAAGTTGTAGAAATACAGTATTCCAATTCAGCTCATACTGCAGTGAGTTCCTGATAAACGTAGGCCTTTTCTTACGGAAGTATACTTTTGTCTCAGACTTTAAAGTATTATTGAACACTTTAGCTAGTACATAAATAAATTCAATGTCAGGGTTCAGTTTTGACTAACAAGAATGTATTTCTAAAGTCAAGAAGAGATTGAGATGATAATATAGATAATTGTCCTTTTGATTGTAAATTAGGCTCCTGAGCATCATGAATTGGTATTTAAATTGAAGCATCTCAATACAGCTTTAATTGTTGAATATACATTACTTATGACTGCCAGTGATCAGTTGGGTATTGAATTGTCCTAGTCCATGTGATTGCAGCATGTGCTTATCTTCCTGGAGAAAAAGGAGACTGAGGGGAGACCTTGTTGAAGTCTGCAACTTCCTTGTGAGGGGAAGAAGAGGGTGGAGAGTCTGCACTGATCTCTTCTCTGTTGTGTCCAATGACAGTGCCTGAGGGAACAGCCTGAAATTGTGTCATGAGCTGTTTTCTTTGGGTATTAGAAAAAAGTTCTTCACCCAGGGGGTGGTTGAGCACTGGAACAGGCTCCCCGGGGAAGTGGTCACAGCACCAAGCCTGACATAGCTCAAAAAGTGTTTGGACAATAGTCTCAGACACATGGTATGACTTTTGGGAATGGTCCTGTGCTGGGCCAGGAATTGGACTTGATGATCCCAGTGGATCCCTTCCAAGTCAGCTTACTGTGTGATTCTGTGATTATTGTGCACTGAGCTCGGTGCTAGCCAGCTTGCACAAAGCTGTTGCCCGGATAAGTTGTGTGCTGAGGTCTGTTCATATAATTGGGCTGTAGTAAAAGCACTTTACTGCTTGTTTGCACATCTTCTGCCCAGGTACACCTCTTGCAAGTTCTCCTTCCAAAATTTGCAGTTTTACTTCCTAGCCTTAAGGGGACAGAAAGCAGGCAGTTGAACATGACCATTCCAACCATTTGAAAGATCTGTTTCCAGTTACTGTAGGTGCTATAAATCATGCTCATTGATAAACCATATAAACCATGCTCTGGTAAATGCTGTACAAACATGAGGAATAATAGTGTCTTGTTTCAAAGTAGTTTTAGTACTAGAGAACAAATAAGATTGAAAGCTGAGAGCCACAATTTGGATAGCAATGATGTGTGTGTGGGATTTGGGGTTTCTTTGGGGTTTTTCTGTTGCCATACAGCCACAGTGTATTTAAAGCAGGGTGATAGGTAGTTTTATAAATTGTTTCTGTAAATATGAGGGAGAATAAAACATAAGTACTCACTGTAGAGGCTGGCTTTAAAGGTTAGCATCATAATTTCTCTTATAAATGAGAGATGAGAAGTAGAGTTGGGATTGGCCATGACCTCCATATATGTGGAGGAAAACCAGTTTTGATGGTAGGGAAAAGAGGAACTGCCTCGTTCATGAATATGATTTTTGTGTAGTGTTCTGCGTGGGTGTGAGAGTTAAATTCCAGGCATCAAAACTAGACAGGAGGTATTAAAGAAATTCGAGTGATGCAGCTGGAGCTAAAATTTCAGCAGAGTAGCCAATAGAAAAGTCTGTATGTTAAATAACTGGAAAAAGCTGTGAGATTTAGATATCATTTAGAAGTACAGATTGAGGCAAATCCCAATCAGCTGACAAAAATGCTTTCTATCCACTGCATTTTCCCCCTTAGTGTAAAAACTACAGTAAATCCAATAATAGTCTATTAAAGCTACTTTCTCATGAGTCTCTGTAAATGCAAGAGGAATTCAAACTGCTGCATTTATTTTGTTTGGTTATTGAATCAGTACCCACCTTAACTCATGCTCTTTTTTTTTTTTCTTTCAGATTTTGTATTTTGTACATACATTGTTTTGTATATACTGTATATGATGACTTCAGTGGGCAGTGAACGTACCCGGGGCACTCGGGACAAAATGCAAATTTCAGCCACACAGCCAACACAACCACAGAAACAAGTAGTACAGGTATGTGCTACTGTATCAACTTCTTTGACTTGAAAGTGACAATGTAATGATGTGAATTTCTTCCCTGAGTCAATAAAAACTGAAAAAAGATGGAACAAAACCTCATGGTTTATTTTGGAAGATTATGCTTGATAACTTGCTTTAATTACTCAGTAATGCAAGACAGTATTAAGTTATTCCTGTGATGTCTCTAAACAAGTTTTGTGTTCTTCAGCAATATCTCCTATCAGTGAAGAATTCTATGCCTGTGTCAGGATTTCTGTCCTGCAACCTCACAGTCCTCAGATCTCAGCTCTTCCATCTCCTGGCCTCCTGATGCTAGAATATTTCCGGTCACGAGAGAAATTTTAATGGGTGGGAGAAGCTTCATTAAATGCATGTCGGGTTCTACAGCATGTCTCAATGTATCTACAGGTCACAAAATCCTGAACTTCTTGCTAAGTGACCCTACCAAGTAGAATGATCATCCGCTAGCCGACTAAAGTTTTCGTTATTGGTGAGATGGAAATAAAGTTTCAACTCACTGCCATTGCTTCTTGGTCACAGTGGTTGTGTGCTTGTCCGGGTTACAAAGAGTGCAGAATGTTTCTGCTTTTTGCAACTCTGTATTCTCTTAATGGATACATCAAAATGAGTCCCAATTCAAAAACTGTTTCAGTTCTTTGCTGGCGCTGTGTGGATCGATCTAGAAGTGCTCTGCAGGGAAATACTGCCTTTTATTGTTTTCTGGACTGGTTTTCAATATGTACACCCTCTTGGTCTGTTTTGTATAGTATTAATCATGTGACCTCAAACCTTTATCACATCCTTGAGTTGCAGCCCTTGGCATAGTGGTGATTCATGCTCATGTGTCGATTTAGAAAGTGACTTTCCACAGATGAGTTGAGTTTGGTTTTATTTTAAAACAAGGCTGCAGGAGTATGGTGAGCAGCCTGGCAGAAGTGGTAGCTTCCCCTTTTCTGACATTTCAGAAGACAGCAGTGGAATGCTTTGCCTGGTTGGGTTCCCTGGCACAAGGCAGACATAGGCAAATGGGAGCAAGTCCAGTAAAAAGCTGAAAAGATGGTTGTTAGACTGAAACACAGAATGAATGAGGGGTGGCTCAGGGATTTGGGTTTGTTTAGCCCTGAGAAGACAAGGTAAGGTTGTGTCTTCTATTCAGGTATCTCATGAAAGTGTATGGGAAAGGTAGAAACCAACTCTCCTCAGTGAGACAGTGGCACAAGCTACAATGCTGGTAACTCCAGCTGTTAAAAGGAAGAAAAAAATTGCCATGAGCATGGTCATGGTGTCACTAGAGGACCTTTCCAAATTACGGGATTTATTGATTTTAGGCATTAAGACCTTTTTCTGCATTTTGTCTGTTTATTCTTCCTTTTGCATAATAGATACTGGTTCTGTCACTTCAGTGGAAAAGGTGGTTATTTCATACACAGCACTTATGTTTTAATGCACCATGTATTTTACTGTTGATATACCAGATGGACCTTTCGGCTTAGGCAGTCTTTGGAGAGCAACAGAAGTCTGTGGATTTAACTATTTAATCACCACTGATTCATTTTTCTGAATATGGAATAGTGTTGTTTTCCCAAATGGAGATTCCATTGTCATAATATCACATTGATCATAATTTAAATTATTTAAGAAATTACATTATGTTTCTTTTGCATTGCTTCTGGATAATAAATGTGCCATTTTACCATTTGTAAGATCTATGTCTGTTACTGTCACTTTGTGTTTTGCACACTTCTGTTTTCTAGTAGTTTGAAGTTTTTAGTTTACGGTTTTTTCCACTCTTATAATGAAAAGGTATTATGTCTTGTAAGGTTGAGTAAAGTTCAGGTTGTCATAATGCTACTACTTTCTTATTCACAGTTAAAACTTAATTATGCATCTTGATTTGGATACTGCGGCATCAGCTCTAACAATGGTGCCTTAAAAGTAAAGAACCACTACTTGCTGGGTAAAAGACCAGAACGTTTTGTGGCACTGGTCTGATGTTAATGTAGTCATCTTGTGGTTTTTGTTGTTTTTTTTTTCCTTCTGAGTCTTCAATTCCATCTGGGTGTTATCCACTGTCATGAATAGGAGTGATATTGCATCTACAAGTTTCTAAGCTCTCCACTTACACAGGAAAACTGAAGATTCTGTCACACATTTGTAATTGTTTTAAAATTGGTATATTTTTGTCTTGTAATATGGGCTTGAAAAAAACATTTGTTTACAGAAAAAAATGAATCTTAGTGGATTCCTGATTTTTGGTAAAATATGCCATCATGTCTCTACAGCAGTTACATTGTCTGAATGTTTTTACTCTGGATATCTTCAAAGAAAATCTCTTCACTACCTTAAAAGTCACAGTGTGCCTGTGGAGGTTGTAATCAGAGTGAGAAGATGGATCAACAAGACTTAAATTACTGAAACCAGCAGACATTTTGGTTCTGCTGTCTGCTGAGCTCTCAGCAGTCACCAAGAGCAAGCTCCTTTGCTCAAAGCACCTCATTGACAGGGAGGCTTTTGTGGAGGGTGAACTGGGGAGTTCCAGAGCAGGCTGTCCCCCTTGTTACCCAGTGGAGTGACATACAAGGCTGTCGGCATGACACTTTGAAAAGGTGAGGTAACTCAGAGTATGTTACAAACAGTAATTCCCTTGGAACGTTGTCTCTGAGTACAGATGTCACTTCCCTCAAGGAACTGGGACAGCTGCGGCAACTTTTCAGCAAATAAGCAGGTGGTGGTGTTCGTTGAAGTAATTTTTAGACTCTTCTCAGCACTTATGCTTCGTGACCTCCTCTAGAGCTTGCATTTGTGGTAAACTCTAACAGCTAGACAGTCTGAGCCTGATTAGGTCTGACCTTGTGAGGCACAGAATTTCATATGTGTATCCTGTGAAGTGGGATGGCAAAAGGTGAGATTCAGCCAGCTGCCCAGGGTAAATCCTTTCTGTCAAAAATTCCAGTAGAATAATGAAGAAGAACCTCTTCTTCCACTTAATAAAGAAGAACCTCTACAGCCTCAGCAGCTTCATCATGGGTCTCGGCTCTCTTCAATATCAGCTTTCTCTACATGCCTCTTGTCTTTGAGCAGAAGTCAAATGAGGTCCAGGATGTTGTAATGCATCTTGTCTTTGTTATTTTCTTGGGAGTGCAGTTCATAGGCTGCAGATGCCACACTATGAAGATTGACCTGTGTGATGTGACATCTGTGTTAGAGTTGTTTTCTCTCAGTGGCAGCCGTAGTCTGTTTGGATTTATGACTTTGGATATTTGACTGCATCTCTTTCAGTCTTGCAGCTTTTGTGCAAGTTGCCAGTGTGCGTTTTTGTTCAGAAATGTTGCAGAAGCCTCAGGGACTTAATGAATAGCAAGTTCCTTTACCAGTTTTCTGGGACCAGTATTTGCTTGTAAAAAAACCCAGTGCAGCTGTTCATGGGCAAAGTCTTGAGACATGACTCAAGTCTTTTTAAGTGCTCATAAAACTCCAGAGTCAGATTGTTTTTGGGAGAGCTGTGGAAGGTGATGTGAGCAGGGATCATCAGAGGTGTGGTTAATTTAGAGATACCATTGCCAGTTACAATAAAACTCTTTAACTCTGCAGCAGTAGATCCTAAATAAAATTAAAAGCGTTAATGCTAAAACATAGCCTGGTCCTTCTGTATTATTATATGGTGGTCTTGTCAGTGTGGTGACCTTTAATTGTGTTTCAAACAGATTAGAATGTGTTGAAACTACTTCTCTCCCAAATAACATTTTAAACTAGAAATGGAATAGACCAGATACTGATCCCATTCCCACAGCATCTCTGTCCTTGTTTGTTTGTTCTTTTTGAGAATCTGTAGGAAAAAAACGTGACACTACGATATACTTCTAAAAAATATAGCTACCTTTTGTGTACTTTATTGGATGTTATCTTTTTTCAGGCAACAGCAGAACAGATTCGCCTTGCTCAGATGATCTACGATAAGAATGACGCAGATTTTGAAGATAAAGTGAAACAAGTATGTTTCTTACATACAAGTTTTTTTTTGCCCCACAATAAAATGTTCTACAGCTGGCTTACATTTTGGACCTGGAACATCTGTTTCTGGTTTAGATTAAACTTTTTTCAGAAGGACGTAAGTTTAACTATGAAAAGGTGCTCTTATTGCACTGTGAAGTCTGTTTACAAGGAATTTTGTGGTAATACAGCTCTGCCTGTATAGTTATGTCAGTGTATTTTGCTTTGTAGACAAACCCTTAAGCCACAACTCATTTGTGCTGATGTCTCTTCCACAGTGTATCTCTTTAGTATGGTCCTGATGAGAAATGATTTTCAGAATAAAGAATGCATTGAGCTTGTCCACGCGTACATGCACGTGACAAAAATGTTACCTATGTAAACAGAGTTTGGCAGTATCTTGGAAGATTTTCAGGAAAAGTAAAAGTCTGATGATAGCTTAAAGGTGTTATTAAAAAAAAATAAATAATCTGACCTCACAGATCTGTGTATGCATTAAAATGATAGAATGACAGTGTATAAATGAAATCTCACACCATCTCCTCTACCGTGGCTAGTGTTGGGTGTTAGATAATCAAGGTTCCATTACCCAGTTATAGCTGAGACCATTAATTCAGGCAGTCCTCACAATCTGGGTCTCTGTTCTGTTCTGGCTGTTGGTGATTTTGTCATTGTGAACACATCCCAACTCATGAAGAACCTAGGAGTACACCCAGGAGAGAAGAATTAGCTTGAATGCATAAGTGCAGCAGATTTCATGATTTCTTGTCATCTGTAAAAAGCATTATTAAATGCTTTTTTTTGTTCTCATTACAAACTAGTTCTGTTGCTGTGCCAGAAATGAAGTCTTGTACTTCATGAAGTCGAAAGACCCTTATCAATAGTGCTTGTAACTGTGCAGGTGGGAAGGAGATGAATTGAATTCTGCATAGAAAATCTCCAATATTTTACCTTCGGTATATGTATTTCTAGCTCATGTAGGTTTTGTTCTTTGGATTAAGTTACTGAATGCCCTGTGACAGATTATTTCTGTCCCACACGTCTCAGGATGTACACCATGAGTTCAAGGAGCATAATTTGGAACTAGGTCTCCTTAATCAGCTGTTGCTTGTGACTCTGGTGTGGCCTTATGCTAAAATGGATCAAGGGAGCTAGTCTGTCTGAAAAATAATGTATTTCTTAGTCTGGATGCTTTTCCAGATGGATCTGTTCTCTGCCATGTCTTGCTGTATGTCTTTTCTCACACTGGGATAAAGAGGCGTGAATTTGGTGGAGAAGGAGATAGGATGATACTAAAACTATTGTGGTCCTTTACATCTTTACACTCATATACTGCTTTATCTACATTGACAGCGTTTGCTGCAAGCATATGGAACAAAACAGGTGTGAAAGAGTGCTTTCTTGATTATCTGTTAATTTGTGCTTCATCCTATCTCTTGTCTGAATCTCAAGCAGATCTGTAAAATGCAGATTTCTTTATTCAGGATATTCATGACATGGTAGCTATGCACTTTGTTGTAATCTGTGGTCATGCTAACTCTTATTTTCTTATGATGATAATTCAGATATTTTAACATGTCTGACTTTTACTGCCAGCTTATGGAAGTGACGGGGAAAAACCAGGATGAGTGCATTGTAGCACTACATGATTGTAATGGGGATGTGAACAGAGCAATCAACATACTGCTGGAAGGAAGTTCGGACACGGTAAGGTTTTACTTCCTTGTTAAACTGCTCCTTCTGTTCGCTGGGTTTTTCAGCTTCTAAGAGGAGATGGGAATAGTCATGTTTTGGAAGTTTTCAATTTCCATATCTCCATTCAATTTCTTTTGAAGAAAATGGAAACTGGGGCAGCTTCTGAACTGTATTCGTACCTTGGAGAAGGCTGAATCTGGAAAATGTTGTGGGTGTTCAGCTGGTCTCTTGCAGAGCTCCTCTGCTTTCATTTACATGCAGTAGTTTTAACTCTGCAGCAGAACTTGGTGCTCCCTCAAACACAGACCTGTTTCTTGTTGCAGCTTTTGTAGTTCCTGAGTAGACCCTCCACAGTTCTGAGTTGTGAGACCATCACAACCTTTGTAAACCTAAGGGCAGGCAGATCATTTAAGTTGTGCAACTTCTGTATGTATGAATTGCCAGTTTTGAAGTTGGAGGAGGTTTCCACATCTGCAAGTCGCATTGATAAGGCTACTTATGGCAGGAAAGGATGGAGCAAGAAGTTGCTCCTGTAACTGTGCTGCTCATTTGCATGACTAAATTGAAAAACGGGAAGAGGAGACCAAACTATGTGTATACAACAACAATGTCACTTAGAAAGTTGTGCAAATTTTTTATCCTAAGAGATACTAAAAAAATATGTTTTACTGCAGTTGAAGTTTTTGCTGGAGGAATTTCTTACCGTTTGTCCTTAAATTAGATTCCATCTCATCCAAGCTGGGAAAGTAACCTGGACTTCCTTTCTTGACGCTGAATACTCAGTATTTCCTGTGATTTGTCAGGATGTGTACTCTGGCTTATTGTTAATGAGGAAACTCACCTCTCACACACCCTAAATCTAGGACACACACTATTCTGACTGAGGGGACTTTCTTTCCTATCCCCTTTCCATTTTTTATCAGAGTTGAGGTATCCTAAAACACAGAAATATATGATATTGACAAACTGGGAGTAGAAGAGAGCATTTACCTTAGTTAAATCTGTCTGGGTTCCGGTTTTGTGTTCTCTTCGCCATTTTTTAGTTGAGAGTATTTTGCTGGTTGATAGAGAATATTAGTCCTTTCTTAGTTTAGCAATTTGTTGTAACTGATTATGACATGGAAAGAAACTTTCTGAACTCATTTATCAACTAGAAGTGATACCAGTGTGTTCTGCTCTCTTAACAAGGCCCCATTAACCCACTGCTCTCTGCAGACAACATGCCACTTAGAAACAAGTACAGAGAACTTGAAGGAGTCAAGGAGGAAGGAGTATTAATTGATGGGTGTGAAGAAATTTATTCTTTATGTAAGTCTGTGGGCCTCCAGTTGGAAGGGTTTGTTTTAATGCCATTATACCTGAGAACAGTTTAACCATGGATTTAATGTAAAGTTTTAAGCTGAGGAACTACAAATTCTGAATGTAGATTCCCAAATCTGTTTTTCTAGTCTCACTCTGCTTTGATGCACTTGATTTTTTTAAACTTGGTTTGAAAGATGTGTCCATTCAGCTGAAGGAATTAGAAGAGCAAGGAGTGATAGCTAAAATATGTATTTATAATTTATTTGGTACTCAGACAGTTTTGTCTTTTTTTGTTTTGGTCTTTTTTTGTTTGTTTTGGGGTTTAAAGCTGTGATCTACAAGCTGTAACGTGTGTGACTTAGTCTCTGTAAAGAGTTTCCATTTGCAGCAGTTGTGGCAGTCTGGTTTGGGATAGAGGCTTGTGGATGAGTAGAGAAGGACACATTTCTTTGCCTAAGACTTGTATTCATTTAACTTCTACATCCATTTTATGCTCAACCATGTTTTACTTACTAAACCTTTGAAGATAGACCAAAGAGACCTTTCAGATTTTTATTCTTTCCATGTAAGAACAGGCCAAGAAGAATTCTTCTGTTACGTATTTTCAAAGGTCAGGCCCACAACTGTCATTTGGGTTGCCTCAGGCATTGTCAGCTGAAATTGTAATCAGTTACCTCCCTTGCAAAGGGAGACAGCTTCAACAGTCTGTGATGGATCCCCATTCTCAGAGTTAGCACCATCCTTTGTCTTGAAGGATATGCCTGACTTCTCAAGGCTTTCCACAAAATTGTACTGTCAGAAAGCATGGATCTGATGCTTTAATAGTCGTCTTTTTACTGATCCTTCCTAAGTTATTTTAAATCTCAGTCAGGAGAGGCTGCTTCCTCTTCAGCTTTGCAGCCTTATCCAGTTTTGGGTATTTCCTGAAATGGTCAAAGATGTTTTGGCAATGAGCCTGTCAGTGTAATAGTGCATTCTGAACTGTACAGACTTGGCTCTTCAGTTGCCAGCGCAGGTATTTTTCCTCTTGTGAGGTGTCTGAAGCACTAAGATTGTTTTAGTACAATTATGCCTACTATGGTAGGTGAAGCCATGTGGTACTTACTGAGGGAGGCGGCTTTCTGCCTCAGAGATAAGGTGGTGTTCAAATGTGTTTAGTTTTGTGCTTCTGATCAGCGCTGACTGTGCTTCACCAAAGTTGGTTTAGTCCTCTGTACTGGAGATGGAACTGAAAAGTGATTTCAGACTTCTTTCTCACCAGTACCATGCCAAAAAATGAGAGAATAACCATTCTTTTTGTTTTTATTCTCTCAAAGGAGACTCTGCAATGCTGAGTTTGTAAACTGCTTTGTTACCTGCTTTCTTCATAGCATTGGCTTCCTAGGCAGCTTGGTCTAGCTGGTCATGGCCTGGCTCCTTGGAGCTGCTGAGGTGCTGTTGGTGGAACTGAGAGATAAGACACAACTTAAAAATACTGATAGAAAACCTTTCTTGTTTGATTCAGGTGCCTGTCAGATGTCATACTTCAGTGCTTCACAACAATTTGTATGTGCAAATATTCTGATATTAAATATCTTAACTGAGCTGCAAGCTCCTGGAAATTGGGACATACATGTAACCCTCTCTGCCATCTTAATGGCTTGCAAATAATACCTTTTCTTCTTCCTTGCTTTGCAGCTATGGCTCAATAGACTAACCACGCAATTGCATAATATGAGTTGCTGAGCTATTCCTGGCAAGTGTTTTAGTAATTTTATTTTGAACTCCTACAGATACTGCTATGGAGTTGATACCATCCTTGAATTTATTTTAAAGATTGAGTTTAATAATGAAACAGAAGCCTGATGTTTCGACCTTGATCCCTTGTCTTGTTTAGACATAGCTTTTCCTGTGTTTTGCTATGTTTGATGGTCTGTAGCTGTTAAGAGTGGATGGTCTGGCTTATCATCAGTTTTCCCAAGCTGTTGTTTTGCCATTCTTTCTTCTGGGGCTTAAATTCTGGTATGTCTGGATGAAAGTTTTTCTTTTCTGTTTGGGTTTTTTCTTTTTGTTTTTTGCCCCTTAGGCCAGATAGTTATTCTCGTCAATTTTTTGTTCAATGATACTACTTACAAGTTTTTTTTTCTTTTCCCTGGGAGAAAAAGATAGCTCTGTTCATGCTCCCTTGCTTGATTTATGGATATATTTGAGTGAAAAACTGTTGCTTGCTTTGCAGATGTTCTATGTTAGGGTTGTATCCAGACTTCCCTGAACTAGTAAGATTCCATTATAGCCAGAAGTATTTCTGCCAGGGATTGTCATGTTCCCTTATAAAATTGAACTTAAATTTTTTTCTTTTTCATCTCTTAGCAAAAATGTGGTCTGTGTTTCTATTTATATCAGTGTAGTTTGCATAATGTGACATTATGCAAATATCTGGGTTTTTTTCTGTGAATGGGTGGCAGGGAGAGGTGTGCATTGAGAGGTGTCTCCTCCTTTTTGACTTTTGTATCTAATTCTGTTCTACCCAAATAGACTTCTTGGGAGACTGTAGGGGGAAAGAAGAAAAGCCTTGGAAAGGAAGGTTCAGAAAACAAAGAGAACAGAGAGAAACGAGGGGACAGAGAAGTGAGTCGCGGACGGGGAAGTTCCAACAGACGGGGAAGAGGAGGCAGCCGTGGACGAGAGTGTACGTATAGGGGTTAATTTTTAAAGATTGAGATGCTTTTCTTGCAGCTGGAACTGACTGAGCTAAGAGCGAGTGGTTAATGGAGCAAAGTCCGTCCGACTATAGCTCAGCGTTGAAGGGATCATAACTTGTTTGTGCCACAGGTATGCTTGATCTGTCTGTTTGACTTGGTTTTGGGATGATCTGCACTTGTTCACACTCAGTTTAATATAAGTCTCTGTTCTTGTTTGATGAGTTGACTTGTTCTTCATGTAAGTTTTAGAATTGACTCTGTGTAAGACTGCTTGAGAACGAGTATGTCTCTGCACAGCTGATACACTTTTTTGTTTCTTTTAATGAAAAAAATATCCAGCTTTGACTCCATCTCCTTTTATGAGTGGGAGAACCTGAAGATGTTCTCATCTTCTCATAAGGGGAATGAAAACACTGGGATGATTTTTAATCTCTAAATATATTTCTCACATAAATCAACCAAAGGTGAGTTTCTGCAAGAGGGAAAATTCATTGTTAATTGAAACATTTAAAAGCTTTGCTATAGTTGCACTAATACATTGTACAAAAGCAAACTGATGTTTCCAAGCTCCATAGAGTCACATTAGATCACTGTTGGATACATGTTGCTTTTTTTATCTAAGTTGTGTCAGCATTCTCAAAGCAGTGTGCATTGCTTCTAATGGCTGTTTGCCACACTAATAGATGAGAAAAGACATCGGCATGAATACAATATGTTTAGCTTTCCACTTATGAGCAGGAAAAATATTTACAGTATTAGCCAGCTCATTCATTATTGGAAGATATTCAACTATTGTGCCAATATAGATGTTGTGAATCTTTGTAGGATAGAGTAATGTCAAGATGAAAAAATGTTAATAAAACATGCAGCTAGACTTAGACAAGTGTGAATTAGACCCACCAAAATGAAAGCAAAGGATGAAAATTTTTACCAGCTACTGATGCTGTTTGTCTCTTTTTGTAAACTGGAATTAAAGACACTTCGGGTGGTTACCAGATCTTGGTATTTTCTTCCCAACTTTATATCCAAGCATTGTTGGTTTTATCGTTGCCATTAGGACAAGTTGTGCCATATAAAGTCTCAGCAATGAGTGTTTCAAGAGGCCTATTTTGGGGTTTTTTTCCTCTTTAAGTAGCCAGCCATATTTCAGAGTACCTTGTCAGGAGTTTCCCACAAAATAGTTAGATTGCAGAGCTTTTCTAGTGCCTTACCTTCACCCAGTCATCATCCCTCTGCTTTAAGTACAGAGGAGAAACCTCTTTCCATGCTTGTACAGGGATGCAGTACGAGCAGACAGGAGGAAAGTCGGTGTTATTGGTCATCCTTTATTTTTTCACTGTTGTCAGTGAGTGCGTTATTGAGGAAACACAGTGTGAGGCAGCTGTATTTCCTACCTCATTAAGCAGTGCAGGCTGCAAAACATGGCACTTGTAGAGGTTTGTTTCCTGAGGGACTTTTCCTTCTTATATTTTGCTTCCTAATTGTCCATTACAAAGGAAGCATAACTTGCTTCTAGCATGGCCTCAAAGAAGAGGGGTAGCGGAGATCTGTTGACCAGCCCTCTTGAAAATTTTGCCTTTTCTTTTGAGGGGTTCAGGTTAAGCAGATGGCTGTATTTTCTCATGTATGAGTCTTTAAAGCTTCTCTTAAGCTGTCCTCTCTCCACAGTTAGAGCTGAAGAGAATGGAGTGGACAACAATCAAGGAGACAGGCCTTCAGACCGTGGGAAACGTGGCCGTGGGAGAGGTGAGATGGTGGCATTGGTGTGGGATTGGCACTGCTTTCATGTCCTGAAATGGAACCTCTCCCACTTATTTCTTTAAATGCTCCCTCTTAAGCATTTTTTGGTTATCCTTTGATTCCATAAGCACTTCAGCCACCTTGAGCTTGGGTACATCCTACTCTCTTCCCCTTGATCATTTCTTCATCTTGGAACAACTTAAAAAAAATTGACACAGATCACTTCTATGGTAATTTCCTGTGTGACAGGCTGCTGTGCTCTGGCTTTGGAGAGCAGTTTCCCCATATTGACTCATGCCAGCCTCCTTTGAGTGGGAGTGTGCTGAGTTCCTCAGGATATACCTTGGCAGCTGGAGAGGACTGATTCCGTCTGTATGGATCTCAGGGAAGGATTTGATTTGTACTTGTGCCATTTCTTTGGGGTGGCTTTGGTTGTCAAGCTTGCCATCTGGTAGCCAATCAGAGAAAGAACAAGCTACCTTAGATAGGTTTTGCTATGAGAAGGAATTTGGCATGGAAGAATTGATGAGAACTGTGGAGAAGGAATACTGTGGAGTCTTAGCTACAGCTCCGATCCTATCCTGTAGAAATGGTAGGATAATGGATTGGATGTGGAATCAAGTGATGTGTATTTGGTTTGGATTTTCACTGGTTGGGATGGAAAAGAGGCTTGTTTTTCCTCTGAAAACAAGTAACCCATGTATGATTTAGATTATGGGTGGACGAGGTTATTAAATAAGTTAAATTGACAAAATGTATAGCAGAACTAATGTGCTTAGCAAGTAATGTCTGACTCAAGGAAAATTCTGCCTTCAAAGGACTCCTTTGTCTTGGGAGTGTCGGGTAGCAAGGCATTCAGAGACAGGCACATCCAGCTTCATTGTCTTCAGATCTGCGTCTTGAAGGTGTAAAAAGATGCAAAGAAGTAGCTTCCAAAGGTTTGCATGCGAGTGTGTCTCAGCTGTGCCTGTGAATCAGCAAAAAAAAAAATTATGTGTGCAGAGAAGCAGCTTTGCAGGGCAGGGTGTGGTATAGTTCGCAGCTACAATTTTTGGTATGCTAACACTTTTAGTAGATAGAATGTAAGTCTTGCAGTTATTTATTTTATAAAATAATCATTTATTTATGATTATTTTATTTATGATTCATTATAAATATAAAGGTAGGATTTAAAAAAATTGTTCAGTGAAACGTAGAGATTAATTTAAAATAGTGTTTTTTGCTTTAACTTTTGCAAATCATACACTGCTTTTGTTGTCAAAACTGCAGCTTTCTAGATGAATATCGTCTCAAACTTCATTATCAGATCAAATTGACCTGTCTAAGAAGAAATAGAAACTTCAAAGAGTTTCTGTTCACTTGCCTCATGTACACAGTGTTACTGTATCTCTCTACCAAATATTTTAGACTGTACTATGAGCGAAGTATCTTAATGAAGTGTGATAAACCTGTTGGCCTGCAACAGGATCATGTACAGGTGTATGTATTCCATAGCAGGAAATACTGATTAATTTTACAGTGAAAGCCCTTGAAATCTGCAGGGAGTTTTAGGAATGTGTGTAATTCAGTTGTTATCATTTCAGGGATATGTGACCTTCTTTCTTTGAATTTTAGTAGGAATAATAATTATAAAAAGCTTCCTGCCATTTCATTCTGTAGTCTTTCTTTTCTTTTACACAGAATAGTCAAATGAGAGATAATGTACTTCAGCTGAAAGTAAACAGATTGCTGGTAACCACCACAGAACCCATTTTTAGAAATATTTCGTGTAGTGTGTGTGTGTGTAGAAATCTAGGCACTGGATATGAAATAAGGGGTCAGCTAATTATCTGAGCAGCACACTATTTTAAGCTGCCTTCTCAGGCAGGAGTTATCTCACTAGTTGGCTGCCTTCTAGGAGATTTGCTGGGCCATCATATATATGACTGCTGCGTTGTACAAAAACCTAATTTTAAGAAATGATAAGCAAAAATAGCATGAAAATAGCAAAAATGGGATTGACACAGAGATGATAGTGTGCTCTTTACTGAGGGGGAAAAACCCTGATATTGAGAATTTGAAATTAGGTGTGTAGGCACTAGCTTCATCTGGCAGTAGATCTTCCATTAATAACTGTATCACGTTCCTTGTAACTTTATAGGGTAGTAGGTAAACAGAGTGCAACCACCACTGGGTGCTGATATGTAGGGCGTCAGGGATTTAAGGCAGATAAAAATGATAGACAGAAAGCAAAAATGTATCACACTGTGTGTAACAGGACACATTTCAGGTGTAATTACTCTTGCCTAAATCTTAGCTTATTGAACAAAGGGTGTAAACTTTGTATTGGAGTCAGAGAGTATCTTGTTTTAGGATGCCTTTCTCATCTGTGCTTCTTTTCAGAACCAAATTTCTTGCATGAGCTTAATTTAGATGTAAGAAATATTGCTATGGTATTGAGCAGTGCTTGTATCAAAGTGATTGTATTTATCAGTATTGCAAGGATTTGCAACTCTCTAGAATGGAATCTCCTGAAGAAATTGTGGAGGCAGATTGGTTATGTCTTTAGGATTGTCAGCTATAGAAACATTTTCTCATTTGTGTTTTAATCAGCTGCAGTGTTGTATACAAATTGACAAACTTTACAAGCACCGGTTGTTTTTATGCTGCTGTTTTAGTGTTCCTGCATCTTAAATTTTAAGTGCAGGTCTGATTCTCCCAGTTCTTCTACCTCATATTGAAAAGGATGCAATAGAGCTAGAAGAGACTTTTGAAGGTACTGGGAAGTCTGCAGTTATGAGTGTGAGGAACAAGTAGACTAAGATTTTTCTGCCTGTGTGAGAGGACTGAGTGGGTGTGTGGTACAGATCTGTTGAATTTCTGTGGGGGCATCAATTGATCATGCCAAGCAAGTATGCAAAAGAGAGAGTGTTACATGAGATCAGCAGGGTACAGCTTCAAGATGAACTTAGAGGGTTGGTTCTTCATACATGTAGTGAATCTGAGGAACTCCTTTCTGAATAAGATGATGCAATGTGGAAAATGTACACAAAGAGACTTGACAATTTCATCCTAAAAAAGAACCGTAGACAAGAAAAGGAAAAAACACAGAAGATTTTCTTGTATGCAGATTATCTTTGACTAAGGAAGTCAAAGCCACAAATAGTTGAAGACAAGGAAAGCATCCAAAGAAACTGCTCTGTGGTTTCAGTTCATGTGCTCTTCCCTAGATATCTAATTGACCATGGCTTATAAAGGAATAACAGGTAAGTGAGCTTTTGGATTTGATTCTGCATAGAAATTGTTACAGACTCATGTATAGTAATTCTCCTGGTTTGCAAAGACAAGATAGAATTGTTGCTTGCACTTCTGTTTCTTTCTTTACTTCATTATTCCAGAACCACATGAGCATGCTGTAAATGTGGATTCTGGCAGGGATTTTTTTTCCTACAAAACAGATATAAAAATGAAAAGAAAAAATGCTGTGTTTTAATTCCAGCTCTTGTTTTGTCTGCTGGCTGTATGGGAAAACAAAACAGCTTATCCTTTTCATAGGTATCTCGTTATAGTCCAGTTTGTGTTCTTCATCTCTTTTCTTTTCTTTTTTTTAATGTTTTCTGATAAGAAGTATGCTATCCTTGAACAAATCCGGTTTCTGTAAGCAGAATTGCGTGTAAAAACATTCCCTTGGTTTAAAAGCTTAGCCCAGTTGGCACAGGATATATCTTGGATTTCGTTTGCCAGAACTAGGGAGGATGTTGTTTTTTCTAAAACATGAATGTGGAGTAGACCTTCTGGAAGTCAAAATATGAAGTCTGTTTAATTTTGCTGTGGCTCGTTCTGCATTAGTTAAGAAATTCTGTCATGTACTTTTAAACATTTTTTTGCAATTACCATAGCTTACTTGTAACAAGTCACCTATTTTCTTTTAAATATAATTTTGGAGTTGAAAGCTTTCAGCATGACTTGTAAAAATGCTTTCTAGAGTACATGCAGTATGTAAAACTGATGCATTTCTTCTAGCTTTATGGTAACTAATAAGGACAAAAGTAATTTGAATTATTAAATCCTACTTTGATGTTTGTTTTGGTAGTATGGAGTACCTAGAATACAAAGTTTCTGTACTTAGTGTCTTTATCTCTTAAGGCATAAGACTCCATCAGCTTGGTGTCTGCTGGCTGGCTCTGCACTGCCAGGTCAGAGAGCAGGACAGTTCAGTTACTGTGTAGTTAGAGATGAGCACTAACTTAGAGTGTTGCCTGCTCTTCCAGTCTGCATTTCCCTTTTCTCGCAGCTGTTCTTCAGGCCCAGTTCTTAACCTTTAAGCAACTTCCCCTATTTTAAACCCTGAGTGAAAATCTGAGTTTTGAAATAAAGCACCTGTGTTGCAGTGGAAAGATTTAGCTCTACAAGCTTAGCAGACTTGATTTTCTGCAGAATGGGCTATTAATTGAATGGGCTAGGCCCATATGAGTTGTGCTTCTACACACCTTTTTCATGCTGCCATTAAGTGTGCATTTACTTTTGGGGGAGAAATGTGAATATGGAAAACAATTCTTGCTGTGCATGGGTGGTACCAGAGTGGAGATGTGATTGTGTGATGAGTGCGTTTTGAATTCCTAGTAGGTTTTAGTGAGAACGGAAAAATGTGCCTCCTGATTGGGTTGGTTATAAGTATTGACTTTTCTTCTCCTGAATGAATTCTAGAAAAGTACAAAGAATAAGGCAGCTCCTTCTGCTCCCTGTGTAATAAGCAGCAAAACTAAGAAAAGGCAGCAGGTGACAGTAATAGGAGATTCTTCTGAGAGGCACACAGGCACCCCTTTGGGGACATGTTGTGCCTTCTAGAGGTGTGTTGCTTACCAGGGGCTCTTATCAAGGATGTCACTGAGGCTTTGTGCAGTCCACTGATTATTACTTGCTGCTGTTGTTTCATGTGGGTGTCAGTGGTACAGCCAGGAGCAGTCTGAGCAGCATCAAGGGGGTTTGCAGAACCCCCATAGGGGACTCTGGAGCAGGTGGTTTTTTCATCCATTCTCCCAGTCAAAAAACAAAGCTGGTTGAAAGGGCCAGTCGTATTTTAAGAATCAGCAGGTGGTTAGGGGCCTTGCGCCACAGCCAGAGATTTGACTTCTTAGACCAGGGGACTCACTTTGAGAAACCTGGTCTTCTGGGGCCTAATGGGTTCCATCTGTCATTGGTCATAATGGCTTTACGAAGGGCAAGTTGCGCCTGACCAATCCAGTGTCCTTCTGTGATGGAGTGACCGCAACAGTCAACAAGGAAAGGCTGACATTACCTAGACTTCTCTAAGGCCTTTGACTTGGTCATGACATGACATCCTTATCTCTGTATTGGAGAGAGAGGGATTTGAAAGGTGAACTATTTGGTGGATAAAGAATTGGCTGGATGGATGCAGCCAGTAGTCAATGGCTCTATGTCCAGATGGAGACTGGTGACAGGTGGTGTCCCTCAGGGCTCTGTCTTGGGACTGGTGCTCTTTAATATCTTTATCAGTGACATAGTGAGGTTGAGTGCACCCTCAGCAAATTTGCAGATGATATTAAACTGATCAGTGCAGTTCACACTCCTGAAGGATGGGATGCCATCCAAACGAACCTGGACAAGCTTGAGGGGTGAGCCCATGGGAATCTCATGAGGTTTAACAAGAACAAGTTCAAGATGCTGCACTGGGGTCGGGACAATCCCAGGCATAAATGCCATCGGGGAGAACTCCTTGAGAGCAGCCCTGCAGAGAAGGACTTGGGACTTCTTAGGATGAAAAGCTGTCATGAGCTTGCAATGTGTGCTTGCAGCCTCGGAAGCCATCTGGCTTGTGGGGCTGGTGAGGAATGTGAAGATGAAGGACTGACTGTGCTGCAGTGACTGTGAAATGATGGAGATTGAGATCTTTGGGGCAGTGGTGAGGACACACAACAAAGTCACTGCCATGGTCTTCAGGAGAGCAGAGTTTTGCCTCTTCAAGGAGCTGCTTGGTAGAGTGCTATGGGATAGAGCCCTGGAGGGAAGAGAAGCCCAGGAAAGCTGGTTAGTGTTTAGGGATTCCTGCTTTAAAGCTTGGGAGCAATACATCCCAACAAAAATAAAGTCTGACAGAGCTACCCCAACTGCATGGATGAAAAGGAGCTCCTGGACAAACTCAAAACACAGAAAGGAAGCTGATGGAGGGTGAAAGCAAATAGATGTAGTCTGGGAGGAAGAGAGAGATGACATTTTCTGAGTAGCCAGGGTTCTGGTTAGGAATACTAAAGCTGTGATGGTGATAAAAGGAATACAGGGGCCCTCTCTGTAAGAAAACAAGGAGACCTTGTTTCCAAGGTCCAAACCTGGAAAGTGGAGAAGCTGACTTTTTTTTGCCTTGGTTTTTTCCCACAAGATCTCCAGCCACACAAATTACAGAAGGGAAAGGCAGGGGCTGGGAGAATGAATAACCATCTACTGTAGGAGAGGATCTGGTTTGAGACTGTTTGAGAAATCTAAAGGTGTACATGTCCACGGGATCTGACAAGATACATCTGGGGGTCCCAAGGAAACTAGAAGAGGAAGTGGCTAAGTCACCATCCATCATATTTGAGTTCCCACTGATGGAAAAAAGGGAAGTATAACCT
Organism: Rhipidura dahli; assembly: GCA_013399225.1. Lineage (NCBI taxonomy): Eukaryota > Metazoa > Chordata > Aves > Passeriformes > Rhipiduridae > Rhipidura > Rhipidura dahli. The sequence continues at coordinate 37,241 of VXAC01005205.1, read as the reverse complement.
CCATTTTAAAAAGGGAAGGAAGGCAGACCTGGGTAACTAGAGGCCAGGCAGTCTCACATCTGTGCCTGGCAAGATCCTGGAGCAGATCTTCCTGGAAGCTAAGTGAAGGCACATGGAAAGTGTGACATGATAGGTGACAGGCAAACTAACCATCACAAAAGAAGAAATAGAGGCAGGCAACATAAGTCACTGTGGACAGCAGGGGTTTGTAGTGGCTTGGTGTAAAGACTTTCTGGCATTTAACAAGGTGGGAACTGATTTGGAGAGCTGATCCAAAAGTGAGCAAATTCTGTTTCCTTGTAGTTGTTTGGTGCTCACTCACTGGAAAGTGCAAAACTGTCAGTGGCAAAGAGCAGAGCTTGTGATCACTGGTGAGGAATACCACAACTGTAGTAGTTCTGATTTAAAAGGGTTTAAATTACTGTGGGATTACATGCTCAAAATTTGGGTTCCTGCTGTGAATTCCGGTACAAAGCTTCATTTGTTCACTGACTTTTTAGTCGCTGTTAAGATGCATTAAAAGTTTGTAGATACCTTGTGGGCATTCATAGTTGTTTCATTAATAACTTCTCTGTCTTAAAAGACTGTACCTTCTGTTTTACAGCCTTTTTAAAATTTTGACAGCTGAGAGGAATGGCTTTCTTTGAGAATTTAAGGATATACCAGTGGCCTGGTTGTGTCAGAGAGAATATTAGCCCTTTCCACTCGCATCTTGCACTAAGTGACCATGATGTATGAGATCCCATGTCTGAGTTAGGTGGTATTGCGGTGGTTAGCACTCACTAGCCCATATTTTGAGTTAATTTTTTGTTTTCCAGTTTTGAATTTAGTGTTTTGGTTTGGTACTTCCTTTTTGCCTTCCTTAGAAAGGTTTTTTTGCATTTTGCTTAAGAATTTGAGTTTTGACAGAAAGCATAGATTGACACAGCATTAAGAAGCTAAGGGAATCCACTTGAAATTGACATTCCAGATTGTCTTGCAAAGTGATTTGGTATAAAAAATGCCTTGTTGTGTAGTAGTCTAAGACTGTAGAACTTCAGGAACAGCATTATTTCTTTTTTGAAATTTCTAAAATTGTTCAAAGTCCTTATTGATGTTTTTAGCCAGTAGTTTATTGTGCCCATTATGGAAAGTTATCTTATATGTGCCTGGCTTGCTAAAACATCATGTTCTCTTTAGTGTGTGTCCTGGTTTGAGACAAATTGGAGGAAAATATCCTCTGATAGAAGGTAGGTTTCAGCTGCCCCTCCCTCACCAGATTCGGGAAGAAATTCCTCAGAGGAATGTGAAAAAGAACAAACTATTTATTTAAAAAGTAAAGTGCATGCGAGCATGGGAAAAGAATAATGCTAAATAATAAAACCTCCCTCTGTGAAGAGAACCTGGTAAATTTTCAGAGTCCTTTCTGTGGGTGTGGTCTCTCTCTTCAAAGCTGGCTGTTTGGTGTGGGCCCCTCTGGGCCAACCAGTGTAGGGTCTCCTGGTGTGTTCTGGTGTTGTTGAACAGTTCAGAAGAGAAGAAGAAGAAACCCAAGTCCCAGGGAAGTAAAGGAGTTTAACTCTCTGTCTCTCTTCTGAGAAAAGGAGCCAAGAGACGGCAAAAGCAGGAAGGTGCTTGCCTCCACTCTGCAGCAGCAGCAGTCTGTGTCCTTGAACAAAAAACTGCTTTGAAAAGTTCACCTGGCCTTGTTTTTTCTTCTTTCTCTCGGACCGAGTTTTAAAGGCACGGAAAAGCGTGGGATTCGTGCAAGGTCATAGAGCAGGTGATAGGGGGTTCACATCATAAAGTCACCCCAAGACAGTGTGCTACGGTTGTTCCTTCAGGCTTTTGCCCTTGAGATGTTGGGACGACTTACCTCCTCTTCTGTAATCTATTTCTTCTTTCATGACAGCTATTTCAGTTATCTCTGATGTCTGTCTCACTCAAAACTGTTTCTGGTTGACTGTGTGTTTCACAGCTCCCACTTAGACTTGTACCCCAGGCCATTGGAAAATTGTTGATCTTGTTTCTGCACAATTTCTGTAAATGGTCTTTAATGCTGTATCGATAGTGGTAGAAAGTAATTTAACTACATGATGGCCCCTACCATATCCCCAGGTGAACTTGTGTAGATGATTCTACTCTTAAAAAAACTTGTTGGACAAAAAGGTAATCCAGTGTGCTCTGACTTCTACAGAGGATAGCAGTAGAGCAGGTAGATTGACCAACGAGGTTCAGTGCCCAAGTTGGAGGCAGTTGGGTACAGCAGGGTTTGGGGCACTGAACACATGGGCAAAGAGCACATGGGCTCAGTGAAGAAGGGTGTTGAATGCCAGGTTGCAGCAATTGTTGCTTCTTTCCTAACCTCTGTCTGCCTTCTCTCCAACCAGTAGTGAAAAGAGAGCAAGATAACGTAGAGGTAACAGAGATGATCAGTGTCAGACATAAGCTGTTCCATGTTTTTGTCCTAACAAGATGCTGTGTGTTGCTGAACAGAAAATCTTCTAGTTTGATGCTTCTAAAAGGTCTTGAAAAAGTCGGTCCAAAATGTTTTTTAACACTTGGACAGTGAATTGGGGGAAGGGAAAGAATGAGTGGTGAGAGCAGGAAACAGAAAGTCATTAAAGTAGAACCTTGATAAACTGCTGTTACCATGTCCTGGAGCTACTACTCTTGCTCAGTTTAGGTGGTTTCCTGAAAGTAAGGAGTAATTCTGATGCAACTTTGAACAGCCTGTCATGGGTAATTCTATGGACACCAGTGTATTGGTGATTTAGGTTTATAGTTTTTGTGTGCTCTGGTAAACTTGCAGTTGCTTGGTGACTTACAGTTACCACATAATTTTGTCATTAAAATAAACATTGTTTTGTTCTCTGAGTGCAGCTCTTGACTTCCTTTTCTTGTAATACAAAAAAATATTCTTAGCCTTCCTCAAAAAATCTTGAACACACTGGAAAAACCTTACATAGAACCCCTAAAAAGGGGGGAGGGAAGGAAATCTATGCAGAAATATACCACATATAAGAAATAGTTGGTAACACTTTTTGTAGACGTTTGCTTTGTTTATTCTTGAATAATGCAAAAATTTTCATGCCTTGTTGACAATATGCAATGAGCAAAAATTACACCATTCATTGTATGAAGAAGCTCATAAACTGAGACTGGTAATCAAAATTGGAGAAAACAAATACTTGTTTCTGTTAAAACAGAAATGAGTATTGTGGTGGATGATAACAAGGAAGTTCAGTAATTTGACTTGGGTAATTTTTCTATCAGTAAATGTGATTTTTGGGGGTGGGCGGCGCAGAAGGAATATGTGGTCAGAAGATGACAAAAGCACAGGAAGGTGGACAGGTGTTCTGAAGCAGAGAAGGAAACAAATGGTGTATTTCAACTTTTTCCTCACAAATAAGGAGTGGCAGAGAATTGCTTGAGAGGTCAGGATACTCGGGGAGGCTGGGCTTCTAGAGCATCTTAGGCAAGAATTTGACAGTAGAGACAAAATTTGGAACTATGTGTAATAATTTGGCAGTTTGGTATTTGGGATGAGTCTTTAGGTGAGTTCTCTTAATGGCGTTGGGAGCTACTTCGTCAGACACAGAAAAGCTGGCGAATAATTGCAGGTCCTACTGAAATGCATGGTCTTAGGTGAACCATGGCTTATTTGCGTGTTTTAGGGAAGCAAATTCTTTGTGGGAATTTGGGAAGTAAATGATATTTAACTTCAACTATGATAGTTTTGTTGTTCAACCGTGGCATTCTTTAATGTGACAGACTAGTGACTGGTGGCTCCTCTGCTGTTGCTGTTAAATGGTATTTTCTCTCCTAGGCTTTGGACGTGGCAGAGGGAGAGGAGCGGGGAGGTTTTCAGCCCAAGGCATGGGGTAAGAAACATGCAGAGCACAGATTTTGGCTAGGATCAAACACAGTGGCAACATTAATTGACAATGTTGCTACTGTATGTATGGATATTACTGTATGTTTGATAAACCAATATGGATGCAAAAATTGAAAGATCACTTAGGTGATGATTGGAACATTTTTGTCTTAAACCAGTGTTTCTATGTATGCATACCTATGGAAACCTAATGTATGTCTCCTCAGTGTTAGTATCTCAAACTTGGTGAACCATACCTGCGATCAGTAGCAGCCACATAGTGCCTTGGAGGCTGAAAGCTGTGTGGTGCATATAGTCTTAGGTCAATTTAAAACCAGATTTATTTCAGTATGATGTAGAGCATGCAAGTTCTATATAAAATTTGAAAAGTGATAGTTCTAAACTATCTTCTGTTCTTGAGGTTTCATGCTTTAGCTGTTTGGACTCACATGGACCTTAAAACAGATTCAGAAGAAGTTATTCAGCAGCTTAAAAGTTTGCTCTCAATTTTATTGGAATAACTTGCTTTCTAGAAATGTAACCTCCACTACTTTCACTCACTGTCTGCCTTTCATGACACTTCATGCAACATTAATGATGTCATGATGAACTGGAGGCTTGTTCTACTTCTCTGGTAATTCTTTTTGTTCATACTTGATGGTGGACTGAAAAGAAGTTTCATTCAATAATGCTTTTTCACCTTTTAGCTGCATCTGTGTATTTTGGCATTGCAAAGCCAATAAAAACAAAAAAAAGCTGTAAAGCCAGTCAGCAGAGCACTTTGAAAATAACCTTACTGGTATTCTGACTCTTGTGCGGGTGTGGTGCTCTGAAAGGACATGATACTGGTTACTTATCAGTCAGCCACCTGCTGAAAACCTTAACAATTGAGAGGGTCTTATCATTGTGTCTATAAGCTAATGCTCTATAGCACTGGGAGGAATAGGGATGCTGTTAACTGGTTTTTCAGGGGTTGATTTAGTTCAGTTTCTCTACAGGAATTTTGTTTACCAGTCTCTTCACACTTTTTTCTCTTCTCCCTTTTTTATCTCTGTCTGCTTGTAGAAGAATTTTTTTTTGAAGCTAAAATCTATCAAGATAAATTATGTGGAAATCAAGATGTTAAATCTAGTACAACTTCAGCTAAAAATTATGACACTTGTACTCATTGAATGACCCATGTGTTCTCTTCCATTTCTTAACTTTCAAAACTCTAGGACATTTAATCCTGCAGACTATACGGAGTCTTCTGCCACTGATGGCTTTGGGACAAAGTCAGAGATTTGGGAGACTGGTCAGAATGATGCAGATGATGGAACTGGTAAGGTGCTTCAAGAAGTAGAAGGATTGGAATGAAGACCTGTAGCGAATTGCAGTGAAAATAACTGTTCTGACAGTGTTCAGTTAATTTCTGAAAATTTGTGTAAATCTCTTGTGACACAGGTATTAGTTGATGTTTAAGTTTAACTGCTGCTGATGTGCAGAGCCTGAGTGTCTCCCTGGTGAGAATGAAGGGAGGCATTTTGCAATTCTTTTATTATACTACTAACAAAGCCTTGAGAGAAAGGAATTTGAAGAGTCACTGGAAGAACCTTGTGTGTAGAGAACAGTTTAGATAACTTAATACTGCTTAAGATCTCACTTAATGTAGTTAAAGGAGCCTAAGTGCTCACAGAGTTGATGGGGCCACAAACTTTTGGCAATAGGGTGTGAATATCTAAGAATAAAAAGAAAAGAAAAAATTTACAAGTATGAATTCACTCAGTGACTGGGATGAGCTTTGAAAGCCTCACCTCGCAGAAATGGAAGGATGCGAGTTTCTGGGATGGAGAAGAGTTCCAAGATCCGCCATTTTCTCTTTTGAAGAGAAAATTAATTAACTAAAGCACAAGTAGGCACTGGAATGGAAGCCAGAAAGCTATTGACTTGTCTGAAGATCGAGGCAGCTGTGTGTTTCTGTATGAAGTTTCAAGTGAGAAGTACACACTTCCAGCTAAAGGCAAGAGACTGACATAGTTTGGAAAGGAACCAGTGGTGTCATGGTGATTCAGAAATGAGGAGGGCAGCCTGCTTATCTGTGATAGGAAAAATAGGATACCTTGCTACTTCTGTTTCTGTGATAGGAGATTAAGGCAAAGAAAACCTTGTGTTAGACTGGAGAAAGTCATGTATGTTTTTGTCCTAACTGGGAACCACTGAGTGAATTTCTTTAAACTGCAGCAATGGGTAGCTCTTTTGATCTCTTCGTTGGTGAAGCCTACACAGGTGATTTTTTAATCAGTTCCTGTGTCAAGTGTGGAAGCTGATCTCGAAGGGCAGAGTGTGCTCTGTTGAGCTCTGCTGTGAGCCACTTGAGATGCAGCTTTCTGAACAAGCCATTTTCCACTTAACCAGAGAAGACAACAGCAGGCTAAGAGTTTAGGGAGGCTTATGAAGCAGCTGTCTTGTCACTCTGAATGCCTTCTGATCCAGTGTGGAAGAGTGACTTTGAGTGTATTGGTTGTTAGTGGGGGGATTATTGCCAAATATGGTATCTGTCTAAAGAATTAAGTTTTTAATTAAGTTACTTGGTGCTGTAGCACAAAGAGAAATGCGTGTTTTGTTTTCACTCACATTCATTTTTCAAATAAGAAAGGTACCTAACGTCTTGAAAATTCCTCTGGGGATTCTTATGTTGTTGTTGGGGCAGTGTATGTTATTACAAGTATTGCAGAAGCTATAAGGTTAACTATGTAAAGAAAGATCTCCAAGAAAGGTACAAGGAAACTGGGCCAGAGGTAGAGAATCACTGGTTTGTTACTTGTGATTGAAACTGTAGGGTTGTGGCTTACATATGACTTATGCTCCACTTATGAAATGAATCCAAGTGTTCTGAGACTCTCCCTGCTAACTCATGTGTTACAGCAGCCTTTGTCCTTGTAGGCATCTCCTCAGTGTTCGGTAATGGAGGAATTCTGCGTAGGAATAAGAGTAGCTTGGTGTGGGTAAACAAATTCCTCTAATAGTATGAATGTGTCACCATAAGGGGTGTGCTGCTGACAGAGTGGTGGAAATTCAGAATTTCAGTGTGTGGAGTTTCTGTTTGGATGGTAAGATCATTTTTGCTGTGCACACGTCACCGACAACCACACTGGACTTAAGTAACACAGGCACGCATGAAAACTTGGGAAGCATTGTGTGGAGAAGGTGTAAGAAGGCATTTGGGAATTTTCCCGTGCCCTGTCAGATTAGTCATTCTTTGAGATATGAAGGAGTGAGTGTCATTGTGGGGAGTTCCTGCAAAATTACTTGGCTGGTGGAAATTTAAGTAAATTAGGTAAGTGTGAATGCTTTTTTTGAGTGTTATTTACATTTTTGTTGCTAATCTTAATTTACTTTCAAATTAATAAGGTACCATAAGTGACAAAACAAAAATGTCTTTCTAAAGAATGCTTTATTTTGTGATGTTGCTTCTTTAGACAAGCTCTTGGAGTGTCCGAAAGAAGTCCCTGGGCCAAAAGGAATCACTTCAGTAGGAACAGGCTTTGAAATGGAATTGTTAGTTTTGTCCAAATGGGTAGCACTTCCAGCCTTGTGATGGAAAGCGTTTTGAGGGTTTTAGAGAAAGCTGCAGCTGGGGTAGTAATTTTAAAGCAGAAGAGACTGCTGGGAAGGAACTTGGAAGCAGTGGTAGGTGGAAAAAGTGACAGACAAGGTACGGGGCTGGAAGTAGGTTGCATAAAGTTGAGCATGACTTGACTTGTTAATCCTAAATACTAATTTGCAGGTTTTTCTACCTAAATTTACAGTGCTGTTTTGTTAGTTACAAATCAACAGACCCAGTTAAGTTCCCAATGTGGTGTTAAAATTTTGAATGTGGGAGCTCTATGTGTATGGAAAGCTATAAAGCTTGCAGTGGGCTTTGTAGATATCTGGTAAGAGTTTATGGGGCAAGGACAGGAAGGAAATTCCACTCTTTGTTCCTCATTACGCAGTCCCATTTCTTATTTAATCTAAAAGGAAAGTAAACAATATTAGCTCATGCTAGCTGCTTGGAAAACTAGTGTCTTTCTTCTGCAGTTACATTAAAGAGGAGATAACTGGGTAACTGTCTAGAGAAATAAGAGATATTTGCTTATCAAAATATTGTCTGAAGACATCATACAAATGTAAACTGTTTGTGACATTCTGAGTTACTTACTAAATATTTCTTCCTTTAGCCAGTGCTGGGAAAAGGAGTATTTTCATTGAAAATGAATACAGTATTTGTTTCCAAAATGTAGTTTCTGTCAAGTGTGCTCTGCAAGTGTTCTAGAACCTCATGCCCTGAATTGTTGGAGATGCTAGAGGACTTATGGTAACTTGAATATTGTTTCTAGGTGCAGTGTTGTGTAATGCAGTAGAAAAGCTAACTGGTTTTATGGAGGTTAAATTTAGTGTATTGCTTGAAATACAGACTGAAAGGCAAGTCTTTAATAGTTTATAATGTTTAAGTCTACTTGTATTCCAAATAATACAGCATCAGTTTTCCTGCTTCCTAATTTATATAGAAAAAACGTACAGAAGAAAGGCCAAGAGAATGGACAGATGAGTAGAAACCAAGTGACCAATCCTCCTCCACAAGGGAATAAACTTGAGCAGCATGATTCCTCTCTTACATTTTTTGTAATGTACAGAGCAGTGGGAGAAAATGAGCGCAGATCACAGCAGTTCTTATACACAAATTATATTGAAGGTTCTCACTTCTCAAAGTTGGTTTTAGAAATGGCCTCGTGTTCTGGTAATTTACTTACGTCTCTGGTTTGACAGAGTTTCCTAAGTTTCACTGAAAACTTTCCTTTGTTTTCTTAGTTAGGAACAGCCTTGAATTACTCTGAAACTGAACAATGACAAGAAATGAAAATTAAATTATAGGGTAACTTTCAAGAGGGACAGTTGTATTCCTCAGACGGTACAAGGAAGTTGGCGTTTGGCTTTTGTTTTCATGGTGTTTTTGTGTTTTGCTTTCTTTTTAATATCTGCTGTAAAAGTCAGAAGGAACATTTTAAGGAAACCTTCAAGTCTTTGTAGAATGCCAATGTAATCCAGAAGGAAAGAATTAGTACATAAGTTTGACAAAGACGAAGTTAAATTTATTTTGGGGCTAATATCAATTGTGATTCAAAGAAAGGGTAAAAAATTAAATAGTGTGGCAGGAAGAGATGGGAATTGGAGAAAAATAGCTGAAGACTAATCAAAAGATGTTATTTTTATTGTCTTGATAACTTTCTAAAACTGAACTTGTTACAAAGAGAAACAGGAAAGAGTCAGAAATAACCATCTAGGTTGAAGCTGGACAATGATCCTTGAAAACACAAAGCATAATTTTGATGGAAAGCAGAACTCTTGAATTGTGATGCTTTGCAAAGCTTGGGGAAAAGTTTGGGAAGAATATGCTTGAGTTGCAGTAATGCCAAGGTGGATTTTGGACTGAAAAGAAATTGATGCACCTGTGGCAAGATCTGACTTAGAAATCCCATCAATAGGGGGAAGACATTAAAAATGGATTTAGTGCAGAGAAGAGTACTGAAATAACTGAGACTGGAAGGGTTGAGCCGGGAAGGAAGAGTTTTAGTAAATTACACTAGTAAACTTGGCAGCTTGGGTAAACTAATGAAAGGGTGAAGGGTTGTACAGTGCATTTAAAGGAATAAACTCTTAGAACTAGTTTTATGAGAAGGAACAAGAGATACTTGTTCAAATAGAATGTCAGGAAAACATCACAAATACTACTCCAAACAGGTTTGGTCTCCCAGAGGTGGTGGAGAATACTTGACTGTTTGCTTTGATGTGTCTGAGCTCTTTTAGTGTTTATTTTATCAGACTCCAAGCTCTGTTTTAGTGTTCTGGTGTCAGCACAAGGCTTGTCTTCTAGAGACAGGCCCTGGCACTGGCTTATGAGAGATAAATACAAGCAGGGCAAATACTTGTATTTCTTCTTCAAAGAAGAAATACTGCGGGAAGGGATTCTGTGCTGGTCAGGTGAAGGAAAAGAAAATCAGCTGTTCTTCTAAAAACTGCTGGTCATTGGACTTCTCCTCCTTTTCAAAATTTCTGTAGAAATGTGTGGATTAGTCCAGAAATTTGAGGCATGTAGTTTTGCTACAGGGAATGGTTATTTGTAAAAACATCAGCCCTGGTTAGGGGCTATTTGCTAAAATGTGACCAATGAGATGCTTCAGGCAACTCTGTATTGCTTCACAGAGCCAATAAAGGGCTGATGTTACCTTGCTCAGGACCTGCCAAATAATTTTGGATTCCAAAGTGTAACCCTCCTCTCTTCCACGCATTGTGTGTAACCTTCATGGTTGGCCTGTTTGCCTGACTGAACTGGTGCTGCTTGACCCTCTTCTGCCAAAACTGCTGCGGTGTGGTGTCACAGGGTATGAGAGGAAGCACCAATGCACTGCTGGCATTACTACCAGGTGGCTTTGATGCTCTCTTTGGGGGGGCTTGTTTCTGGATTAATGCGTCCCAGTTCCTGGTTAAGTGAAAGAAGGTGATTGAAGCAGCAGTCCATTTGTTTTTGTACTTGATCCACAGTGCTAGTGGCACTACCTTTGGTGCTTGTGTTCTCTTTGCTCATGGTTGCATAGTTTACACAAAGGCTCTGGTTGTTGTTGGGATAACCTTCCCTGTACTTCTGCTGGTGGTCAAGGTGTTAAGTCTCTTTATTGCTCTTGCATGTCTCTACCTGTAGTTTCCAATAGAAGGGGTCAGGTTTTTCCATCTGTAGGATTGTTTTCTGTAGTTTTCCTATTTCTGCATGCTCTAGTGTTTGCCAAATCAACTGCCACAAGTTACGGGAAGTGTTTTTTAGCTACAGTGGAAATTTAAAGACTGTCCTGCTAACATTGTAAGAATTATTTATGTTCTAAAATAAATTGCTCTCTCAGGGAAGGGAATTGGAGTTGTTCTATGCTGAGGAGTGAGTTAACAGGTTGGAAAGTAGTCTCCACAGGCTTGGGTCTTGAAATTGAATGTGTTGAAAGTAGGATTGTGGATATTAGTGCAGGTGCTGTGGTTATGCTTTGTTCTGTATGCATTTGTGCATGAAACTAGGGGATCCTGTGGCAGGGTTGAGTAACCTCTCACCGTCAGGCCCACAGAAGGAAGTTCTTCTAATGTTTGGTATGAATTCCTTGGTGCAGATGTGCATTCATGCGACTTGAGTCCGGTACCATAGTGGCTAAGAAATTCCTGAAAACAGGAATTAAAAGTAGGCGGATGGAGGAGTGGTAGTGTTTCCTTCCCAAAATTTCAATTTTATAGACCAGTTTCCTAGAGCTTACACCCATGTTTCCAAATATGTTTCCAACCTCCATCTCCTTGCTTTTTGTTCCACTGATAATGAAAGCAGGATTGCTTTTAAAGCAGGAAGATTGAAACACAGTGTTGTGCCTTTAACTTGTACCTGTTTTCTTTCTTTCTCCCAATTATGATAGGAGCATGGAAAAACTCAATAGAAGAATGGACAGCAGAAGACTGGAATGAAGATGTAAGTGCAACTTGTTGGATATACAGATTGATTACTTACTCTCTTCAGAGTTTGTGTTGTTTTCAAAAACTAAATATTTGAAGTAACACCCATTATTTCAAGTTTATTTTCAGAAGAATGAGAGATTGTCTCAGAAGTCATCCGTTTTGCCTCCTCCTGTGGGGTGGCATGTTCGTGTTATTCCTGAAAATGTGTGAAAGTCTCATGTAACTAATAGGAGAACTCCATCTTTACCTAATGATAGGGATGTATCTTTTGAGATAATTGAAAGAAACTCTTAAATTCCTAGGTTTTCTGTATCAGTTAATGTCATCAAAAGCTGACATTTTAAACCTGTTCTCAGCTTCTTCAATATGTGCTACAGGTGGACTAAGGGCTAGGAGTGGAGGAAATTTATGGGCTGTTCTCAACCCTGTTTAATGCTGGTACAATACAGCATTTGTATTATGGGAGGGGTGTTGAGCAATGCTGACTAGGGATGGACTTTGTTTGAATTAGTTACTAGAGCTGAATAATTTGCAATGAATTTTGAGATCTCTAGCCCATTGTTAATTTTTATTAATTCTGGATCCTGGAAAAATCCCTGTAACCTAGGAGGAAGTTGTTTGTCTGCTAATATTCAGAAAGAGTGAATAAAATGTCAAGATGCAGATACATTAGCCCAAAACAGGCACAAAAAAAGGGAAAAATGTATTACATCTTTTGTTCTAAGAATAATTGCAGTCTATCACCAAACACATTAGTGTATTGAAATCTGTCTTGCAAATTTTGGCAAATAAATCTGTTACAGAAGGACCCTTATTGAAATTGGGCTCTTGTAGGAGTGCCCCCCAGTCCTGGGCCAGATGCCACATAGTGACTCTATCAATGATTTGGAAGTAAAACTAAAATAATTGCTCAATAAAATGTTTCTGAAATCCAGAAGGTACTGGAATAGCATTTAAAAGTCAGCCAGTCATGTGGAGAGATTTGGACCTCTGCAAAGTTTGAGCTGTGAAAAATGCTTTAATACAGCTAAGTATCCATTTGTTTTATAAGAATACAGACACACCTGAAGAGTAAGGGCCTGGTATCTGGAAAGCAGCAACTGAAAAGTTTTCAGGGTTGTAGTTGATGATGAAAAAAGAACAGCTCAGCATGAGCTGATGCTCTACCTAAAAGCTCCTATTGTAGTCTTTTTGCCTGTTGGCACTCTTCCCCATCCCTATAATCATTCTTGAGTTATTTCTATATGTGTATGCTCCTGAACTTGATTCTTAAGTACCAAATCAAATTTCTCATTGCTTTTGCAGATTAAAAATTGTGTATAATAGCTGAAAATGGCTGCTCAAAGAGGTCCTTGAGAAGGGGTATTTTAGTTGAGGTAATCTGAAAAGGATTACTTTAGGAGCATATGACGGATTCTGGTTTTAGTCTAGCAGAGGTGTAGTATGAACCTTTGTCTGGAAAATGGATCCATGGGTTCAACAAACAGTTCTAGGGGCATGATTATTGATTAAAAGAACCAAGGAAGCTGATAATTTGCTGTCTTCAGGGAAAGACTGGGTGTTTTTCTAAAGAATATTTCTGTTTAAATGTGGTGTTCTCTAGTCAGATACAAGTTATGAGCAAATGAGTGAAATTTAACGTTCTTTGATCTGAGAAGAATTAGGTCTTTGTGACCACATAGTCCTGTCTGGTCCTTATCTTTCATAGTGAGTATTGAGCAAGTATAATGGGTTGTCAACCTGCTACTAAACAGAATAGAAACTGCTTGTGGTGAAAATAGAAGGTTGTATTTTCTTTAAGGGATATTCAGGGCATGAACAATGAAGGACTAGGCAAATATTGAGGTACTGTAGGTGACTTTGGATTTTGCTCTTAAAATTGTGGTCATGCTCTCCTGGCTAAAGAATGTAAAGTTTAGCTACAGAAACTATCCAAAGGAGAGAAATAGAATAAATACAAATTGCCAGAAAGTGGGTGATGGCAAACATTTTCTGTACAGTTTTAGTAGTACTAGTTTTTATTTGAAGCAGCAGCAACATTTCTTAAAA
>VXAC01005205.1:0-23793 GCA_013399225.1 Rhipidura dahli | reverse complement strand
AAAAAAAAAGAAGAAAAGAGAAAGGGTGTCTTGGTGGAAGTGGTTTCTTTACCGGGAAGCAGCATGAGAACTTGTTTTAATTTTTTTTAGTTCACTGCATCATACCAAAACAGTAATAAACATTTTTTAAAATTTCTGATTTGTTGATGTTGTGTTTCTGCAAGGATGCTGGAGTATATTTTCCTCTTCTCCTCAACGTTCCTGTATTCCTTTAGGAGCTGGTAGCTAGTTCTTAAGTGTGTTGTCTGTTTGGTGATTGGAGAATGATTTTATCATAGGAACAGGAACCGGAAAGCACGGGCATTTCACTGCAGATGGAGGACATACCCCTGTGAGGCCAGCACCGGCAAATGGCTCACAACCATTCGTTCAGTTCTGGGAAAATACCAGAGCCTCAGTGAAAGATTTGTGAGTGTAGTGTGCAGCAAGCTAAATGGCTTGGTTAGGAGCTGAAAATACTACTTCTAAGAAATACTAAATACATCTGTGTAATAAAACTTTGCAGCTGCTGCAGCACAAAGTACGTGTTTTGACAAATGCCATAATCTCTGCAGAGTCCTGAATTAAGTGCTCGATTGGACCTTGTGGCAGTGACTTTGCCACAGGGTGTAGTGTAAACTTCACTGTAGCTGAGCTGGTAGCTGGAGACTTTTGTTTGCATGCTGGTTCATCTGTAGAGAACATTTACTTTCTCACACATCAAGCATGTTTTTGCGTTGTCATAAACATCCTCAGTCTCCTTAATTTGTTTAATTTTTGGGATTCATCAATGTTTTATCCATGGCTAGCCTTTTTCTGGGTTATGTGAGTGTAAGAAGCTGTTGACATTACAAAGAATTTAATATTTAACCAAGGCATTGCAGACCATAGAGTGCTGCTTGTGCCATTAGCTGACCTCCTTGTGCCATGTAATGCAGGACGATCATAATACCCCAGAAAGTACAGTACACATTGCTCTGAAATAAAACACACAGTGGGGAAAGGGCTGAACAATAGAGGAACAGCCTTTTTAACTGAAATGTACTTAAGTGGAATGTTCTTTCTTTGTTTTGGTCAGTACATAGAGTTGTGGGCTGTCAGCATCAATCTCAGGACAGGTGATCCAGAAATGAGGGATTAAAGTGCATTGTGTAGGCAGCAAGGGAGGGGCAAGAAATGGAGGGAAGAACTGTGGTAGTACCGATTTCTTCAAGGCCTCGTGCTGCTTGTAAGAGGGTGCTGGGAGAGTATGTGAAATAGCTTTACTTAGCCTCTGAGTGGTGATTTTCTCCCAGACATCCCTTCTGTGCCCTTCTTAAATCACCAGTGTTTCACAGGAGAATTCCTATCAGATATGTCTATATTCAGGGGTACACATATTCTCAGTGGGGTGGCAGATGAAATCAGCTCATGTCTGTGATGTCCTTTGAACTGGCTGCTAGCAATGTATGTAATTAAAAAAGCATCATTTCCTAGAAGAGCTGTATCCAGTTATTCTTCAGTCAAAGACAAGGCTACACCAAAGGAAATAAGGGTGATTCTGTGAAAATTAAATTTGAAATATTAACGTTGTACATGCATATCTCTGTCTTGCTAAACCTAACCTGTACTGTCTTAAGACCTATTCTGGTTTGCAAGTACTCCTGTCAGTAGAAACAAATTAGCCCTAGAAGTTGTAGCTGTTCAACTATTACTTTTTAAACAAGAAAAACTATTAAAAAATCCAACCCCACAGCAAAAAACCAACCCCCTCTTTTCCCCCAAAGTCCGAACCAGCTCCGCTTCCCCCGGTGCCTGTGCAGTATCTCTCTGTATTGTAACAGCATGGTGAAAACAGTGCAGCTTTCTTCTGTGGGTGGTCTGACTTGTTACATGAGTGTCAGCATGGACCTAATTTTATTACTGTTTTTGAACTCTGGTCTCAGAGCACTCAGTCTTTATTTCCACTCCTAACAGAGCTGCCAAGAAGGAACCTTGAGTGCTCGTTCACTGTATTTACCTGTACTTACCTGCCTCTGCTGGTGGTGGGAGCTGAAATGTCACACTCAAGGATACATGAAAAGGGTGGGAGCAGTGCAATGTGTTACCCTTGTGCAACAAGATTTCTCAGAGTTGCTCTTGCTCTATAGTGTCATAAATTGTCTGCACACCGATGATAGAATGGCTGTCACATTAATTATTTTCTCCTGGTGTATTTCAGTGAAACTGTTTCCCAAACTGATGCAGTTACTTGGTTATACTGTTGTATACTGGTGTGTGTTTTCAGTAGGTCAAATTTCCTAACCCAACCCTCTAATTAAAAAGGTACTTGATTCTTCAAGTGGAGACCATTTTACTGAGGTTTGACTACATGTTTCTGTCTTTTTAAGCAGAGCTTCAGACTAGCTGTTTGTAATGGTAGTTTGACTTTACTTTTATCTTGAAAGTGCATGACCAAAATGGAATTTCTGCAGATGTTGCAAGAGGGAAGTGTGAGCATGTGTGGGATTAAAATTCTTCCCCCATCTCTTTTTCAGCTTTCTGAAACAAAAGTCTTCACTGCATCTTCTGTTCCAGCGGAGAATCATGTGACTCCTGGGCAAAGGTAAGCTCTTCCGTGTTTTCTCTGTATTTTAAAAACCTTCTCCTTGATTAAGCAGTGTTAACTTCCATGCATAAAATATTGAATAAAAGATCTGTCAGAGATTGGTCAAACTCCTCTCAAAATTGAAAAAACCTTGCTTGCAAATTGCTGTTTCTGTGAATTCCTGAGTTACATGTTTTTGTCTGTGAAAGTGGAGAGAAACTTACCAAATAGGTGAATGTGATACATCTTCTGCATCAGGACTGCTTACCAGAAGGAAAAAAGTAGCTGGGAAGAAGAAGTTTTTACTGTTGAAAAAAGGAAGCTCTGGCTTTAGTGTCCAGAAAAGGGAAAGCCTGCCTTTGTAGATGCAGAAAGTGTTCAGAATTTATAGCTTTGACAAATGTGATAAATGAAAGCTTGCACGGGCAAAAAGGTGAATTCCCTGGTAAACATCACAGTTACAAGCCTTTACTGATGACAGACGGTTAAGGTCAAGAACCAAAAATATGTCAGTTTCTGCCTTCCTTTGCTTGCCTTTGTCTTCAAATGTCTTGCTGGTGATGTTGTGGAATCAGCTGCTGTCTCCATTAGCCTCATGTTCACGGAGAGAATGTTAAAGTTTAGCGATGAAGACTTTGGTAGTTGGATAGCATGAGATCTAAAAAGTAGAGAGGCTAATGGTCCCAAACGTCCTGGTTCTTCTGTACTGCAACAAAGTTGTCCATATAATATGGAAGTGATTTGCATGAGGCATGGTGTCAGGTGGTCTATAGTTTATACTTCTTTCTTAAAGGTAGTATATATTTTTTGTTCTGTTCTCAAATTACATTTGAAAATGTTTTAGTTCATCCACCCAAATTGGGGTGGGGTTTTTGTGTTTGTTTCTTGCTGGCAAAAAACTCTCTTCTATCTCTTTTGTATGATAGACAAAAAACATTTTAAAAGACTGTTAATCAGTAGTAATTCTGTTGCTGGGGTGGCAGCTTTAGTATTGTTAGTTCTTTCCTTAGTGTCAGTGCAGTTTAATCACTGTGTTCATTTCAGCCAAATTTCACTTTGTCCTACAGCATTGATTTGGTGACACTGCTTCAAAAGCCAGTGACATCTACCCAAGAGATAGAAGGCAACTCATTTGAGGCTCCCCAGCAGCAGACCTTTGGCCAAGCATTAGTGTTTACAAATTCTCAGCACAGCACCCAGATGGCATCAGGAACGGGCAACTCCAGTGCTGTAAACTCTTATTCTCCTCAAAGTCTGGTAAAACCATCTTAAGCTTTCTTAATATTATGTTTCCTAGGTGTTGTTCCTGAGTAAATATTTCAGGTTAAACAGCTTTTCCAGTGCCGGTCATTTCATGAGGTGTTTTGGTATTTGTTGAAAAAGTTGAAAATAAAGAATATCATTCCTTCCTTTCACAACCACCCCCACCAAAAAAAAAATTTTTTTTTCATTTTGCTGATTAGTTATTTCTGCGTTTACATGAAGTAGTTGTATTAATTTTTGATGAGAGAGCAGATGTGCTCATTGCTTGCTGATGTAGGATAAAATAATTTGTTTATAGTTAAGAGTTCTAGGCCAGAAAACTGAATGTGTTATTTCCAAGCACATACTTGATTGCTTCTTTTGGAAGCAGGCCTATTTCTGAGTCAGTTTTGAGGGTGTGAGATGAGGTATTTATTCTCTAAAAATTGGTCCAACTATTAGTAGAACTATGATATTTTAAGATGCATGTGTTCAATTAAGTTAGTATTATTGCAATTACAGTGGTGGAAGTTTTTACTGGTCATTTGTTAATAATCTAGGTCTTGAAAAGATTTTAGTTGCTGCGAGATAGCAGCTTGTAGACATTGACCCTATCATTATGTTCAATTATTAGTTAAAAAATTAACTCTGCTCCTTCCCCTCTTCTTCTTTGTCTCTTGGTAGTCGGCAGTTCTTTGTTCTGGCTTTGGAGAGCTCAGATCTTCTAAACTGGCAAACTCTACTGGTTCCCAAATCTTGGACCAATTGAAATCACCAGGATTGGGTCAGTTTACCTCTCAACAAACCAATAGCAGTTCTGCCACCACTAGCACAGCTGCTGCGTCATCCTGGGATCTAAAACCATCTATTACTCAGTCCTCAGTCCTCAGTCAGTTTGGTAAGTACTTTGACACAGCTTCTTCTCTCTTTCTCTCTCTATTAGCCAGTAAGATTTCTTAGTGCCAATTATAGTTTAAAATTACTTTAATGAAAGACTTTCCAAAAAATGTAATCCTAATAATACAATTACTTACAGTCATTGTAAGTGTGAAATTATTTGCTGGTAATAGAAATCACATGTATGTATATATGTCATAAACTAAATTTTGTTAAGCTTAAGCCTATCCATAAATGTCATTACATCTTTAAAGTTATTGAGCCCTCCATGTAATGACATCTTTGATTTAATGTGCTTGCATATTTACATAGAACTTTGTTGGTGACTGTTTTTCAACAGATGTTGGGAAAGACTTATTTTCATTGTACCTATGCTGCTTTTAGCTGAGCGTAAAGTTGTGTACTATATTTTGGGTTTTGTTTTTTTTTTTTCACAAGTTTTCTCTTCTACTCATTACATGAATTTTGAATGAGTACAATCTAATTTCTTCATAATGCACATCACGCTTCAGTCTTCTTTGCCTAGTGTGCTGGGAATGATTCAGATTTTTTGTTTATAATTGTATGAATTTTTCATGTAACTGAGTAAAATTAGTAGCAACAGTGAAAATGACAGAAACTTGGTTTCAACACTGCAGTGTTGATCCTAGAAGTATCCTCACTGTGGAGAGGATAGCTCTTGTATCTCTCATGTGTATGTATATGTGTTTATATGTAGATAAGCAGCCATTGGTACAATTACTATCTTTGACATGCAGAAATTCTAAAAAAAAAAGTTTATGTACATTTTAATGCTTTCTAATGGACTTTGCCAACTGAATAAAAAACCCTTCATACTGGAAATGCTGTAGATCTCTGTAGTGGTTGACCAGGGCTTTAGGTCACTTCATGGCTTTTAGCATCTGAAAACTATGAAAGGGAAGACCTGGGAAAAAACTTGTTCATACCCAGCATCTCTTTGACGCTCAGCTATTATGAGATAGTAGAAGATTTTCTATTTTTTTTTTATGTCTTCTTCTTTGCTGGGGTAGGGAATCCTAAATTCTAATACCTCTAAATTGCAACTCTTTACCCCTTGGAAGTAATCACACTTTATTGCACAGTTAACTGCAGTGAAACTTGAATTGTTTGATTAAAATTGTCTAAAACAGTTTTTGAGGACTTGTGTGTGATAATATTGTGACTGTGTAGATAGGTTTGTTCTCATATTTTTGGAAAAATTAAATAATGCTTGGCCATAGCTATTTATTTAAAGTAGAAGGTGTATCAGCTGTTGTCCTTATTACTGTTAGAGTGGTAAATGACGAATGTGAGACTCCTGTGATGTCTGAAAAGACTTACAAATGCTGTAGAATCATAACTGTTAAACATCACCCAGATTCTTCCATAAAGAGTAGAGTTGTGAAGAGCAGAGTTCAGTGCTTTAATTTTGCTATTTCTTTTTCCCAACACTGACCAGACTTTAAATCCCAGCCTGAGCCATCTCCAGTTCTGAGCCAGCTGACCCAACGACAGCAGCAACAAATGCAGGTGGTTCCTGTTCCTCCTCCTGGGCTGGAGTCATCCTCCTCCCAGGTAAAACTTCGAGAGCCATCACCAGTAGACACCTCTACAGCTGTTAGCAAAATATTGCAGCTTCCCAGTATCTCTATGGATAACCAGGCAGTGACTGTTCATCAAACCCAGCAGAAACAGATAAAACCACCAAAACGGAGGATAACTCCAGCATCCAAGGTGGGTAATTGAATGGTGTCTTGTCCTTAGTAAATGTAAAAACCACAAAAACTTGTGTCAGCAATGGTGTGGCCACCACAACGAGGGCAGTGACTGTCCCCCTGTACTGGGCCCTGGTGAGGCTGCACCTCAAATCCTGTGTCCAGTTCTGGGTCCCTCACACAAGAAGATGTTGAGGGGCTGGAGCATGTCCAGAGAAGGGAGCAGAGCTGGGCAAGGGTCTGGAGCACAGGTCTGAGGAGCAGCTGAGGGAGCTGCAGGGGGGCTCAACCTGGAGAAAAGGAGGCTCAGGGGAAACCTGATCACCCTCTAGAAACGAGGGTGTAGCCAGGTGGAGATCGGTCTCTTCTCCCAGGTAACAAGTGACAAGCCAAGAGGAAACAGCCTAGGGAAGGTTTAGATTGGATATTAGGAAAAATGTCATCAGTGAGGGGGTTGTCAATCACTGGAGCAGGCTGCCCAGGTAAGTGGTGGAGTTGCTATCCCTGGAGCTGTTCAAAAGATGTGAAGATGTGGTGCTTAGGGACATGGATTAGGACTTGATAGTGCTGGCTTTAATAGTTGGACTTGATCATAATGTTCTTGTCCAACCTAAATTATTTCTATGATTCTATTCAGTATATATTTTACATAAATTGCTAGGGAGGAGAGCAAAGACCTTGGTATATTTCTTATTTATAAAGCAGGAAATACTAAGCTGAATAGTTATAGGTCCAAAATACTGTGGTGGTATCTTTTGCAAGCTCCTGCCTGGTTGCTCTATATGGAAAATGGCTGTTGCTGAGTGGTTTTTAGATTGACTTAGTAGCCACAATATGAGTATTGGTGGAGGCGGGAGGGTTGTACACGGATGATACTTTGGTATTGTAGAATAGTATGGCTTACTCCTTCAGCTCCAGATTAGGGCAGAATCAGCAGATTAATTTCAGGTTGCAGATGCATGCAAAAAAAAATTATGGCTTTTTTTCTCCCTTTAAGATTCCTGCCTCTGCAGTGGAGATGCCTGGATCAGCAGACGTGACAGGGTTAAATGTTCAGTTTGGAGCTCTTGAGTTTGGATCAGAGCCTACACTCCCAGAGTTTGGATCAACTTCAAGCAGTGAGAATACCAGCCAGGCAACCAACAATAGCTTATATTCAAAATCTGTAAAGTATGTGTGAGTTGCCCTCCTGCATTCTCAGGTGTTCTTGAAGGGGGTCAAGTTTGTTTGAAAAACATCAAGACACAGTTACAATGTAATGGGAGGGGAAAATATGATGACTTGTTTTCTGTGCATTGTATCTTAAATGATAAATTTCTTCTTTAGTGGTAATCAAAATCTTCCTAGATGGGTAAATGCGAAGCTGGCCATGACATGAATATAAATAACCTTATAATAAGCTATCCTTTATAGAATTTCTTTCTCATGTTGAATTGCCCTGCTTTTAAAGTTTTTTGGGAGTTTGTTCCTCACAACCCACATTATTCTCTGTCTGATCCAGAAGAGTTGACCTTTGTACCATGTATGTGTTAGTAGATTGGCACCAGATTACAGACCTGATGCTCCTATAGGATGAGAAAATGAGAAGCTAGGCTTTTTGTATGTAGAAGCTCTTACTGAAATGCTAAAAAAAACAGCCAATGTGAAGTGCCAGTGTACCAGTAAACCATTTTTAATTCCTTATTAATTGAAAAATTGGCATCAGTAAAAAGCTTCCTGAAGTTAATTCAAAATTATTAATGAACGTGAACTTTCACATTAACTTTTAGTTTTATACATGATATATAAACTATCTGGAAAATAAAACATTCCTGCATGTTTTAAAGTATTTTTTAGCTCTTCGCATAGTTCATTCTATAACACTGGGTTTCTCTTGTAAAAAGAATCCTATTGTGGTTACTCATCATATACCAGACTTTATCAATTCTGTTTGTTTAAAAAAGAAATATTATGATCATTAATTTATCCTTGGAAAAGGTGGAAGTAACATGACTGAAAAGTGCTTGTGTGTAAATTCTTGTCTAGGTTGAGCTGGAATGAGGAAGGTGAGTGATGCTTAGTGCAGCTGATGTTTTGAAATAGTGATTTGTGGGGACCAAAGCAATATTATAATTTTTTTTCCTTAGATTTTTAAGACATTCTTAGCTTTTCTAATATAAATAGTGTAGATTTTTCTGCATGTTTAAGGTAGTTCAAGATAACTATATAGGAACTGATATTTTCATGAAGGTATTTGAAACACTTACCAAGATGATAAATAATTCTTTTTTCCAGTGATCCTTTGAATACCTCTTTGCCAATATCCAATACAGTACAGGACTCCACCTACACAACCTCTGCCATCAGCTCTTCCAGTCTGACCTGCTCATCCCAGAGCACTAGCCCAGTAACAACTTCCTCCTATGAGCAGACTTCTGTGCATAGCAGGATAGCGTACCAAAGCTCCATGGCTCCGTCTGAACCAAACCCTGTTGCAGTTGCGGTGAGTGCATTACCGAAACAGGACCTTGAAAAGGGGGAATATTCTTACCTGTTAGGTTTGTATTCCCCTGATATGTTAATGATTTAAACAAGCCCATTGGTATTTTTGATTCCCAAACCCATCCTGTTACTTGTTTTTGCTTTTCCTAGTGTGTAGTGGTTTTTGGCAATGCTGTATTTGGGATGTAAGAGCCTCTGATTTTTTGGGTTATGACATCTTAAATTGTCTTTTTACCTTTTTCCTTAGTAACACTTAAAATTTTTCACAAGTTTCCTTCCCTGAAGCTAAGCTTTTAAAAAAGGAACGGTATCTGTATATAAATACTAGTTATGGTATTTTGCCATATATTGACAGTTACTATAGAAAGGTATACTATTGATAAAATTTATATGGCACCTAGCAAATGGATTCCAAACATTTTTTGGCCCCTCCAGCATTACTTTTCTGTTGTATTTTAACACCAGTGTGAATTAGTTTCATGTGTTATTTTAATAAGCATAGGAGAGGTTTAATATAGGACAGAAAATCTCTTGGGAGATTCAAACACACCTGCTCTCTTTGTATATGGAATGTAGGTTTGTTTTAAGAGAACTGAGTTTATTAAATGTTTTAGGAACTTGTGAGAGTTTGTAAGTTTATTTACTTCTGGCCTTTGTTATGTGTTGGCTCAGTCACACTTGTCTTCTGCACTAGCTCGTATGTACTGGTGAGGATCAAGCATAGACTATCCACTTCTGTACTCCAGCGTTATCCAAAAAACAACTGGTGCTTCTCAAGTCTTATCTTTCAATGGAAAAAAATTGGCGTCTCTGTGTAACTTGGATAGTTAAAATTGTGAGTTACATTAGATCAAAAGCACAACCATTTCCTATATGTTAATGCAATTCTTTCTTTCATATTGATGTGAACCTGAAGTTTATGTTACATACAGTACATGGGAAGGTCTGCTGCTGATGGGTGTATTATGGGCAGTGTATGGGATTCTCTATGTTCAGGACACCTTGCACTTGAGACAACTTTATGATGTAGTTTTTATAAAGGCAGTAAAAATTTAATTTTCTGCCTTGTTGTTCAATTTAATATGAATATAGAATTTTGCATGAAGCATGTTCGATGTGTGATTCAGTTTGAACATTTAATATACCTTTGAGATGGTTTATTAATTCATTTCTTCTTTGTTTACAGAACGGGCACAGTGGTGTTAGAACACAGGCAACACTTGACAGTAAGTTTCAAAGCTTGTTTGAGCACAGGACTTTCTGATTGTTCCTTGCTACTTGCTGTGCACACAAGCGTAGCAGTGACATTGGGTTTAAGGTTTTATATTGTTCTCCATGACTAATTTATGGCTGACCCATTTGACTTTATTTGTGCTTGCATAAAATATTGCTTGCTTCTTGACTACAACTGAAATACGAAGGCAGCTCTATTCAATCTACAAACCTAAATAGCCTTAGAATTAGACCTGCTGGTTTTCCTTTTGAATTTACCTGCCAGAAATTATTTAATATAAAATAAAAATACAAAATTAAAAATAATAATGAAATTTCTTAGCTGTTCTTCCTGTTCTGAGTTGGGAAGCTGCAAATAGCATTTAGCTAATGAAACAAACTCACATTCTTTGAATGCACCTCTCACTATCTCTGCCCTGTTAGAAGCCTATGGGGAATAAAGGTGAGAGACATGTTCCCTCTGCTGAGTTTGCTGATACCTTGCAAACAATACCTCAGTACTGACTCTGGTATAAGTGTTAGTTTCTTCATCTTGGCCTATTTGTAATGTAACGTGGACCTGTAACACCCCTGCAGCTGTCTACTTGGAGTTAAAATAATTAAAGTATTATGTTCACTCTTCTGATCTTTGTGCTGCTCTGTGGAAGTTTTCAAGGACAGCAGCATTCCTTTTGGAATGCCAAGACCTCAGTTTTAGGTCTAACCTCTTCTTAAACATACCTCTTCAGATGGGCCATTAGTGGGACAGTGTTTTGTCAGTGCCAAGTTGAATTTAAAGGAGCAAGAGAATTACCATTTAAAAGATTGACATATACAAAGACAGCTTTTTAGCACAAAGTGTTTTCATAGTGTCAAGTACAGTATTAATAAACAATTTATGAAATTCACCGCAGAACCTATCCTTTTGCATAGAAAACAAAGATCTGAGAATTCTAATGCTTTTGTATTCTGTAATAGCTTTACTAGTCTCTTTTCCTATGCCAGTTCTCCTTTGGGAGCATTTCTGTTTTTCTTCTTCCATTGCGTCTGTTACATGCATCCAAATGATTTTGAATTTGTCTTACCTTTTGAAAATACTTTTTCCCTTCTATATGTGCTCTAATCTTCTTAGTTGTTCATCTCTCATCTTTGCTGTTCTTCTCCTTTAATATCCAGATCTTGAGCTTCCTAAACCCTTAAGTCAAAGTACAACTGACGTGTTTTACTTCTTACCATCCTACTGATCTCCTTGTTTTCTTTGTCTTGCACATTGCATTCAGGCATCTTATAAGGGATCTTAAGCTGATGATTCTGTCCCTTGTGCTGGGGACATCTACTTTTACTTTGAGATGGGAATCCTGCTCTTAATATATTGAGAGTTTTAAACTCCTTTTTTATATGAGTTTTAACAGGAGTTACTAGGTGATATAGTTGCTACCTTCATAACTATGTTTGTCACTTGGATTTCCTTTTTTAAGAGGCCATATTTATTGTCAAGGACAAGACCTCTTGATTCCTGTTTGTATTGCAACCCCACAACCTGACTTGGGTCATATAGCTAGGAAATCAAATCAATAAAGTGAACAAATATCTAATGTATAACTTCCAAGTGTGTATTTGATTTTTGTTTGGTGATCAGTCTAAAAATGTCTTCACATACATTACAAGTTAGTGGTGATCCACTGGGTGGTGGTCTCTGGTGTGGGAACATGGCCCCGCAGAATTCAGGGCTCAACTCTTTTCTGAGTTTTATTGGTGAGTGAGTGTCTCTAATTCTTTGTTGTTTTTGTAGTAGAAGAGATTAGTGAAACAGTTGGGAATCGTGTTGGACAGTAGAATTTTTAAGTGTCTTATAGATCCTATAAACAAGTTTTAATCTGTGTAGCCTAAAAATTATGAGATTAAACCTAACATTTTTTTATTATCTAAGTAAAGTGAGTCAATATTTGACAACCCCTTAGCCATAAGAAATGTTTGATGCTGTGCTCAAGTGTGGCCTGCCATTGTAGCTTCTTTTATTCTACCACAGTACACTTTTGACTGAATATGTCAAACTAGTAAGTTGCTGTGTACCCTTGAACTCCAACAATCTCAGTCTAAATCCCCAAGGGTGCTGTGTAGGTTGGAATGAAGAAACGGAGCTGTAGGTACAACTAGATTTTTACAGTGCCTTGAAAAGGCACAAATGACTTGTGTTTACTGAACCAAAAGCAAGGAATTTTAAAATTACTTGTGAGTGTAAGTTAGTAACCCAGATAGTGGCAGGTGAAGTGCAGAAGACTGTAGTTTGCTACATGTGTAGCAGTGATAATTGTAAATCTATTATAAGTAGAGAGCTTAAAGGGAAAAAAACGGTAGTTGAGTTATGTTTGAATTTTCCTTCATAGCCAAATTGCATGATATGGTTACCGGTTCTTAATGGTAAGATTTTTTTCAAACCAAGGGGAGAATGCTACTGTGTTCCTGCATCTGTGCTGGGATGTCAAGTATGCTGGAATTTTAATCTGAATGCCTCTTTTTAACTTGTTGCAGCTACTTCATCAGTTCCAGTACCTAAGACGGAGCCTTCTCCCTCACTACCTGTGGCTGGTTCTCTGCCCAGTGTGGTGTCCAGCACGGCCTCGCTTCTGCCTTCAGCATCGCAGCACGTGGCAGCATTGCCCAGCTTGCCTCAGTCCAGTGATCTGGCTAGCAGCTCACTCTCCCAGCTGAGCAGGTACAGCAGAGTTGGGATAAACAGAGGGGGTCAATTCTGGGGATAGGTCAGGTGCAAGGGTGGCTCCATATGGGGCTGTCAGGCACCAGGGTCCACTTTTTGTGACGTGAATCAGCATTAGGAGATTCAGAAGACAACTGAATGTTTCTGGTTGTCTCTGGGGTGCCTCCTAATGGCAGAGCAGCTGCTGCCCTTAAGCTTTCACGGTGCGTATACAACTCTGTGTTTCAAGAGATTTGCTTCAGTCATGCTAGCTAAATTAGCTAAATTGATTCCCCCAGTTTATTTTTCCTACTTTGTGCTTGCTGTTTCTGTTCAATGTCATGTTTGAAATAATTTCTTAACAATTTACTTACTGGCCAATTTGTAACAGTGTAGTCTCTTTTTTATATTTTTATTTCTTAAAATTAAAACTCAGAAGTAATTTCACAGGGAAACTGTGTGTGTTTTCTTTTTCTGAGATAGTTCCTTAAGGTACTTCACAATACCAGATTGATGTTCCTGGGAGTGCATCTAGCACAATTCAGCTCATTTGCACTGTCTCTCTGTTTTTCTGAATGCCTGCGACATGAGCTTCATCCTCAGTCAGGTGACATCCTGATGTTGTATTGATTGAGTTATATCTTTGATACTCACCTTTGTAATGTATTTGTTAATTTAAGAAACTGATTTGGTGGGATATCAGGTTTTTTTTCCTGTTTCACAGCTAGGACATAGTTTATTTTCTTTTAATGCTCTAGTATTTTTTTGTTGAATAAAATAGTAAGTATGTCAAACAAGAACTATTCCCTTTACATTGGAAACATTTTCTCACACCGATTTGTTGAAAAGCTGTATTAATTGATGGAAATTTCAACTGGGGGTTGATGCTCTTAGGATAGATACAAAGTTTCAGCCTGAATTCCAAATGTGTGTGACATGGTAGAGCTGGTGTCTGTATCTCTACCATAGGTCAGATGGTGAATTAAGGCTTATTAAAAGAGCTGGAAAGAGTGGTTGAGGGAGTTGTATAAAACTCTTATGTTGGACTGAACTACATTTTCCCTTACTGCCTAAAGTGCTGTTGTAATTCCTGCAGAGAGGGGACAGTTTTCAAGGTTAATCTGTGAAACTGCCGAGGTTTATTCTGGGCCCACACCTTGAAAAGCTACCAGAAGTGTATGCCCTTAAATTAGGTCATGTAATGTAGCCGTCAGCTTTGGTATGAAAACTGCTGTGTTTTCTTGTGGCTTTTTCCAGAGAGAGCACTAAACCAATTCTGTTGTTAGGATCTCTCCTGCTTATTTAATAAGGAAGGTCTTTTTTGAGCACCAAAATATACATGTGTTTTACATCTTCATTTTGGTTACCTTTGTTCAAGTTGTCAGTTTATTGCATACTGTATACAGTAGGTTGCATTCTTGACCTCGAATATAAGGTGTAATTTGTCAGTGTAAATGTTTAAGAGCCAGTTTCAGTCACCTTTCAGGGAGACATTTGAAGATCTCTGGATGAATTATGGGACAAATACCCTGCAGTTCTAATTGTTCGAGTTAACGTTATGAAGCTCAAAATGTGAGAAATACCATAGTGAGTGAAAGCAAAGCACTGCCTCACTTAAAACCTGTCCTCCATGGCAAGAAACAGCAGGGAAAGAATGAGAAACAGGGCTTGTGCTTGTGTGAACCTAGTTTTGATTTTGCACTTTGTGTCATGGAGTCATTGCTATATGATTCCTGAAGCAACTATAGTTTTTCTAAAGACAGAGGAAATTGAAAAATACAAATGAATCGTGTTTTAGATATTTCTTGTTAGTAATAGTGACTCTGTACTTAATTTTTTTCATTAAAAGGTAATAGAATACTAATTAAAGGAAAAAGTGCCTATAAAGGTGTCTGTATTCGTACATGCCCGTGTATATGTGTATGTATACACACACTCTTACATATAATTTTGTCTTTAACCACTCTGTGTATGTATGCACACACGTAGAATTTTTATTCTTTAGCTCAGGTCCTACTGCATATCTGTATTTGTTAAAAGTAGTTCTAAGGAAAATTAATTTATGAATTCTTTACAATTTCCTTCCAGCTCCCTTTCCAATCATCAGAGCAGCCTCTCTCCTGCCTCAGTGTTGTCTTCAAGCACATCACATGTGGTAAGTCCTGTTAGTATTAAAACAGATGCTTGGCATATAGTCAGTTTATCTCATAATTAGGACCCTCTCTTAAAGTTTGGGGTGTCCTGGTGCCCCAGGAACCTAAACAAGAGCCTTACCTTTTGGAAGAAGCAATGTCAGCCCTCTAGTGGAGAAAAAGTGATTACCACTTGTGATTTGTACTGGATCAGGAATAGCTATGACAGAGACTTGCCAGTCGCACAGTTGCGAGGGAAATTGTCATACCAGCTAGGGGGGTTGAAATTTAAAAAAAAAAAATTGCTTGTAACTAGTTTATTTAAAAAAAAACCCAACAACAAATAAAACCCCTTCAAAATAGTGATCTGAAATGTCTCCAAAATGCAGACTTGCATTAGAGAGCAGTTTGCGTTAGAGAGGTTTGCTGACAAAATGCAGGTGATGGAATGATACATGTTATGTTTGAGTTACTGTGGTATAACTTCGTAATGGTATGGCAATTTGAATTTAGTTCTCATGCAATAATTTTCTTTAAATCACAAAAGCATCACAAGCATGCAACTTAGTTGCTTGCCTGGTACATAGTAATGCATATCTTCTGCATGTACTGCTGTTACTTTAAAAGTTTTAGGTTTTTTTTTTATTTTTCCCTTTTTCCCAGCATCTTCCACTGTGATTTATTTGCTCTGTGATCCTCATTCTTTTTGTCTCCTTTTCTAGCACACTAGTATTGAGAATACAACTTCGCTCCAGCCCTCAACAACCTTTTCAACTGCTTCAACCTCAGCCACTAGCACCACCTCCTCGGTTGTCAGCATGGCAAGCAGTATGAACACTACAAACAGCCTTGGCCTGAGCGTTACCAGTGTGTCTATACCAGCTGCTACCACACGGGCAGCTCCCTTAGTGTCTTCAGGTTGGCAATATTGACAGATCACGTGGATAGACAGAGGATTTCAGTCAGCAGGGCTATCAGTTGAGCATCTCACCAGTCATAACAACGCTAAGAAGTCCACACTCTTCACTGGCATTTCCAGCACGCTGTATTTGCTGGCTTATGAAATAAAGTTGCCTGGTTTTATGTATTTGAAATATTTCTTAGGGTGTTATGTGGCATTTATACAGCACAGTCCGTCCCCAAAGAGTTTTATAAATGTACACCAGAGCAGTTCTGACTTGGGAAGTTTAGGGCTAGAAAATTCACCTAGTTTGTATTCCAAGTTGTGATCAGCTCCTGACTATGAGTTTGCATTAGCTGTAGTTTCAGTCTTTTCTGTGACATGAATTCATATGGCACTATCAGAATATACTGCAGTGTCCTCATTATCATATGTCACATCTCTACTGCCACTTCCACAGAAAGGAAAAAAAATTGCACAGCAAATAGCACTTCAGAAGGAGGGTCCATGGAGAAAGAGGGCTGGGAGGCTTGCACTGAAGTGGAAGCGATGCTAAATTCTCTTTCTTCTCTGACAAACTTGAACTGCTGAAAGGAAATCTTATAGAGAGAAGCGAGTGATGTAATATTAAGGATCAGACTTCGTTACAGGAGGATTTCTCATTTCTATAGCTTGTAAATGAAGTGTCTTATGACTGGCCAAAGTGCATTGTTCTTTTACTGTTCTGCCTCCTAGCACTGCTTCATGAAGGCAGCTGAAACCATTTCAGTCTTCTCTTTGCTATTTCTAGCTGTAGTAAGTCACACACAGAAAGTATGCTGGCAACATTTAGTGCTTTCTAGTCTATTGCTGATGATAAAGGGAATGTGTTGACAGAGCAGAAAATGAAAGAAGAGAATTTGCTTTCTCAGTCTGAGAACGATTTCTAAATTTGCCGTCAGAAAAGTACTGTGGAAAAGAGAAGTTTCTGTAATTCTTGTAATCTTCTTGGACAAAGTAAATGACAAAATCAGGCTATTGTCTGATAGGACTGTTTTCAGGCTTAAGTAGCCTGTGCTTTCCCTCCCTTGAGGCACGGTTAAACTCTTCAGGCTATTTTGTGCATATTAATCAAACAGCACAAAATCTGCTCTTTATAAACTAAGACAGTGCAGCTGCCAGAACTTGCGAGCTATCTTGTCTCGATGCTGAAGCCTTTTCTTTTCTAAAGGCTTGTTAAAGTGTCTGTATTTTGGTTCTACAGGCAAAGCTCCCCCAAACCTGCCCCAAGGTGTACCACCCTTGTTGCATAACCAGTATATTGTGGGACCTGGAGGACTTCTGCCTGCCTACCCAGTAAGCAGTTTCATTGTTTGTCTTTGATTTCTTAGCCCTTGGCTCAAGTGGGCCCTCCAGACCTGCTACTGTCTATGCCAAGGCATTTCTGGTGGCACATGTTGCACCTGGAATTCTTGTTCCAAATGCTAAAGAACATCTGAAATGTGTTCAATAGAGGCTTACTATTGATTGTAAACTTCAGAGCTTTTGGTACAGATCTGATCTGGCTGCTGTTGAAGCTAAACATGGGTGTGGCCACTACCTTTTTCAGTGTTACCAGGTTTTAGGCCCTTTGAATAAATTTAGGCTTCTTTTGGTTTGTGTTACTGGAATGGATTTGCCATAGCAGTTATGGAAATGTGCCATGTGTTCTGTCTGTCGTGGTTTGAAAGACTGCACATAGCTCTTTGATGTCTGACCAGCATCAACATATTTTTGGTTATCTGTTTTTTGAATCCAAAACTTTATACCAGTAACTTTTCAAACTGAATGTGAGGAGATACCCAGGAGGTTGCTTTGTGGTCAAGTCATCAACTCTTTAATCTTATTGCTCTTTGAAGCAATGATTACAACAAAGAGAGCTGTTGTTCTTACTCCCAAATCTGAACGCCTGGTAGATTTTTCATAAGTTCAGGAATGACATGTCTGTAAAAACTGTATTGAACATGGGACAGTCCAACTCTCCTCAGTGGACATTGTCACCAGGAAACAACATCACAGTGACAAGCCTTTTTAACTTCAGTTCTACTCTCCTCGAAATGCTACAGTGCCCCACAGTAACACAATGCAACATGCGGCTGTAGACCTTTAACACACAATGGGTTTAAGTCAAACTCAGTTCAAAGCCCTGAATTGATCAGCATCAGAAAAAAGTGTTATAATGATATTGTATTTTTATCTGTCTTTAAGCAGATTTATGGTTATGATGATCTCCAGATGCTTCAATCCAGACTGCCAGTGGTAAGTAAATTACTTGATATATTTAATTTCAAACAAATTGTCTTCAGTGTTGATCATTTGTGACACATAAATTGGTTCATTTAACAGTGGTTAATAGCTTTTCCTTATGTTCTGTATGGTTTTTAAATTTACAGCAGGACTGTGTAAATTGATAAAGAACAACTGTTGCATCATGTATTTGTCTGTCTGCAAAATCTCTAAATAGACACAGATGTGCTTTGTGCTTCTGAGTGAAGAAATTTCTAATTGTTGTAGCAACATTAGGACATTTTGTCTAATCTAGTTGGAGTCTGAGCATAAATGTTCCCTTTTACCGAAAAGTAAGGTTGAATGGCAGCTACACAAGTTGGTAGCCCTTAAGTGTACCTGATAGGTTTTTGAGGTGCTCATAGGTGTAGATCTTTGCATCTGCATCATGGCAACAAATGCAGGTGAGCTGCAGGAGGAAGAGTGTGCCAAGTTTTTTTCTTTATCTGGATCCAGTATGCAAATGGCATGTGAAACAGGCTGAGCTCCCAGATGAATTCAAAAAGGGCCTTAATCTAGATTGAAGAAATATGAAGAATTTTCATATCAGAAATGTAGGATAAGGAACTTAGGGAAAAGGTTTGGTCATAGGTAACTGAGAACAGTTATATACTAGAGTGATGCAGTGTATCTGTAGAAGCAGAAATAGAACAATGAGCAGTGATCTGGAAAGAGTGGATGAAGGCCATAATGTAAGGCCAAAATAAGTACCAGGTATTCTATGTAGAGCTTGGAGCAGCCAGAGTCAGCTAGTTCAAAGGTGAGTACAGGGATGACTCAGACAAAGTCCTGTCAGACTGCAGACCCTCAATTAAAAGAACCCCAAAGTTGAGCACATAATAAAGACTTTTACCAGAGAAAGTCATGCTTCTTGAAGAATAGTCAACTGAAATGCATGGAATTACTTTTGTGGCAACAAAATGGCAAAATACTTGAAGTTGCAGGGCCGGGAGACACCTACTGTAATGTGTTAACACTGGCTAGATGCCTGGTGGCCATCAAGCTGCTCTACCACTCCCTTCCTCAGCTGGTCAAGTGACAAAATACATCCTGGAAGGCATGTAGGATGAGACAAGGACAGGAAGGAATCACTCACTGGTTATGGTCATGGGCAAAAGAGACTTGGGGAAGTTAGTTTTAACTCACTAGCAATCATATCAGGGCAATGAGTAAGTAGATCATGAAATAAAACCAAATCTACACAATACCTGCCCTCACCTCTCATGTTTTCCTGGACTCAGTTTCACTCTTGATTGTCTCTCCTTTCATCTCCCAGGTGGCATTGGAGGATGGGGAGTGGGACTGCCTTCTGCACCATCCCACTTCTTCTCCTTGCTCCTCTCTCTCTTCCATGCTCCCCTTTTAATTCAACATGAGTCCTAAAATGTTTTATGTTGGAAGACGTGATCTGATTGCAAGCACCTCTGCCATGGAAAGGGAAACCTTCTTCTGGGCAGTGTTGCCCAAAGCCCCATCCAGTCTGGCCTTGAACACTTGAAGGGATATGGTAACCTGGCTACCTCTGGGTACTTGTTCCAGTGCCTCACAATCCTCATAGTAAAGAATTTCTTCCTACTGCCTGATCTAAACCTCCTCTCTTTCTATGTAAAGACACTGCCCAAGTTTCTTACCTGTGACTGCAGGCACTGTTCAAAATTCAGTTTGCATTTTTCTTCTAAGTTCCCTTGAAATGTTGAAAGGGCACAGTAAAGTCTGCCTGAAGCCTTCTCTTCTGCAGGCAAAAGAACCCTAACTTGGTCACCTGTCTTCACAACAGAAGATCTCTGATAGTCTGACTGTATTTCTGGACCTATAGTGGACCTTCTTGAATAGGTCCATGCCTTCCCTGTCATGAGTCATTCAGATTAGATCATTGTTCTCAGTGAAGTGGGAAGGGCAGTGGAAGCTATTAAGAACAAAACAGCCAAAGAGATAATTGTAATGATAATACCGAACACATAGTGATGTTTCTCCAAAGACATTACTGCAGGATGCACCCTGAGCAGGTGCAAGTGAGAAGAGTGGGTAGGGGCTGTGCAGGGCCCTTTTTGGAGCAGGGCTGGGAGCGGAGGAGTAGGTGTTGAGTAGAGGTGGCTTTTGGCCGGCCCAAAGGCTGAGTTTTCAGAGTCAGTGAGACGAGAGGCAGCGTCAAGTGTTTTGTCAGAGGTCTTTATTTTCTGTGGCATAAATAAGTGAAGGAATAAATAGATAAATAAATAAATAAATAAATAAATAGGTTGAGAAAGTCCTTTGTCCAGCTGGATGGGAGAGGCTGTATCAATGGAGGCGCAGTGGTTGTAGGCTGCGGGTGGCGTGCGGTTGTTGCAGCCGTGTCCGTTGTGCCAGGTGAGGGGGAGGCGTGAGGCACGGGGTGGGTTTGGGGCGTTGGCGTGGGAGGGGGTCGGGAGGCAGGTGGGTGTGGGTTGGCGTGCGGGGCTGGGTGTGGGTGTTTGTGCTAGCGGCGCATGGTGCGGGTGAGGTTGTGGAGGTGCTGTAAAGAGGCGCGAGCTTCGAGGCGGACGTGGTCCCAGGCGCAGGCGCTGTGGTTGTGGGCGTGGAGGAAGAGGTGGATGTCCCTGAAGTACCTGTTGATGGTGAGGAGCGGGTTGCGCGGTCCTTTGAAGAGCGTGGCGCTGTCGGGGAGGCACTGCTGGAGGTGGTGGGTGTAGTGCTGGAGTTTGTTGAGGAGGTCGTTGCGAGGCTGGCCGTGCCAGTGGTGGCGGGTGCTGTTGTTGCTGAGGGTGTGGAAGAGGTGCTGGAGGATGCGTAGGGCGGCGGCGGCGGCTTGGTGCGGGTGGAGGTTGTTGCGGAGGAGGGTGTCGGGGAAGGAGGGCGGCTCCTGGAGGTGGCAGGGCTGTGCGTGGCTGGGAGCCACGTCCTGGAGGAGGCGGAGGGCGTCGCCGGGGAAGGTGTCGTCGTGCGTCCAGAGGCGTTGGCAGGCGAGGGTGGTGGCGAGAGCCGTGAGGAGGAGCAGGAGCGCCGGGGCGGCGGCGTGCGGCAGGCGTGGCTGTGGGGCTGTGGGCGCAGGCATGGTGGGTCTCTGTGGGTGCTGCGGGGCGGCGCTGAGCAGGAGCCCGGGTGAGGCTCGGTGCTGGTGCTGGTGCTGGTGCTGGTGGCTGTGCTTGGGGCGCTGCCGGGTGTGGGGCTTTGTACGGCGGCAGCTTTCCCTTCATCGCTTTCTGATTGCTGGGAGTTTCCGCCCGTGGTTTCCAGTGTGGGCTGGTGGCTGTGGTGGTCTCGGGGCAGTGGTTTGTTGGGGTGTCCGTGGCTGGGGATTGTGATGGCAGTGGTGTTCTTGTCTTTCGAGGCGGTGTTCAGGATATGTTGGGTCTTCCTTATAGCGGGCATGAAATGCTAAATGATGTGATCATTGTTGTGTTGCGATGATGTTGTGTTTTTTTTGTGGTTTTCCTTTGTCTTTCGGGGCATCTCTCATTTGTCCTTGGTTTCACTGAATTTCCCTTCTTGCCCGTTGCAGGACACTCTGTTTCTGTTGTCATATAGTATCTCGGACTTTACCTTTTTTCTAAACTTATTTGTCATGACTTACAGGGGATGTAATAGTTTTGCATTCTTAAGAATGCTGAAATCAGCCCCACTAAACTCCTCCAAAGTTAACGATTTTGAGGTTTTTTAAAATAGTGTGTCCTGACTGAGAATTGCATTCGTGGGGATGTTCCAAGTATATCCTGTTGTAAAATAAGGAAGTGGTGGTACTGGTAGGTTACTGATAAGTAACTGGTGAATCACTGGTAGGGTGCTTAGCTGGTTGAGGTGTCCTAGCTTATTATGTACTAGAGTCATGCATTTTATTCTATAAAATTCCGGTTGCACACTTTTACTGCAGGGATATCCAGCACACGCTTTCTACTCATGTGTGTGGAAATTCCTCCCTGGAGTGGGGACACATCTCTAGGTTGTACATTGAGACTGAGCAGAAGTATTTGCCCACAGTCATTGGGTTTATTGCTGTCTTCGCTAGTTCATTATTAAGCTGTCCTTGAATGGATTGTTTTCATACTGTACAAGTAGTTACAACTATGTCTAACATGGGGTGGATAATTCCAATTAAAATTACGTCATCATTGTCCTAATGAATTTTAATAATTTGTTTTTCCCATAATATATTTCCTGTATAAATATATAAATAAATATGTCCATAATCCTGCAGGATGAAGTCATATAAAGGCTCAGTTACACTTTTATAATCCTTTAGAGATGAATCATTTACCAGATATAAGAATAGGATTGGATTAAGCCACACACAGACTTCTCTGAGAAGCAGGTTAGCAAGCAAGGGAACCTTTCTGAACCTTGCAGGGAGGCCTTCCCTGATAAATGTTGTCCAAAGCTTCCATTCTGCCTGGGACCCTTCCCAAGTCTTTTTGTAATTCTCCATTAATTGTTTTGGGTTTTTTACCTACCATATACTTGGGGTTTTTGCATTCATATGAATAAATTGTTTCTTTTTACACTTTTAAAGAAACTAGTAAAATGGTTTTACACTAGTCAAATGGTTTATTTCTCAGGAATCTCAGCTTGTTAAGTCCAGATGGTGTTTGAGGAGGTGGCTCTGGGTTTAAGCACCTGAGCACTGAATGTGTATTGATGAAGCTCCTGCAGTCTGTAGCTTTACAGTTTTACTTTCATCGTGATTGGGTTTAAGACGTCTCCACTAAGCTGTTGGTTTTGAACGATAAAGGACTTCTAAAATTAATTTTAATGGTCTGTTTTGCCCTGGATATCCCAAGTGCAGTGTGATAGTGAGAGGAGTTGGTAGCAGATGAGCCTGCTCATGGCCTTGTGCAACGATGCTTTTAGATATGTCTCCAGAAATAGCTATCTCACAACCTCTCTAAGCCTTCTTCTGGTGTTGTATCACCAGAATAAGAAAAAATAAAACAAATGCATATAATATTTCATGTTTGAATTCCCTGTATTCCAGTTTGTGTCATTACTACCACTCTTGTTCTGAGAATTGTTTAGTTTCTTCAGCCTCCTCAGAGAAGACAGAACCAATGAGTTTCCCATTCCTGACATGCAGGGTATTTCTGCTTGGGAGCATCAGGAGGGCAGTGCTACAATGTGGACATTTCATCTCACAGGATCCTGCTGTGTACCTGAATATACAAAGGAGCTGGTGGAGAGCTCACCAAGCCACTCCCCATTATTTACCAGCAGTCCTGGCTAACCAAGGAGGTCCCAGACAACTGGAGGGTGGCCAGTTATAATGCTTATCTACAGAAAGGGTCAGATTCTTATCCGGGGAGCTACAGGCCTGTCAGCCTGACCTTGGTGCTGGGGAAACTCATGGAGATTTTCTTGAGTGCCCATCACATGGCACGTACAGGAGATCCAGGGGATCAGGCCCAGACAGTGTGGATTTGTGAAAGGCATAACTGCCTGACCCCAATCTTCTATAACAAAGTGACTCTCTTAGTGAATGAGGGAAAGGCTGGGGATGTTGACTTCCTGGTCTTTAAAAAAGTCTTTGACACTGTATCCCATAGAATTCTTCTGGAGACACTAGCTGCTTGTGGCTTGGATGCTCTGTTCCTCTGTTCCTGGAGTTAAAAACTGGCTGATGGCCTGGCCCAGAGAGTGCTGGTGAATGCAATTAATTGCAGCAGTCAGCTGGTCTCTAGTGGTGTCCCCCAGGGCTCAGT
>VXAC01005204.1:0-107012 GCA_013399225.1 Rhipidura dahli | reverse complement strand
AGTCTGAGCGACTGCAACAGGCACCCACATGCCATTTTGTGCAGGAACAGAGCCTTTGGTGTTTGACCCAAGTGAGGGAGAAATGAACCTGGAAAATAACCAACACCCCAAGCTTGTTTTTCTCAGCAATGTTCATCAAAACCCCGAGAGCGCAGCTGATTGTCTTCCCCATCAGTGTGGACAGCAGAGGCTGGGAAGCTGCAGTAATGTTTGTGCAACAAAGGCCTTTCTTCATCCTCTCAGTCAACATGCCCTGGAGATCTGGAGTTTTCTTCAGAAAGCTTTTAACCACTTGAGCACTACTTGGTTTGTCAGCAGTAATATGTACTTGGCTGCCAACACTCCTCACTTCTGGAGTGGATGACACAAAAAGCTGTAAAAAGTAATTTAAAAAGCCAATTTTGATGAAGATTGAGAGCACTTCCACGATAAATCAGGTTGTAAACTGAACCAGTGAAACTGAAAATATTTTCCTCCCATACCTTGACATATTCCTCCACTCAAAAGTCTTATAAAATTCTCCGTTTAAGAGCTGTATACAATTTTTTCATCAGAATAATTTCTGTTCACCCTCCTTCCCCAAGGAGGTTTGAACAAGATTTAAGAATAGGGTAAATTATGAAGCTGGTGGTACAGATGTGGGGTGACACCTTAGCATCACAGAACAGCCTGGGTTGGAAGGGACATTAAAGACCATCTAGTTCCAACCCTCTGCCATGGGCAGGGACACCTTCCACTATCCCAGGTCGCTCCCAGCCCCATCCAACCTGGCCTTGAACACCTCCAGGGGTGAGGCAGCCACTTCTCTGGGCATCCTGTGCCAAGGCCTCACCACCCTCACAGGGAAGACATTTTTATAATATCTAATCTAAAGTGCACTTGAATCAGTTAAGTTTTGCCTTTAAATGGTTGGCATCTTTTGTCTGCTCCAACACCCACATGCCATCCTGCTTCCAATTTTTAGGTACAGCATCTCCATTTCTACTTTGTCTACTCTATTTTACCATGTAAAGTGATTGCCTGTGGATACCCCAAGAGTTACCAACTTCTTCAGCTTCCTATAGTGTGTTACCTCCCAGATGACTGTGTACTCATAAGGATTAAGAGTGCAATGGCTTAATAATGCACAGCCAGTGCAGTATTTCTGACAGACAGACATTGCTTTAGAGAACTGGAGAGCACAAATACCATATCTGTATTTTAACATATGACTGAGGGTAAGATCCTGAAGCTCACAAACTGGCAACCTTTAGATGTGTATCTGGAAAAAATCACGAAAAACAGAACATTATAACCTTAAATTTCCACAGAACTACTGAAAGTGAGAAGACAGATTTTCCTTTTAGGAAATCAAGCGTAATGTCTTCCAGTTTTTTGATTGCAAGAGATGAATGAATTATGAAGCAGAGCTTCAACTTTCTCTTGGGGGGTACTGAGCATATTCAGGCCTGACTGAACATGAGGAATTTCAGAGGAATCTAAACTATCCACAGTAATGGGCAATAAAAAGCTCAGGGCTGGTAAGAAGAGCACATGGACTGGAGGAAAACAATCATGGAAGTGCTCAGAGCTCATAGGGTATTAAACAGGTAACATCAGCTGAAGAAAGCAAGCCAAGTGACACTGTAAATGAGTCACTGAGGGTTGCTCTTGAGGAGGAAAGACAAACAAGACATTTAGATAGATAGGGAATGGATGATACATAAGAATCAATTAGCATGTATAGCCCTAAATCAGTGGTGCAGCTACATTAAATGAATGTTATGACCCCACAATTAAATAAACAAGTGTTAGAGATGCATTGCTAATTTACATTTAATCAATCATACTCCAACACACTGCCTCCTCTCCTCTTGCTGTGCACATCAAACATTCAAGCAACAGACAGTCCACTCAGTAATTTGAAATGCAAGAAATACAGGTAAGAACATTATCCCTGTGTTTTGAAGAGGTACAGAGCTATTAAGTGACTTAAATCTATGCAAAAAGCCCACAGAGGACATGGAATTAAGTCACCTCAGTCTCTGAGTTCCAGCCCAGCAATCTGATCCTGACTAATCTTCACTGTAATGACAACAGTGCCCTAAGAATTCTCTTCAAATCCTCATTTCCAAATTCAGAGTTCAGAGGGTTAGGATTTTTAAAGGAATGCATTTTGAAATATAGCTGTCCTGGGTTGCAGTGTATTCTATCACCATCCTCATGAGTTGCTGAAACCAGGTAGGGCAGTGTTTCCTTGCCTCCTCCCTCTGGACTATCTTTCTGATTACCGGGCCATCAATGCCGAATGACTCAGAGATAATTCCCTCTGGACTATCTTCTGTTAATGAGCCCATCAACGCCTTGCCTCATGGTGAGGCAATCCCATTGTGAGATGCTCCACCCAGAAGGAGGAGCCAAGCATTCCATCCTGGATATAATCTGGGATTTCAAACATCACAGACACCCTTTTCATTGGATTCCCAGAGGACAGGAGCTACATAGCCACCACTGGACCTTCCAAGGAAGAGCAGACCCCTTCTGCAGGATCACTGCTTCAACAGAGCCATTGCACCCGCCCTGCTCACCGGGAGCTGCCAGCACCCCTGCCTGCTGCAACAGTAACTGCACCAAAGGGGAAAGTGTCTGACAGCCGAGAAGGCTGTCACTGGATTTGTGGTTCTGTTACTGCCATAGTTACTGTTGTTTGTTTGCCTTGTTATACATACATATACATATATATATAAATTAGCAAATAACTGTTATTCCTATTCCGCATATCTTTGCCTGAAAGCCCCTTAATTTCAAAATTGTAAGTCAGAGGGAAGGGGGTGACATTTTCCATTTCAAGGGAGGCTCCTGCCTTCCTTGACAGACACCTGTCTTTCAAACCAAGACATAGTTAAAACTCTGCCTAAGACTATTTTCTTTTGCAAGTGAAAAATTAGATCATCCTAAAATAATTAGGAAATAAATATATTCTGGAGGAGTTCACAACCTTGAGTTGAAAATGCTGACAGAGACCCTGTCAGGTAAGAGAAATACAGGCTTAACCTCCAATGCCTCAGCTTACAAAGGTGAGCAAGTGACAATAAACTTCTGGCAGGTTTATCAGCCCAGCAGCCCAGCAGTTCAAACATCCAGTTTTCCCATCCCCCTCTCCTGTGGCTTTGGCAGAGCATCCTGGCAGCTCCTCTCTCAGGTAGGCAATCTTGCTATGGGAGGGCAAGCAGCCAACTTGCTACTCAAATGATGCAACGTAACACCAGAAGGGGCATCATTTGGGAAAGAAAAGGGTGTTCTCATTATTTAATTATTAGTCAATTTATCTGTTTGGAGAATGTTAAAATGTCCGTGTAATTATGACATTGAGACACCACATCAAAGCCAGCTCCTTTCTGCTGATCACCCCAAGAGGTGCCTTCTGAGGGTGATACAGAGGAGTAAGCAGGACCTTTAAGCAAGACAGGGAGTACAGAGAAATCACTCATTAGTTTGATTGATGAAGCCAAGTTTAAACATTTGTTTTTATGGAGCAACTAGGCCAACAGCACAGCACCTGGGGGAGTTTGAATCTACTTGTTTGTGGTATCCTGGGATCACACAAAACATTTGAACCTCTTTCTGGGACTTGTTTCAATAGCTAGGGGAGTTCAACCTCTTGGTTGGATAATCTCAATCCCCCAGAGGTCCCTATTCCATCAGTAACATCAAAGAACAGGCAGAGCCTGAGGTCCTTCCTCATATGAAGCCATATGAAGCAACTGGGATCCACCTTGGATACCTCCAGTGCTCTTCAGCACAAAATATATTTATTCTCCTGTTAAAAGTGCATTTTTGACTTTGCGGAAAGGTGCAAACAAGACTACAACTGCAAACCAAGCATTTTGTTCTCCTGAAGAGCATGATGGCAAGGATTTATGTATTATTAAAATGGCTGCTTATCTTCTTTGCAGCACTGCTGGCTCAACTGACATCTGGGTTTCTGCTCCCTGCCTCCAAATTTGGTACTTTTCTCAAAGGTCTGGAATGACAGTTACATCTCTGCAAACCAAAGCTCAAAAGTAACATTTAAGACTTTCTGACATCTTCATTTTCAATATGTTCTTACAGCATATTATCCTAGTAAAGGAGCAATCCATACATCTCTAACCAGAACTGTAGAGAGAATTACTTTAACATACTCAGGTCTGTAAAATGGCCTTAGGAGAAGGTGGCCCACAGCTCTTCTGTCACCACACCTTGGAGGTTCAGATTTAGTTAAAAGCATCATCAAAACCAGTGTGCCAGGAGCTAACTGAATAATGAAAGTAATTTTCTCCATTTCTGTGAGAGAAAAGCCCTCTATTTGGACAGCATCATTTGCAGCCCATTATTCTGCTATTTCCAGCAGTGCTCCAGGGAACTGAATTACTTCTCCATAGAGTATAGGAGTTGTTCATTAGGTTAGTCTCTTTTAGTCTCCCAGTTCCTTTTGCTTGCATAACGTTTACCCTGCAGTCCCAGATGACAGGAGCTTTAAACCGTATCTGTTGTTCTGTATTACCCCTCATAGGACTTTGTAACATGTCCCAGCCAGGGAAAGAACAGCTTTTGATTCTTGGATTAGGACACAAAGTGCCACAGTTTATCATAACAGTGGAAGGGTGGAGAGGAATAACTGTCATATTCAGAATGCTCCTTTAGGGCAAAGCTAAAGTGACACTGCCCTGTAGCAGCATTTGAAAGTTCAAACTCCATCACTTTATAAGTATATTTTGGCAAGAACTTGTACTATTCTCTTTCTCCTTTGTAATAACTCCATGGTTTGTCTCTAAGACTACCATATCCCTGACCTGCTTGCACTGGGATTACTTATAGGAGGAGGATCACAAATTTAGCTAGTCTCATATCTGTGCAGCATTTAAAGTCAAGGAATACTGGGTTTGGCCACCACACCCAGTTCTACAATTTTCAATCATATCTGACTACACCTTTTAACATAAACTTGAAGGAGGGACAAAGTTCAACCCTATCACTGTTGCAACAGGGAACTGAACTCTGACTTCAGATATTTTCACCCTCCTTAAGCAGGGAGGTTGTACCAGATGACCCCACGGGTGGGTCTCTTGCAACCTTAATCATTCTGTGATTTTCAGGGTCTTCATAGCAAGCCTGCTGAGTTTATAATATTTTATTTAAGTAAAAAAGAGCCCCAGAAGTGCAGCTTGAACCCTGAAAGTCATAATTCGTTTATTTCCTATACTCATTACTCCAGAAGCAGAGCTGCAATACAGCAGACAAAGCACTTCTGTTAACACCCCATGTGTTCCCTGTGACTAATTTAACTCAGCAACCTCTAAACTACAGGTCAGCTGGTTCCATTACAACATCATCACACCAACTTACGGTAACTGAAGCCAACTGAGAGCCTCTTCATCCTAAAGAGGACAAATATAAGCCTTTTACTTCAGCTCAGCAGAATTCACAGGTCATCCTAACAAGAGATAATGAATCCCAGTAGGTGTGAGTGAACCCAACCCCTTTAAATACTCATTTAACCCGACCACAGCTGGTAATTACAGTTCTGGAGGTGAGGTTGGGCTGTTCTCTTTTTTGTCCTCCTCTAGGGTACTCCTAGTGAAGTGGCCTTGGACTCTTATCTTCTGAAGAGCCTAAGTGCTCCTAATGAAAGCCTCTAGGAGATCTCCCTTATGATGCTCCTAGAGCTGTTACTCTGAAGACCTCACTCTAAGAGCTGGAAATGTAAAAGCTAATTGGATATACTGGGCTGCAATGCCCCAGTGCCCCAGGACAGCCCCTTCCCCTAACACTGCATGTGAGAAGGTGAAGTGAACCCATGCCAAGCTGCCTGTCTTGGACAAGTGGAAACACTGATGACAAGGCTATTTCCTTCTTGAGGCTTTCTGAGGTAGCTATTAGGAGAACATCTCTTATGCAGTCACTGTCTTG
The DNA here is from genome assembly GCA_013399225.1 of Rhipidura dahli. Classification (NCBI taxonomy): domain Eukaryota; kingdom Metazoa; phylum Chordata; class Aves; order Passeriformes; family Rhipiduridae; genus Rhipidura; species Rhipidura dahli. The sequence continues at coordinate 101,081 of VXAC01005204.1, read as the reverse complement.
AACCCAGTGTCTAAATAACCTTCTAAAACAAACAGAGGACGATTTTCATTCACTATCTCCATGTGTGAAAGGTGGGAGAAGTTAGTTAACTGACAGCATACCAGAGGATTCAAAGTCTTCCATCAGAGCAGAAAGCAATAACCATGCAAAAGCTCCAGTGGGAAGTGTCCTAGCAGTCCTCTTCTTTCCTCCATGCTTAAACATTCCCCAATAATTAAGTGTGTTTATGACTCTTAAAACATTTAAAATTTCTTAAGGGAAGAAGGTGTGCAGAGGCCTTGACCCACTGTATTTTTTATGTTTGGGGTTATGTTTTTTTATGTAGGGGGTTTGATTGACTCTTATCTTCTACTCCCCTGCAATGTGTCCTCAGAACAAGACTGTGAATACTCTTTTTCTCCAAATAAAATAATAATTTAGGAAACAGAACAGTGTTTGTCAGAAAGTACGGGGGTGGAGACTGAGGGTGCCAGCATGGTGTATTTTACCACTTTAGGAAATCATCACTCCTGTCATATACTGGATCCAATTTCAGCAAGAGTTCCACTCTCTCCTATGGTTTACACAGGGCCAAACAAGGCAAGTGCTCCTTGAGACTGAGGACTCATCGTGCCCTCCAGCAAGGAGAGGGTGGGCAAAGACCCACTGGTAGGAAACAGATAAAACTCAGACTGAGCAAGTTGCCAACATACTCTTGAATGTGCCCCGGAGCACCACTGTGGGATTGTGCAGGCGTTGGCATGGCCAGGGAGAGACCAAATGGATGATCTGATAATCTGCAACTTAAATTTAGCTGCAGTTACAGAGGGATAGTCTGATAGCCTGCTTCCTAAGCCATTTCACTTACTGGACCTCAAAGATCCCCCCAGGCACTGGAGTTGCTTTCTCTGAGGGTACATTGTGCCATGCCTGCATTTCAGGCAGTTGATGTTTGGTCCCTTCTCACTGATTCTGCCCCACATGCTGTGTTCCCTGGCTGAGGTGGGAGTCTTTTGAGTGTAGACGCAATTATTTATCTCTGCCTAAGAGAAACTTCTAAGTATGATCTAACTTAAGTGCCTACCTGTGGGGCAGGCTGCACAGCTGAACTTGCCAAAAACAGAGAAGAAACAGGCACCCAAACCTCTGCCTCATTTCTGAGCCTCCTTCCTCAGATGGCTTCTGAGCTTCACAAATCGCAGTGTTACAGGGAGTATGCACATCTCTCCAGCAGCTGAAATCTCAAACAGGGAAGCAGGGTGGTAGCAAAAGACTGAGCTAACAAATAATGAAGCCAAAGGAAACTGAGTGTCAGAAGGACAGCTTTGAGTCTAGAAACACAATCAAAGCCTGAGGGAAGAGTGTGGCAAATGCTGGGGTCAGCAGTGCAAGTGCAGAGCAAAGCTGGACGGTCCCTGAGCAAAGCACCAGGCACTGCCCGGACCAAATCAAAGACCAGTGTCAGCTGAACAGCTCAGGAGGTATCAACTGACTCCTTCGACTAAAGCACAGACACAAAATGGAGTGGCCCTCACTGCAAAACCCCCTGATCAAAACCGTACTGGATAGCAGGATTGGACAGCAGGATTTCTACTTCAGTATCATGTGCATCGATCCTCTGCAAAACTACTGACCCAGCTCTTACACCACCATGTTACTGCGAGGGAGAATCAAAGAGCTGGGAGTGCTTGGGATAAGAAGAGCTGCAAGGTTCACACTGCCCAAATACATAACTGACAGCAGATGCATTATGGTATTTCTTTCATAATATAAATATATAATGAGGATTTCCCCTGAGAGGCCATATTTTCATTTATTTAGGAAACAAGTAAGTTGAATTATGACGGAATCTCTCCATACAAGATATGCTTCAGGAGCTGACAGTACAGATTTCTCAGAAGTGCCACATTCAGAGCAAATTAATACAGCCTTGAAAGCCAATTTTGAAACAAGTCTTGCAGAGACAAGGTATTGGCTGAAGAAACAGTGAAACAGAAAATGAGACACCAGGCATCATGTGACATCAGGAAGCATATTTCTGTTTATTCACCTTTCTTCAAGAACTCTAATTCACTTTTAGGCAAAGGAGTGCATACAGGATGTAGAAGAGAAAGATTAAAAGAGACTTCTTTATTATTGTATTCTGTGGCATGAAAGTCCACAGCCTTTCATATTTGTTTGTTTGTTTGAAGTATATGTTTCTACTCTAGCTGAGGTGTTACAGTTCAGAGAAAAACCTATCATCTGCAGGAAATCTCTTTAGAAAATTAGAAGTGAGCACAGCTATTTGCTGGGCTGTTTCACTGAACAAACACTGTCAGCTGCACTAGCAGCGTTTTACCAGACACTTGTCAGTTTGTGAACCCGTAAGTTTATAAAGAAATAGGAAATCTGTCTGCAGGTTGACAGGGATGGGGAAAAGTGGTTGGAGTTGCTTCCTCCTCAGCAGATTCCTACCTGCTGTAAACTTGAGTTTGTTCAGTACAACTATGATGACCTGGCAGAGGTTCTGCCCAGGCACAGACAGCTTGCCCACAGCCCAACTCACTATCTTAGTAACTTTCATATATAATATTAAAACCCAGTTTGTCTCCTAAGATCCTTCACACAATGCTCTGTCTGTTCACATCCACACTGTATGCTGATGAATTGGAACAGCCTTGGCCAAAATCAATGAAAATGCCTTCAGAACCAGAGTCAATCGACTCCAAAATCTGATCCACTATGTTCTCAGGACTGGAAGAGGGAACTGGAATCAAGGAAGTGTCTCTGTCTAGGTCAAAAGACCTGTGTGGGTCACCCATTGAGTGGAAGAGTCCTTTCTGTTGCTCAGCTGTGCTGAGTTTGCTGGAGCACTGCACTGACCCAGTGCTGAGCCTCTCCTGGTCTCCTGGCAGTGAGCTTTTCATGGTTGTCATGGAGCTCTTAGAACCATTGTCCATGATGGTGGTGAGGTTGGAGTACCCCTGGAGCTCCAGGCAAGAGGTTATTTCTGAGACAGAGTGCCTTCGGATGCTGGTTCCGCTGGCAGCCATGCCCTCAGTTTCATACTCAGCCACAGGCGTCAGCAGTGGATTGTTGTAGCTCTTCGATCGCACCACAGGGTTTTTGGCAAGGATGTCACCCGACTTCGAACGCCTGAAGAACCGCTTCTCTGTAAACAAAGATCCAGAGTAATATTTGCAGTATCCTGTTATGGTACTAATAATTATGAGTGTTCAAAAGAAATGTGAAGTCCTGCATATTCATACTCTTTTCTTGAATGAAACTTTTCTAGAAGACATTTTGCTGTATTGTAGATTCACAGGCTTCAGATTTCCTAGATTTCTTTAGCATTCTGAAGACCCCTAATCTATCTTTACAAACAATACCTGAGATTCCCTTATATTCACAAAATTTCAGCAGCTGGAGCAAAACAGTAAATACTGCAGGAGAGGTGTTAAACAGTTGTAAGTACTTCCTTTAGACAAGCACAGAAAGTGCAATTCTGTTCTTTTTCAGGCTATAAAAGTAATTACTCATTTCTGGTAGTTGAAATTTAACTTTTCCACCCATCCTGGGAAAATAAAATCTCTTCAAATTTGGAGCATGAGGATTAAGACAGGCAGTTTTTCTACTGATTCTGAAAAAGCTTTCAAAGCATTGTTCACAGACCACACAGGGGAGAGCACAAAGAGTATTTGAAAATGTTAATTAGAGGACAGTGCCCACAGAAACCTCTTTCTGGGGGAGCAAACCTGCATACAATGCAGCAGTGATTGCCTGAATGCTGTTAACCAAGTGGGATTTTCCCAAAAAATAAGCAGCAGATGGCAGCAAGTGAGCATGGAACTCCCTCTCTGGCAGTGGTTTAGTCCTGGAGTGTCCTGGCAGTGTGAATAAAATGACCATCATGAGCAAAAAGACTACCATTCAAACTCTGTGCAGGTCTCAGTGCTCAGATTTACTTGTGCTATAAGAAGAAATAGTGGTTTGAATAATAGGTCTCACTTCTGAAGCTTTCTTTCTGCTACTCTCATTTTGCCATCCCATGAAAGGGGCACAACTGGAGCAGGGGGTCAAATTACCCTCTGGAAGTCAACCACAGCCACTGCAAATAAACTGTGCTTTGAATCAGGATGCTGGTATATGTTCCCTGCAAACTCTGCAATTTCCTTTACATATGCCGTCTTAAAATTTTGCTGTTGTGTAATTATGTGCTTACCTGGACACAAATTCCAATCACATGCTGTACTAATAAATAAGCCAGTATTTAAGACTGTATTTTGTAGTTGTGTCTGCCTCAGCAATGAAATCATCTGATCCAAGTTCATTTTTGGACTTTTTCTTTGTTAGGAGTTTGAGCTGGCAAACAGAAAAGGTTCCTGGGGCTGTGAACTCTGGTTTCTGGTCACAACATGCCACATGCTAGCAAAATAGTTGAAGAGAATTAGGCGCATTAGTTTAAAAGAAGCAGCCATTTACACACAGCTCCCTTGGATCCACGTGCAGTGATTACAGTAAGACCCATTTCAGGGGTATTGCAACAACCCAGACGACAGCAAAAGGAAGTGCCAGGTCCACCAAAACCTTCCTATCTTCTGCAGTCACATAATAAGACACTTATTTACTACAAATTTATTTATTCTCTTTGGGTGCATTTTTTCTATCTTGACATACAAAAGCTTGTAATTAGAAAATGTCCATTTGGGGCTCCATTTAAATGCTTGTGGCCTTTTAAAAGCAAGCAATGAATACAAAGTAGTAATCACGAACCATTTTCCATAAATAACTGGCCTCTATTTATTCACTTAAAACTCACTTGTTTCTTAAACACCTGCTGTAACACAACCATTTTGCCATTTAGCTTCAAGGGAAAATCAACTACTTTATTGGCCATTTCTGACAAGCAAACAGATTGAATTGACTGCACAGAAAATGCACAGTTGAGCTTATTTTCCCTTCTGCCTGGTCTATTCAATCAGGCCATTGCAGTATTTATAATAAAAGACTCAGGTACTACCACATTTCCTTTTTAATTTATGCTGGTAGTATCCCCCTTGGATTTTCAACAGATTTAATTGCTATATAGGATATTCCACCTTCATCCTGGCTAAATCTTGCCATCACAGAAGTCACCAAAGGCTTCAGAGCTCCAACAATCAGAAAATACATTGAAGGGGACTCAAGCTGCCACCAGGCCAGCTCATGTTTCCCCCTTGCTCCTTTTGGATGCTGATGGACGTGACATGTACAAAGTGCCTCAGCAGTAAAGATTCAATAACCTTCGGAGGCAATTCATGTGAAATTAGAGATTTTTCTTCCCACTCTGTATTTCTTACGTCCACTGGGATGAAGAACAGCTTATTATATTCTACTCTTAGGCTTTTACATGCTTGAAGGCTTATGTGTTAGTCTTCTCTAAGACAAATTCCTACCCTCTTCCCTAATTTTAACAGCCTTGTACGATCTTTGTGTACTAAGGAACACGAATGAAAATTAACTACTAAGCACTTTGGAAGTGGCTTCTTGCTTCTTCCTCTCACTGTCCATAAAGCATCCTGTGATAAAGCTCTCTCATTAAAAGGTAGAATGGAAATGCTAAACACATTCTAGATTCATTTTACTGACTTTTATTACTGAGCACTCTTATGATGATCTGTTTTCATCTTTTGCCACTGCAAATTTCACTGTGATTCTGCACCTTGCAAAGAGCATAGTCTTAGAAAAGAAGCCTGATGTATTCATGTGAGCACTGGCAGTTGCCCTGCATGGAGCAAGGTTTTGGGAAGCTCTCTGTGCTGTGCCAAATGGAGTCTGTGTTGTTCTTACCCAAGATACAGGCAGAGTGCATGAAGGGTCCATCACTGGAATACAGACCGTATGTGCCCAAGTAAGGAGAAACAACTTTCTGGATCAGCGATTCCAGTTTCAAATAATCTTCAGTCACACCTTTCGACTCATGAACCCCCTGAAAAAGAGGAAATATCCAAGATGAGTACTGCTCCCTCCAATCACAAGCTCCCCTAGCCCACCAGGGCTACCAGAGAAGAACAAGCATTTTCATTTAGTGAAAAGCAAAGGTGCCCTGCAATGTGATCCTGGTTTGCTAGTACAGCTGATTCCTCTTCTGTAAAGCCAAGCGATGTGAATCAGACCAGAGCTACTTCCATGACATTTAAACCCAGGAAGGTACATCCTACTTTGTGCACAGCAATCAGGGAAGGATAGAGGATGTGATCTGTTTAGAGGAATTAAAACCATCCCTATACTTTTTGATATTGCAGTCTTATAGTGACTTCCTGAATGACAGCATCTGATACAACAGGGTGTCACTGCCATCTCAGCAATACCAACAGCATTAAGAAAAAGGAACTGAGACTCTCAGAAATATTTCTTCTAGGATATTTTCAACAACCAATGTTTACAGTAAAGAAATTTGTTCTCTTTTCTCATCCCTCCCCTGGCACTTACCATTTTCCAGGCAAAAATCACATTATAATTAGCATGGTAAGAGTCACCCACAGGCAAAATGTTTAGCCTTTAGCTGTTAACTCTGCAATTCCACCCACAACCAGGCTTGTTAGGCTGCAGAGGAGGCAAAAAAACCCTGCGGAGCTGTATTCTACCTTAAGCTTACAGCTGCAGAGTGCGTGCTCCTGCATTGTCTGAGCAGAGCCCTGTACACTCATATGTAGGATGCCTCTTGCTTTGTGGAGCAAATTCACATCTGCCATGTGCTTGACATATCATGTCAATATCCCAAATACCATACTCATCAAGAACTCTGCTTGTATTTAGCAGATTTCACTATGTGTTCCTGAGTTATTGTAAAAAGAAACACGTTTGGATGAAAGCCTCCAGAGCGCAATATAAATCAGATGAGTGAAATTGCAACACTTCCTTCAGCATGTGAGAGGATCCTGATGTTCAAGATGTGTTCACAGCTCAGTATGACTCATCAACCAGAGTCTAGAGTGACTCTTAGATGTGTTTCTAAATAGCTAACTCCACCCCCTCCCCCCCACCCTGGCTGCTGTGCTGCCTCAATGCTGCCTCAGCACTTGATGAAATTTTATGAATGGAAAATTAATAATGACAGAGAATTCAAATTTTGACAAACTTTGAATTTGGACAGAATTTGAATTGCAGTTCAGCAGTTTTTAAATAACAAATAAGAATCTCTGGTGATGTGTTATGTCCTGAAAAACTCTGGGACAGCCACAAATACGGATTTGAACACGAAGACATATCCAGTGGATCCAAAAGCTTGCAACACCAAACGAACAGCCAAATGAGCCCACAGATATACAGCCAGGCAAAAGTAAGATCAGAATAATTCAGAAGACTTAATGAAGGAGCATGTAATATTTCCAAGTCATTACTGGCCTATTGAGATCTGTTCCACCACTTCTTGCTGGGATTTAGTCAACCCCTCAGAAACGCAATATGCCTGCTACCTTACTACATATTCACTATCACATCATGATCACATCAAGCAAAGGTCAGGGCTTAGGACATCCTGCTCCAAGCTCCCACACACCTCTGAAACTTGTCTCCTAAACATGACATATATGAATGGCAGAAGCCAGTGACATTTAGCATTGCTCATGCCCAGACTTTGCTGTAGAGCTTTATTTACTTTTCTACCATTTTAGTATTTTTTATACTTGTGAAAGATAGTAGCTAAATATCAGCTGTGCAGAAAGAACCCTGCTGCGTTCCACTATGGGGAACTCTGAGGAGTTCTTTTAAAAACAGATGGTCTTGAACAACAGTAAGTCAACCAAGACAACCTTCTATCTGAGAACCATTTATTGGTAATGAAAAAAAAACAAACAAAAAAAGAAGTTGCCCTAATAAAGAGGGCTAGGAAAGACAGAGAAGGGGGAAGGAAAATGGAAAAGGAATGGGGGAAAGAGAGAAAGCAAGAGGGAGAGGGGAGACACAGAGAGGGAAAGTGGGCATTACCACTAGCAGGATGGGGAGTGCCATCGATGTCCATGTGGCAGGGGGTGTATGCACACTGCCTGTTGGGGAGCCTGTGCAGCTCTTGGAAAGGTGCGGCTCCACAGGCATGGCTCCTGCAGTGATGGGTGTCCAGACGTGGTGAGTGAGTGCTTGGGCAGGAGGTGCAGAACCCAGGATAGGGTTGCGGCAGGGATCATGGCAGTGGGCTGGATTGGAGGCAGGTGGCTCAGGCAGGGAAGCAGGGGCAAATCGTCAGGGAGGCAGACAGGGGACACAGACAGGATAGGCAGCAGCTGGGATGGGAAAAGGGGTAGGGCAGGACACAGGCTACACATGAGACTCAGAGGTCAGCTGGTATCCCACCAAGTGCCCACATAGAGGAAAGGCAAGTATGCAAGAGTGAGCAAGCACCAGCAGGTGCAGGAGTGCCAAAAGGCAGGCTGGAGCCAGGGCAAAAAGGACAAAAGACAGGCTAGGCCCAGGGTGAAGGAGCAGACATCAGCAGGCTGGAGCCAAAGTAAAAAACACAAGACCCAAAAGGCCCCCAGACTCAAAAAGCCCCAGAACCACCAAGCCCAAATGAAAACCAAGTCTCAAAAAGCCCCCAGAACTTGTGATGCAGTTACTTTCTATGACCTCTGGATCCTCCCAAAGTCAGGCAGGACACCACTGGCCCAGTCCAACCTTCCACTGCAATCCATGGGTGGAGACCTTTTGCCATCTGACTGGAGAAGCTGTTTCTCCTTACTTGGGCACGCATGGTCTGTACAGTGTCTTCGGTATTTGCCTGTTGACTGCCTGTCCCATCTGAGACATGAAATGGTTGCCAGGCAAAGTACCCCCAGAGACAAAGCTTTCTCTCCTCCTCTTCTAGTTGCCTCCTGCACGTGGCATGTGTGCAACCCCTCTTCCACATGCCTCTGACAATCAGTGTTGAAACAAATCAAATCTAAACTGGCTCTTCACAAACCCCAGTAACTCACTAGTGCCATGCTGCCCATAGAACAACTCCTACCACCAGTAGAATTATATGAGTAACGGAAGCATTCTTGCCTAGTGGCACCTTAACACTATCCGATTTCCTATCAGCCTCAGGTCTGAAGAGTTCTGGTTGTTAATTATATGTTCTGCTCTACACTCCTCTTTCCCTGATGAACTCCTCAAAAGCCAGAGCTATATTCTGCATGGACTGCTGCTCTTGCAGGGATACAAGGAGGCTTCCAGAAGCTCTACTGGGCTGGGATAGGGTCCTGTGGTAAGCTGAGAGGATGGAGACTCGACCCCCAAGCTACAGCCACTGGGACAACCCTCCATCATGGGGCAAGGGAGCTGTGCAGGGCACAGACTTGCCTCATTCTCACCACTGTTGTCCTGCAGCTGCTGTACCTGGAGAGCCCACTGGCTCTCTGCTCCTGAGAAAAACTCTCTTCTCTCAAAATCCCAACTCCCTCACCACCTGCATCATCTTCTGCTTCAGTTTTGCCCTCAACCTTCACTCCTGCTCTCTCAAAGCAGTGCTGATCTCCACCTCTTTTTAAATTCAGTGTCTTCTTAATTTGGAAAGGATTATAATGTAATTTTAGGACAAGAGTCTGCCCTACTCTAAAGGCATGGGGACAATGGGGATTTGAGTCCTGAATATGTGAATACTGTTGCAAAAGGAAGACATCTATCAAGAACAGAGATACCTATTACTGCTTGAAATACAGTACCCAAGTCCCAATCTTCATTAACCTTAATTAAATGGTTTTGAAACCAAAAAAAAATTCTATAGTAGTTCAAATGCATTAAAAAGGCCTTATGCATGACTGGTTTTGATATGTAAACATGCAAGCACTCCCAAAAGGGCCACAGGATATTGATGTATCTGCTTTGTGAAGACACTGCCCCACCTGCTGAACTGCAGCATCAGCCACACACATGGGCCCCACTTCTGCACTCAGGTGTGGCACTGGAATAAAGCTTTTCTTGTGTTTGGGAACAAAACTCCGTAAGTCAAACCCACAATCATTCCAGCAAGTATGGATGCCCCAAACTGCTCATGTTTCCATTCCTGTTAATTCTGTAAATTAACTATGAACTCCTGCTGAGCTTTTGAAAGGCACAAGGGCTTCTTGTGAAAGCACAGTGGAAAGAATAAATGAGTAAACAGGAATGTTCAGAAGAATAGTGGGGGATTTGTACCTAACCACAAAAGGCCACAGCCTTCTTTTTCAATATGTACAATCACAGAATCAGAGAATGGTTTGGGTTGGAAGGGACCTTAAAGCTTATCTCATCCCATCCCTTGCAGGGACGCTTTCCACTAGATCAGGTTGTTCCAAACCCCATCCAACCTGGCCTTGGGACACTTTCAGGGATGGGGCAGCCAAAGCTTCTCTGGGCAACCTGTGCCAGGGCCTCCAGACCCTCAGGGAAGAATTTCTTCTGTATATAGGATTTCTTTAAGCTTTAAAGTCCTGAAGTGGAGGCCACCTCAAGTATTTAAAGATGTGAAGAGTCCTTCTCAAAGATAACCTTAAAACATGTTCCATGATCATTACTTGAACCTTTTATATGCTGTTCACCACATATGGAGTGCTTTGAAGTTTTTTTTAATGAACTAAGTTTTAACAAAAAGTACTTCTAAGCCATTATGAACTCTTTATCTAGGCACAGGCTACCTGACTTGTAAAGCTGACAGGAACATAAATTCTATTTTGAAAGCATTTGCCACAATTTTTCTTTAAATAAATAATTTTTTTTAAATCATAAAATGTCCTTGTTTTTTTTTTTTTTTACCACAGCAACGAAATAACCACAATCACAAGTCTGTATTTCTGTCTCCTATTACATTAATTTTTCCCACCTTATACTTCCCTCAAAGCAGTGAACATGCAAGCAAGTAATCCTGCCATTGCTCCTGCTCGGTGGAGGATACAAACCTGCCTGCAGCCTCTGTCCCTCTGCAACTAGGTGGGCATTGCTGCACAGTCCCCCAAGTTCTTTATTTACCATTGTAACAGAAATACTTTGATTTTTTTGTTTTAAAAAAGACACCTAACATTTCAACAGATACTATCAGCCCTTCCAAGTGACTCTAAACAAGGCTGCCCAAGCCCAGCCCATTGAGGAGGTGCTCTGGCTGTGAGTCGCAAATGAATCCAGAAATTTATCACCTGCCTTACACCACTTCTTACTTGGTCTTGGCTACTTCCTTTTCTCAGGCTCTGGTAAGAAACCCGGACATGAAGCAATCCCCAAAGACAACGACAACCATGAAAAACTATTTAGGCTGCTGGTAGTATGGTACATTAGACAGCCATACTAAATTAGGATGCAGAGTTTTAGGCTTCCCATGCTTTTGTGAGCAGAAGCAGGATGTGTTATGTTCCTGTCTCATGGAAACCTGGCACATGGCAGAATGGGATTTGGGTTTGTGCATCCTTTGCTGCTTATTCCTCTCACTTCTCACTCCAAAATCTGGATGTGAAGCTGCAGATCTCCTTTTTACCTGTATTAGGGAACAAAGAGGTGGCAAATCCCTATTGTTAACAGCCTGCACAAACAGACCAATAATGAAATAAAACTGTTTGGGGTTTGCACGGCAAAGTTTTGGTAGCAGGGTAGGGGGTACAGGGGTAGCTTCTGCAAGAAGCTGCTGGAAGCTTCCTCCATGTCTCGTAGAGCAAGTCCCTGGCAGTTCCAAAGACAGATGTGCTGCAGGACAAGGTTGGGCCAATTAGAAATTATGGTAATGCCTCTGTGATCACGTATTTCAGGAAAAAATTAATTTTTGCACAATTGTAATTGCAGCCAGAGAAGAGCGGAGTGAAAATATGTGAGAGGAACAACTCTGCAGACACCAAGGTCAGTGAAGAAGAAGGGGGAGGAGGTGTTCCAGGCTCCAAAGCTGGGATTCCTCTGCAGCCTGTCGTGCAGACCATGGTGAGGCAGCTCTGTCCCTGAAGTCCATGGAGATCCATGGGAGAAGCAGAGATCCACCTGCAGCCCATGGAGGAGACCCATCCCAGAGCAGGGGGATGCCTGAGAGGAGGCTGTGACCCTGTGGCCTGGGGAGGGACAGGCCCATGCTGGAGCAGCCTGTCCTTGAAAGATATGGTAGGGTGATCCACACTGCAGCAGCTTGCTGGGGAGTGTTCCCTGTGGGATGGACTCATGTTGCAGCAGTTTGCAGGAATCTGTTGCTCATGAGATGGTCTCACACTGGAGAAGTCCATGGAGAACTGCCTCCTGTGGGAGGGACCCCATGGTGCAGCAGGGAACAACTCATTTACCTGAGCAGCAGGAGAAACAGTGGGTGATGAACTGAATGTAACCGCCAATCCTTGTCTCCTTGTGCTGCTGGTGTAGGAGGTAGAGCTGGGCAGGAGGGGTATGGGAAGAAGGTGTTTGTAAGGTTTTATTTTATTTCTCATTATCCTGCTCTGATTTAGTTAGCCATAAATTCAATTAATATCTCTAATTAAGACTGTTTTGCCCGTGACAGTATTGGATGACTCATCTCTCCTGGTCCTTATCTCTTTTTTACATTTTCCCTCCCCTGTCTAGCTGTGGAGGTAAGTGATAAGAAAGGCTCTGGTGCATGCCTGGCATCCAATCCACTACACAGGAGCCTGCTCCTGGATCACGGAGCAGCTTCTGCCTCACTACTCTGGGGAATTACAGCCCATTCACAAGTGCTTGCTAGCACAGCACTATGTAGAACAAAGATGAAATTTTCTTCTTCAATATTTCTGGTGGCTATCAGCAGAAGAATGGTATATTCACCACCCCATCCAACTGCCTTGAAATCTTGGTAATTGGTGGGTTAAACTGATGGAAAAATGACTTACCCTAAAAATCCTGCAATGCTCCAGACCAGAGAACAAAGCACAGAACTCAAAACAGCTGGAGACAAAAGAGCTACAGCTAAAGCTATCACATCCTCTGGCCATCAGGCACACCTCAAAGGGATGTCTCATATATAGCAAGAAACAAGCCTGGCTGCTGGCTGTTCTTGCTACCCAGCTGCTTTTCATTAATGTTTGACTTGCATAATTCCACTTAGGGGCCTTAGCTGGATCTCCATCTGGCCATCACTCTCTCATGCCTGATTCCTTCCATTTCAACCCTTTGCTTCATCCCTCTGACATCAGCTGTTTCATAATACCCCACATCCATCCTGAGCTCCTCTTTCAGGAGGCAAGCCCCTTGCCATCTGCTGAGCTCCTCTGCCACATGAGCCTCTCTGCATTCACCTTTACCAGAGGAGGTTGCTTCAGTTCTGGCTGGACAACTGCACACGTTGCCTCAAGTAACTCCTCATTCATCTGTGTATGAAAGTCATCATAAACAAGTATTAAACACCCAAACTGCTTTTAATTGACCAGCAGTAACTCAGTGTTTTGCTGAACACTTGTAAAAGGTCACAGGTTCTGTGTTTTCCAGTTCTGACTAATAGTACCCACCACCTGTAACACCTAGAAATGGTGGTATTGCTCAGTTGCTTTTCATTTCCCTCTTTAGCACAGACTATTAAAAGGCCATTTATCTAGTAAGTTATACATTGAAAAGTTCTCTCTAGTGTCTGTAGGTACCCTGAAAATTTGACACAATGGAGGAACTACTCCATGCCCACCTGAAACTTGTGGATGTGCTAAATCAATGACTGGTCATTGATTAAAGGCTGGAGCACTCACCTTGAGCTTTAACACTTCAGCTGATCAGCATGTGTACATGAGTAAGTATTGGTGCAAAGGATTGTCTTCTGCTTCAACTGACAAACTGCTGCATAGCTTTTAAATAAAAAATAAAAAAGAATAAAATGAAACATAAATAAAATCTGTGTTCCTCCAGACCTGGGGGAACAAACAAAGGAGACCTTCTGGACCCAAGCCTCAGGCCCTGCCAGGAGCAGACACAGCATCAAGGGACACACAGCATGTCTTGGTGATTAGGTTACCAACTTCTGGACTCAGGAAAGAAAGGAGGAAAAGGCAGACTTCTGGATTATTTAGCAAAGTAATTTCAGCAATGATCATTCTTGATGACTTAATGGAACAAAAGAGAAAAGTTCTCTGCCCATGGACAAGAAGTGACTTTGTATGGCTCAGCTCATGGCCACACACACTCTAAACCTCAGTCTGCTGGAACATCCTCCATATGGGACACAGGGGCACCCTTGATGCCTGGACTCACTGTTGTCTACTAACAAAATGATAAAACAGTCCTGACCTGATGCTATGTGAAAGGCAACACTGCCAAGAAGCATTTACAGGGTCAGTTCTGAGAGCAAAGTGAGATCCTGGCCTCATGTACTGCCCTGTCTTAACCACACAGGCAAACAGCTAATAAATGTAACTATTTTCCACTTAAAAGCAGCAGATTCCTTGGAGAAAAGAAAAACCCAAACAATCACGTCTTTCCTTAACTGACAACAGGTCAGATCAGTATGACTGAAAGAAACACTCAGGCAATGACAATAATCTGACACATACTGGATAAAAATCGTTGCCCAACCACTCCCAGAGAAAACTGAAATTAAAAGTCACAAGGCAGAAACAGAATAATATCTGTAGTGAGGACACATTATTCAGCCAACACTGCTGGTGGAGAATTGATAAGGGTGAGCAGACTGCAGTGCACACCCTGGTGACCACATAAACAGCAAGATCTCCTGCTCGGCATAGTCAAAGTGAGAGCAACAGCCTTGTTTGTGAGGCATTTGGAAACTAGTGGCCTTACAGGTCAGGACTACTCATTAATCTCACTTTATCTGCATGACAGCCTTCTAGAACTTGAGTAACACAGACCAACCCTGCCTCAGGGCAGGCAAGAAATCACCATGGGGAGGAACTGGAGACAAATGGGTCACTAGTCCTTGCCACATGCATCACCAGTGGCACAGCATATGCTCCCAGTTACATTCTGGATGGAGATCTGCAGTCTTCCATCGTCCTTAGAAGAGAGAGATGCACATACTTCATAGCAAGTCATCAAGTTTGTAATGATCTTCCAGACAAAATCACAGACTGCACACAGACAAACCTGTCAGCGAAGTTACATTATGGTTCACTTGGTTGAGAAGAGGCTTCAGGAGTTGTCTCCAGGTATGTACAACTTTTGTTTGCTCAACAGCACTGTTCCATTGTCTAAACCCACCCAGCATATGCTCTGGAGACCACAGTGGTTCTTGGAGCAGCAAATGTTGCCCAAAAGCTGAAGCCTTCCTCTACTGCACAGCTGTTCAGAGCTGCTGCTCTAACTGCACCACAGAGCATCATCCTGGAAGTCTGCTGTTCACATGCCCTCCATCTTCAGTTGCCCTGCACAGCACTTAAGGAAATGTCCTAGGTTACAATAGATGTATTTAAGTATTCTATTACCACCAGTTGTGGGCCATTAGCTGTTATCACCTGCTAACGACCCAATCCCCTGATAAGAGACAATGGGCCATCAAGAAACCACCACATGACTCATGGACTTATCTCATCCTATTGTGAGATGCTCCACCCAGGAGGGAGGAGCCAGGCATTCCCAACCGGATATAACCTACCCTTAGAACTGCCTAACCTTAGCCCTGTCTACTGGGTGACCAGAGGATAAAAGCCACCACAGACCTTCAGCTGGAGACTAGACCTTCCATCAGACCATCACTTCAACTGGATCCCTTCATTTGGACTGCTGCGACCACCCTAATAGGGGGTCAGGATGTATCTGACTTTGTCAGTGCTTTTTCCTTATATTATTTCACTTATTTCTAATTTTTCCTATTAATTTTAATCCTGACTTGTGATCTCCGACTGGTTTGTTTTCAAACCAATACAGGATACCTCAAAGATCTCCCTCTTATAGCCACTGCAGGAACTCACACACAAGTAGGAGGAGATACTGGGCTCTCTCACCTCCAATGTCCACCTTCTTCCCTGGATGTTAGTCCTGTAAAGCAAATCCTGCAGTATTATACAAATTTGTACAGCAATATGGTAATACATTTGTGTAGCAACATCTGGCCTCCATTTACACATGCAGTCAATGCAAACTGATAAGTGAACTCATGGAAGTATCAGATGTGACAATGGTTTCTTCTCAGCCTTTGCAATATTAACACCAATGGTAACACAAGGCATAGAATTAGCCATGCAGTGTCAGACTAAAAGTTAACTAAATTCAACATTTTCTTGCTAACAGTGATAACAGGAGAAATGCATAGGCAAAGAAAGGAAATAGGGCATGCTCAGTGCAGGCATTCTTGGAGGATATGCTGGCACTTTTAGCAAAGAGGGATGGAAAAACTTGCTGCATGGGACTTTGCAGTAGCCCTTAAACATAAACAATCTGTGCTAAAATTTATTTAACCGTCAAGATGAAGATGGTCAATAACTGATAGAATAACTAATTTCCAGAAATAAAGAGCCAGCTTAACTACTGAGTCATCTGAACAGAGGAGAGGATGGATCTCTTTGGTACTTTTGCAGAGTACTTTTCTTGGGTAGTTGCAGCTTCCCTATTTAGGAGGTAGGTGAATGCAAGGCTGAATCCTTCTGCTCAGTCACCCTCAAATACAATGTTTCCTGATGTTCAGAGGACCTTTCTGTGCTTCAGTTCGTGCTCACTGACACTGAGCATCACCAAGAAGAGCCTGGTTTCATCTTCTTTACATCCTCTCTTCAGGTATTTGTAACAATTGACAGGATGCCCCCAAGACATCTCTTCTCCAGGCTGAACAGCCCCAGCTCTCTGTCTTTCCTCCTGTCGCTTTACCATCTTCATGGTGCTTTGTTGGACTCTCTCAAGGAAGTACATGTCTCTCCTGTCCTGAGGAGCCCAGTGATGCACAGAGCATTCCAGGTGTGGCCTCACAAGTGCAGAGCAGAGGGGCAGGATCACCTCCCTGACCTGCTGACAACACTTTGTCTAACGCAGCCCAGGATACCACTGGTCTTCCTTGCAGACAGGGCCCACTTCTGACACGTTCTACTAGTTTCATTAGGGCTCAGCATTTCTAGAGGACTCTACATCTGAGAGCTTCAAGTCCCATAGAAGTGCTGAGTAAACTCGCTGTGAGGGATTACAAGCTCAACTGATCCATTCTGGAGAGACATCTGAGTAATGAAATGCCCTACATCCAAGTAAATGATAGCAAGGGACAAGGACTGAGAGTTTAATGTACCTGCTCCTGCTTCTAGCCCACTTGTCCACGTTTGCCAGGCAGGAAAATTTTGGGTACTTCCTCCTGGGTTTCCCTAACGACTCATGGTACTTTCATCCCAAGCAAACAATTCTGGCTTTTTCCCTTTAGGAAACAGATTCAAAACAGAATCAAAACTGCTTCAGGCAGGGACTAAATTTCGTTTTGTTGAAGCCTGTGTTGACACAGCCGATCTGATCTGCTGAAGTCTGTGTGCCCCCTTCCCCATGGGGGTTCCTCTGCCACAGTACAAAGGCAAAACAAGAAAATGTGCCTGGGCTGGGAGGAAACAGAAGTCACACCTTTGCAGACTGTAACAAGTTGGAAGAATGTAGTTTGCTCTCTGAGAGGGCTCTTTGAGCCCAGTGGAGGGGACTGAGAATTCACAATGGACTGACTTTCAGTAAACCTCTCAGACTATATTATGTGTGTTTGCAAACAGGTATTACTTCATGGCAGGACTTTACATCACATTCTTAGATGCTCTAAGTCTGCAGTAGGTTCAGTTCGCAAAACCGGGTGGAAAGACCAATTTTAGTGTAGTGGTTTTTGGTCAAATTATGCATTACTTACTTATTTTCCTTCTGTGAGATAAGAATTAGGAGAAAACAAAGCAGGCACCAAACTTAAAACTTAACAAATATAAAGAAGTTTATTAACAGAGCTAAAAGAGGGGGAAAAAAGTTCGAATCAGACTAAAACCTTTAGAATCCCTTTCTTTCCCCCACCATTTCTGTCTCCTACCAGTGACAATAAAAAAAAAAAAAACAACCTCTTTGAGATTTTCAGTCAGTTTATCACCTCTATAATAATTTTTTTCACAGTTCAATTAGGGAGAGGAGTCTCTCTTGTTCGTGCTATGGAGACATTCTCCACAAGAAAACAGTTTCTTGTGGCTTCAGTATCACAGCAGGACAGCCGCCTGGGATGGTTCTCTGCTTGCACGTGAAAGTCCCTTCCCCTGACTTAACAGTTTTGCCCACAACTGCTTTTGAGGGTTCCATCTTTAGCTAAGGGGTTACCATTTAAGGGTGAGCTGTTCAGAAACAAAAGGTTCCCCCCCCCATCTCTGGGAACATCTTCACCTCTAGGAACAGAGGTCTCTCTTCTTCCCTGGAAGCAAGGGTTTTCATCCCTTTTATGCCTCTCTGTTCAAGCTGCTCCTCAAATCACAGCTACTTCAACATTTGCTTATTGCAGCACAGGTAATTTTGTTCATGAGTTTTGGTTTTAATGCTCTAACACACCCCCACCCTTGCCATGCTTCATGGAATTACAACAGGTATTCTCTGATATATCATAGTCCATCACCATAGTCTTACAACAAAATTTCAGTTTCTGAGTAGTGAAGCATCTCTTCTTCTCTTCTCTCAGGGTTTCAGCTTTCCCTTCTTTGCCGATTTTGGTGTCTCTATGGTGTCTTCCTCACGTGCCTTCACCTCTCCCTCTCCTTTGGCTTGGGAGAGAATTGATGTCTACAGACTTCATCTGATCTGAAAGAATCTTACAGCATTGGAAGAGTTAATCTCACCCAGCTCTTGCAGCTGGAATTCGCCTCTCGCTGGTAGTCACACGATCTTTGCTGGGCAGGCCTCAGATGAATTTCAGCTGCGCTGCGGGGGGAAGCCTGGCCAGACTGCTCCGCGGAGCCGCCTGCACAGAGCAAGGCGGGGGGTGGAACAGGGCCGGGGCTCCAGGGTGGAGGGGTCCTGGCTGGTGCAGTCTGGCCAGCAAGGCCCGGCTCAGTGCTGCAGGGCTGTGCATGGGCCCCCCCCAGTTACCTGTCCGAGGGCCGGAAGCAAGAGAGGGCTTCCTGGGATTTTCTTGCTCTTATGTGGATTTGCAGGGGCGTATCCAGCTTATTAAGCGGCTTTAAAAGGTGCCAACATTCAAACTAACCAGTTAATTGGTTCAGTGGCTAGAAACCCAAACTATGCCAAACCATGGCAAAGTCAGAATAACCCCTGTTAGGTTAATCATTTTATACCCGTTTACAACCACGGGAAGCTGTGCCCAATGCCTTACACGTTCATTTCTAGGCATTGGCAACCGTTTTGCTCATATTAGACAGATGCAACTGCATAATTCATGGTTGTATTGTTATGAGCTCTTGATAGCATTGCTTCACATTATTTTTTCCTCTCTCCATTTTATCCTAAAGTACTGGCATATGGGTAAAGCCTGTACCTTTTGCTTTTCTCATAGCAACAGCAGTCACTGGAGGGAGAGGCCAAGGAGCTTGCCATTGCCATATTGATGGAAGTCAGCACTTCAGATCCCTGTTACTGCCTCAGGAAGAAAGATCTTGTCATATTCACTTTAATCTCCAGCAAGTGCCAAATTATGTCAATGTCAGTGTGAAAAGCTGTTTTGTCTCTTCCTTCCTTTCACTGGTGGCAGTGATAAAAGACAAGGAAGACAAAACACCCAGCCATGATTTGTGTTCAGCTGGTGAGTTTTTCAATGGCTTGGCTGCACAAGGATAGCTAGCAATAGGATTTTTCTTTCCAGAAAAAACCAAACACTAAAAGGAGGCTGATCTTTGTCTGACCTGTAGATATCCAATGTCTTATGTTTCTTTAAACTGTCATTAAACATTTTAAATAGGACTGCAAAAGAAAAAGCAGAAGATAAAGACCAGTAAAATATATTAAGTGACTGAAAGTAAGGAAATTACTTTGAGGCTTTAAATGCAGTGCTTAGGATTCTGCAGAAGCTGAGCAGCCAGTTTGTTAATAAAGACCCGATGAAAATAATGGTATGCATTTCTTCCTTTTATAGGTTTAAGGCTAGAGGTTGTCCGATTCCCACCTAAGTGACTCCCCTGAGCACAGGCCAGAGCAGTCAAATAAGCTCCTATGACTTTCCAACAACTGAACAAATTAATCAATACAAAGATGAGTGTCTCTAAAGAGCTGTTTATGGAATACATTTGAGCTGGAGTTAGTTTATCTGCATTCACAAATGCTTCAAGACTGTCACATTACACTCACAGGCAAATACACATGTGCATGGAAGTGCGTGTGCAGCCCCACGCAGAAATCACCTGTGAATCGCCACATAGTAAGATAAGATGTTTAATGTCCAAGAGAATAAATCTCATTTTCTTCAGCTCCCTCCTGAAGTTGTTGCTGATCTATACACTTTAAGCTCATCTAATCTTGCTGGGGAATTGATGACTTTTAAGTCTGAGCATTCAAGACTTTTACCCAGCCTTGGGTGTTTATTTTAAGAAAATCCATCTTACATTTATTTTCAGACAGCTATTCAAAGAGAAAAAAGGATGGCAGAGCCCTCCTTCAGTGCATCCAGACTGTTGTGAAGAGACATTCAAGTAAAGGTTTTGAAGAGGCACAAACATGAACTTGACTGCTGTTACCCACTTGTGAGGATTTCTGACATTGCATTTAAGTCGTACTCCCCTTTTAAATCATTAATGAGCATCCTCCAAGCTGCTTCACCTTTCAAAGGTGACTACTACTCAAGGAATTTTCTTCTTTTCTGAAATACACTTGAATAGACTCAGCAGACATATCAGCTGTGCCTTCTGAATTTTTTAAATATTTTTTCTATTTCTGGTAGTAACACCATTTTCATCACCAGTACTCATCCCTGTGACCCAGAAAGCAGCAGATCACCTGTCTATCCTGGCACTTTGCAATTACTCTTGAGGAGGCTCGGCTTCCATCAGTGCCAGAACACATAAGTTTAGGAGTCCAGGAGCCCGGAAGCCTGGGCCTGAGGCAGCCCTCCTGGCTTGTAGCAAAACATGTTGCTGAAAACAACACATTCCTACATAACTGTTTAATTCAATAAAAAAGTCTTTGCCAATTCAAAATACTTGGAACCTAACTGATTGGTTCTAGAGCCAATACCCTCTCTCAGCAGCCTACTGTGTAGAGAAAGCAAAGAAATACCAGCGTACAAAATCTAAGTTCAGAGCCAGTGCACTCCCCAAACACAAACAGTCTGTGGATCAGGGATGTGGTCACGGGAGTGGTTCTGAAGGGCTGACTTTCCCTTGTCCATCACCTGTCAAGGACATGGCAACTCCACATTTCTGACAAAATTCAGCAGTATTCAGAATTCTTACAACAACCACAGAGAGCTACATGCAATGGAAACCAACAGCTGCCCTGACCCACCTCTTAGCATTATGACTACAACTGAAAAAAAATTTGGTTTTTTCCCCTCAGTGCTGGCTAGTGCTTTAATTTATAAATAACATAATATCACATAGCCACCTCCAAGGAGCATGTCTTCTCCTTGCTTCTGTTTTAAACATTACCAACATGGGTGTATGTACAACCATCTTCTAGAACTTTTCAGGCAACTATTGTCTAATTCCACCTCTACTACACAAGGGCTTTAGCAGAGCTGCATTAACTTCATACTGCCTAGACACCTGTTCTCACATGATTCAGAGGAGAAACAACAGGAATATCCCACTGCTTGCTCCAATGTTTTGTTCTCCTCAACTAAACAAGGCTTGTGAGTGATACAGGAGGAATGAGGGATGTATTTTTTTCTTGGAGCCCAACAATCAACCTACAACAAGAGGACAAGAAGGCCTCTATAGGACCTCTGACCACTGAGGTCAGTGTTGTAGTATTATTTTAACAGATATAAAATTACTTTTATGATATTTCTTTCCTTGTTTCCTTCCATTCCTCATCTGTCCATCCATATACATCTACTCTCTCATGTATCAGGCTGCACAATCTGTAGTGCAGAGACCATGTTTTCACTGTGTTTATATAGTGCCCAGTTCATGAAGACTCTTGTCTAGCAATAAATATGCTTGGAGATACCTGGTGTCCAGTAACAGAAGTAGCTGACAGCTCTTAGCTTCCTCAGAAGAAATTTAATTGGTTTTATGCAACAGCGACTCCAAGGACAACTGTATTTTGCAAAGTACTTTTCTGGCAGATTTCATCCAGGCTAAATGATGGTTCTTCCTCTTGCCTGAGGAAGTACCCTTGGTTTTTGCTTTGCATTTAGATCAGAAAGCACTAAAGCACAAGGCCCTGCCTAATGACTTCAAACCAGAGGCCTCTGGATCCACTCTCAAGAGCACATTCCCTCTCTGTGTACCTGCCTTGTCCCACCTCAACTTCCACCCTCTTCCTAATGGATGGTCATTCTCAGCCAAATCATAGTCATGGCCAGCCACTTTGCACATGCAAAAGCCATAACTGGGGGCACTGGGCACAACTGTGCACACACCTGGCACGACCTGTCACATCACTGTAACCTTGTGCTACAAAAGTTTTGCTGCCACTGCCATGTAGCTCACTGGAAACAGAAGATTCACAACCGACAACAGTTTAAATCAAATAACCTGAATCCTGCTCTATTACATGATTATCTGTTTACCTTTTAAATGCTTCTAATAATTGGGTAGTGCCAAGTTAATGAATTTCACAGTATGTGTCACATATCACCCTGTCACATAATTGTTTCTTTTGCAGCTGCAACTAAACTAAAGGTAACACTGAAATTACTGATAAAAGGCAATTAACAGTGTCTACTCACCATGGGAGAAAAGATGCCTTCGAGAGACTCATTCCATCATTCCCTTATCTTTATCACATTAGAACAAATTAGCCTTTTTATATTTGGAAGAAATACACCACAAAGCAGTTGTCCTTGCAGAAGCCCTTGTGCCACTAGTGTGGTGTCACCATGCTGTATGCATGGGCTGCTGATTCTGGCACTGGCAAACACAGACCAGGACAGGAAAAGCTTGGGGATGGGGCTTGGTGGTATGCCAGAGAAGATGGGTCCATACCTTTCACAACTCTTTCCTTTCTCAGTGCACCTTCTGCGGAGAAGGCAGAAACTAAGACATATAATTTGTTTTAATCACTCTGTTAGTTTAAATGGAAACATGTCTTCCCACAATAATAAAATTCTATACCATACAGAGAGAAACAGGCAAGCACCAAAACCCCAGGAATAACTTTCGTGGGAAAATAAGATTGAATTAGAGAGGAGAAGAGTCAGAAGTCAACATACAGGAAGGTAAAAGGTGACGACGCAGCCAGCAAGATGATGGGAGAGGAAGCTGTATTATCAAAAAGTACCAGTGTTCAAAATGCAGTGAGCACTGTGCAGCCCCTTCTCTGCCACAGGAAAGGTTCACAAAGCAGAATAATGAGCACACGGGCTGCCTCAATATCCTGGAAGGAAGCTTTTCTACTCACCTTGTGCCCAGACAGAAAGTTTTGGGCAGTGAGAAGGTAGAGGCATGGTGGCACCTGTTCAGGGACTAGCCAAGCTACTGCGCACCCTGACCCAATTCAGTGTATATTTGACTGGGAACTGATGGTGACCTGGCTCTGAAAACCACAGGAAAGACCATGTTTGCAACACTAGGAAATGACCCTATGCAGCTTTTCTGTTTGAAATCACTTTTGACATTCTTCTTGTGAACAGTGCCTAGTGAATCCCAGCAGGACAGAATAGGAGGTGCTGCAGCAGTGACCCTGACCACAGGCTTGGATACCCCTGCTACCTGCATGGACACAGCTCAGTCACAGAGAGCAAACCTTTTGTGTCAGGTGCTGGTAAACACCACCCAGGGTGCTGGTAGCAGCTGGGATGGTTCAAAGCTCTATGGTCCCTGCTACCAGTCAAAAAGTGTGTGCCACCTCCTGAGGACTCTACTTCTAGTGCCCTGGGCAATTCAAAAGCCACTATTCCCTTGTGCCTTTGTCTACCTGGAGTCATTCAGGGAAATGAAATTATACTAAGTGAATTAAGAGCAGAAATCTGTTAAGATAAATCATGCTTAGGCCTGTGATGGAGAATTGAAGCATCATTAATTTCCTCCCTTCCTACTCCTTTAATTCTCAGAATGAGTGTCCATACAGACTTCTAATGAGGTTTAATTAATTTTCCTTAAAAGGTAGCTTAGATTAACTTTCTTCTATTCCTCCTGTAGACAACTCATGAATTACAACATTAAAGCACCCTTACTCAAAGGATTCTTGCACCATGGGAACACTTCCTGCTCAGAGTTTTTCAACAGTCAAACTTTCTATGCTATCTTTTCTGCCAGATTTGGTCTACTAGCCCAAATGGGTCCATAAAAGACAACTGTACAGACAAACGCAATTAGTTAAAAGCTTCTCCCTCTCTTACTCAAAAAAGTTACAGGGTCTGCAATGACATGCTAATTCAATTAAAGAATGATTTTACTGATTTCACTCTATTTTGATAAGGATTAAGGATCTGCCTACCAATGTACTTGTACTGGTTGTAATAGACTAGCTTCATCACTAGAGGCAAACTCCAGGAGACATTTATTTTAGTTTAACCAACTCCACCTGCAGTCATACCTTTGGTTAAATAACTGGTATCCTTCACAGAGCTAACACTTTATCTAATGTGAGGTACTATTAATATGCACCATGAGTGTAACACGCAAAGGAAGTCTGCACAATGCAAACTGCCTTCAAAAACAATTGTGCTTAATTGGTATGGACAAAATGGTTGTGTTCTTAAAAACCACCGTTCTGCTAAAGATGACAGACAAGATGCATATTTAAATTACTATGACATGGTGTTCATATGACAGGTTCACCTATAACAAAGGAAAACTATACCATTTTATGTTGCTCTTCTGTTTTTCCACTTCTTAAATTTACAAAAGTGACAACACACAGTGTTGTCAAATATGTTGAGAGCTAGTTTTGGAGAGTACTCGTTTTGAAAACAAAATTTCTTCTTTTTACGTGGCAATGGACCTCCATTGCCCTTGTTACAAAGAGGGTCCACATGAGTGCAGAACTACTGAGGTCTGTGATGCACAGGCTACATTGGAGCTACTATTGAACAAGCCCCTACCAGTCAGAAGTAACCACCATTGCATCCCAGCCTCTGCCCCTAGAGACACAATGATATGAAGAAACTCAAAAGCAAGTATGACAAGTACTCCTCATCAGCAAAAACATTACTATTTCAATTTTAAAAAATCTTTTTCTATAACAGATGAATGCTATGCCTTGTTAAAAATCCAAGCAATGCAAATTCATTCCAGGATAATAAATGTGTACCAATTTAAATACTATAAACTGAGACAATAAATAAACTAGAATATGAGATAATATTGCACAGAAACAAACATATCCACAAAATACTCTGAATTGTGAATCTTGAGGGCCAGATTCTCAGTTTTGCATGTGTGAACACAAAGCAACAGAGGGCTCTTCCCTTTGTGTCCTGGCTGCAAGATTTCTTACCTGACTCCTTATGGGGCTGATGCAAACAACACAAACCACTCTTTCACCAGGAAGGAAGAAAAAAACCAAATTTATGCAAAACCCAGATAAAGCACAGGTTTTTGATATGGTGATTTATATTTTAATAAGGTCTACAATACATTTATTTATTGGTTTCCTCTTTTTGTGTCTTCTAAACCAGGAACTCAGACAAAGGTAAAGAGAAATTAAAAGCATGTGGAAACCTCACACTCACACCACTTTGTTCAACCTATGCTTCAGGTCTAAGAAACTTAGTAAGAAAACATCCCAAAAGCAACCATCACTTGTGAAAACCTATGGCCATAAAGAATTGACTGCAACTGGCATCAGTTTTACAGCACATCTATAGCTGCAGCTTTCTGATAGCAAAGGGTATTTTGTTTATAATGCTGTCCTTGGTTTGATGTGTGGCTGCTGAGATGGAAAAACAACACTCTCTGCATTTCACTTTCAAATCCTGATATGTACCTTTCCACTCCTTTAAAATGGAAAGAACTTTGCAGAAATAACAAAAAGGTCACACTAGGCAGCTTTGTGTATTTGTTTTGTCTTCCTTTACAGAGAGAGACAATGGACAAGGCGTTCAAATGAGGCACAGAGAGCCAAAGAGGAATCCACAGGTTTTATTCTTCTCTTTGGAGCTTGTATTTAGTGAGGCCTCATCCCCCAGCCTGAGAGATACTGTGTTATGTTTCATGAGGCCCCCTCCCTCAGCACAACAGATATTATGTTGTGCTCGGTTTTTAAAATGCATCAGGTCACCCTGAGAGATTCTGTGAATTCAAATAATCCTGACATTAACTGAAAGATGCAGATGAACACTCTAATTCTTCCAGCTTTCTCAGACCTCAGTAGAGGTACCTGGAGATAAGATGTTGCAGTTTCAGCAGCCAGGGTAATCTTTGACAACGTAATTTAGGAAACAAGTCAAATTGTGGTAATTTTGCTCTCTTTAGTTCAGAAAGTTCTTTTTTAAACTCTTCCTCTGTTTACCCCTCTCCCTCCAGTACCCTCATTTCACCCAAACTGAGCTCTTGTGCATCATTCTTTGCTGAAAGGCAGTTTAAATTCTTTTACTTCCTTCAGCCATGACTCTGCTCTTGAACTCCCTGCAATTTAAACAGGAGCATCCTGGAGGCACTTCAGCTTATGCAGCCAGAAGGGATTAACATTTCAGTTTGTGCTTTGTAACTGAGCCAGGCTATGCTGGCAACTCACAGTTTGAGTGATATAAGGCCCTTCTTCCAAGCTGTGATGAAATTACCACTGACTGACAGAACAGGAATATCATTCCTCCCAGAGTTCTCTCTTTCCTGAGAGATTGCTGGTTTGTAATTACTCCAGACTATAGCATTGGTAAGAAGTAGCTCTATCAAGCTGAGGAACCAGTTAACCTGAGGACTGATTTCTGTTCCTTTAAATGGAGCAGTTCCATTTCCTCTTCAAAAAATTTCCCTTTCCAACAGTAAGCAAAGTGTCCTCTCCTGACAAAGTAACAGAGCTTTTACCATACACCATGACAAGCTAAAACATAATACCACATGCACCCTGCATTAGTTCCCAAAGTTCTGACACTTTAATCCAGTATAACAGAACAGAGTGGTGCATTTCAACCTCTGACATTACAACTGCTGTCTTAAAGAACATAAGCTATTCCTTAATTACATCACACAGCTGCATGAGGCTGTCAAGAACAGAAACAGGGAATCTTAGCACTAAGTTCAACACTTGGTCCAGAGCCAACATCACTGGCATCATCTTCTATCCATGGGAGTCTGCTCCAGTGTCATCAAGTTTCTTATGGAAGAGATATTCACAGTGGACACTAACAGGGATTAGATCCCCACCAACACATCATCTCTCAGTCCAGGAAATCAAAGCCTACAAGACCACCATGTGCACACTGTACAGCTGAATTGCTCTCTTCCAGCCCTATTAACACATGGAGTTCAACTAAACTGAAAAAATTCCATTATGTCACTAATGTATAAAATTTGCTTTTGTTTAACATGACATTTGAATTCAGAAAAAAGTCTTTGCTCTGAATTCCAACTACTAATTAACACTCCTAAGTATATAAATAGCTAATTCCCAGCTATTCTTCTGACCTTTTCCCACAATTTCCATTAGATTTTAAACCACAAGTTTACCACAGCTATTGCCAAGAAAAGACTTTCACTATCCCCACCATGCAACCATGGGCAAAGTATGCAGAAATAAACACCCGGCGCAAATTCCCTCTCACTTGGTTATTGATTTCCATCAACAGCTTTGCAATGAGAATGGATTTGACCCTTTTCCCTGAACAGGTATCCACAGTGTTAACACTCAGAGTTGCTGAAGAAAGCAGATTTGCAAAGAAAAAATCAGAATGTTACTCAGTTCTCAGCTCACCACTGAATCCATTTAAAGCCAGATCCTGCCCACAGCCAACGTAGACTCCCTAAAGTAACCACAAAAAGCTTGCAGACCTGTCAGCAACAATGCTGCTGAAGCCTGATTTAGAATGGGCAGTTTACCCCACACCTCAGAAGGGCTGAGGCCTAAGAGGGAATATTCCTGTGAAGATGGTTTTTGCAATGGTACTGTCTTGTGTGGAGTCACTGGTGTCTGCTAACACAGCTGGGTTCATGGTTCCATCACTGTGAATTCCTTGATGCCTCACTACACAGTTAAGTCCATGCTCCAGCTTTTCCCTGAGGTTCCTCTCCTCTCTCCAGACACTACTTTCCATTAAACTCCCATACTGCTGTTATTGTGTTACAATCAGCCAACAGTTACAACAAGATTTTGGAAGGTGGGGGCTATGAGAAGGGAGACAAGGCCAAGCAGACATTCCTGTAGGATAAGGATCATTTTCTGGGACAACCAGGTTAAATACACCATTAAACACTCCAACAAATGAACACTGAGACAGCTGAGATATCACTGATTTTAATGAGAGGTGAAATCCCATTTCTTGATCCTGGAGACAGAATCGTACTCCTTTCCTCCATTTTCAAAACTGGCATCATTAGAATATCCTGCTCTTCAAAACAATTTTAGATACAGAACTAATTCATACTGTGATGAAGAGCATAGAAACATGTTTATAAAAAAAATCACAAGCCATGAAAATCTCAATTTCATCACTATTTAAGAATCCACCTGTGGGTCTCCCCTTCTGCTGCATTCCCCCTTCCTCCTCATCATACCTTGTGCTTTTCTTTAATTAGGCAAATAAAAATATCCTAAAATTGCCTTTTGCCTGAAATTACTCATTTTGTTTCTCCAACTACTGCATAAACACACACACAAAAAATCAAACACTGAAGGCAAATACCAGTATCTAAACCTAATGTTTTTGTATCACCAATTTTGATAGAATTTGGTTCCAGTGACCAAATATGATCATGATTCAACCATAAATTGTATATTCATTTTGATGCCTATTCCAGATGTGAAGCTTCATATCCTGAACTGCTAATGTAGCAACACACAGCAGCTAGTGGAAATCATGTTATCACCACACACTTGTCAGCTTGCAAAACTTCATGTTTCAAGGCCTAGTTTCAAACAAGTCTGTACTCTCATACCCTCTGGCTCTGATGGCATCTCTACAATCCCTACTTTTGGATATTAGGGTGTTTAGATATTAGATAATTAGATTGTTTAATTATTACAATTATTATATAATTTTATTATACCATTATATGTCACATTACTTATTACTGTATTATTAGATATTATATACTATATGACATATTACTGTAGAATATATAATTACTATTATTATACTACTGGATAATTTAGATATTAGGTAATTAGATCTTTTAGACACTGGACATTAGGATATTTAGATACTAGAATATTAGGATTTAGATATTATGACCACAGGGAACACGGAAGCTCTGGCATTCTGGATTAGAAGTTTTCAATGAATGAGCAAAATCAGAGACTGTTTAAGAAGACTTCAGCAATGCAGTACAGAAGGACAGGCTGAAAAAAGTAACCAATTTAACCAATTTACCTGAAGTATTAACAGCATCTGAATAATAGATGGTGGAACTCTGGCTCTGGAACGGGATAATGCATCTTCCAATTTTATATTGAGGGTAATTATATTCCTAAAATGCAGAAGAGCCAATTGCCGAACC
This sequence comes from Rhipidura dahli, assembly GCA_013399225.1. Taxonomy (NCBI): domain Eukaryota; kingdom Metazoa; phylum Chordata; class Aves; order Passeriformes; family Rhipiduridae; genus Rhipidura; species Rhipidura dahli. Next base: position 71,577 of record VXAC01005204.1, on the reverse strand, counting down.
GAGGGCTCCTTTCCCTTGGAAACAGAAAGAAAGCAAGATGGATTATGAGCAGTATGAAAATGAGTTTCAAAATCCTCTGTTCAAATTCCTTCCTCCCCTCGTGAGTGATTACAAGAATGGTAAATGTAAATGAAACATGAAGGAAATGTAACAAAGGACAGAGAGCAGCCCCTGCTGCACAGGTCTGCACAGTAAATTTGATTTGGCAGTAATGAACTCTACAGACAGTGACTGAGTCTGACAGCATGTGGAGAGGATGAAGGGTTGAAGTGGGATGAGAGCTGGATGATATATGAATATTTTGTATTTTAACAGTGTAACAAATTAAATAACAAATTAAATGTATCATAAGTTTTAAAAAAAAAAGCAGGGCTGCAAATTGGTTGAATTTCCATTGTTTTGTAAGATTTTGAGTACTTGCTGTTTACTGTCTTCAAATTTGGCAGGAATCCTGACTCAGCTCACCTGTGGATCCTCTTTTCTATACAGTTTGAGAGACTTCACTGTAAGGCAGGAGCAGAGCTGAAGTTTCATATTGCATTTTCAAAGCCATTTATTTTCAGTTCAACAGTACCTTCTCACTGAGGAAAACTCCCAGCTGAAGAACACAACTCCAGCTCTGTCTGCAGAGATTACCAGCACCTGCCTTATGTAGAACTGTGAAGCCATTTCCCTTTCTGGCATTAGGGGTTTTCCCTTGGGTATATATGGCTGTACACATGGAAGGTTTGGTATTCACCTAGTGTTGACTTACGTCTGGAATAAAGAAGCCTGACCCAACTCTGCCCATTCATTTTCACTTTCTAAATTATTTTAACTGAAGTAAAGAAGGCCCCAAATCTGCTTCAGTTGCTAATTAATAGAATTTACAAGAGCACACAAGCACCAGTTGGGCTTTTGGAAGAAACCTCAGAACATGAGCAACCAGATCTATTTGAACTTACATGGGACTTAGGGCTCTTAAACCCTCAAAGTTCCTTTGAAAATTCAAGTAATTATTTCCATCTGATAAGGGAGAAGACTTGTGTTACTAAAATATTTCCAAAGGCCTCAGAAACACAACAGAGAATAGGGATGTTTGGTGCAATTCTCAAAAACAACTGAGTTCTTACTTAGTCAAGTGATGTATATAAAAAGGCTTAGGGCCTATCTATATCTCTAAGTGTACAAATATCTTGGATTTAAATTACAGGACACTTGGAAAAATCTCTCATTGCATTCTAGTATGTTTTTAATAATATCTTATTTCTGTTGTTTTAGAGTTTCTACTAGTAAGACAGAAGTCTATGGGTGAAGTAGCCCCGTATGCTTTCTGAGCTCTTCCCTTTCAGAATAAAATTCAATGTGAAATAGCAGCTTTTCCTTTAAATTCAGACTTCATACCTGTAAATGTCTGAAGATGAAAATGGTAATATCATTAACATTTGGTCAATCATTTTAGGCATAAAGTCCACTTGAAAAAATGGGAAAAGGTTTCTGAATTTTCCCCAGATATGTTCAGGCACCAAGTTCCTGCTAAAATCTGTAGGCATCTATGAGCAATTGCAAAGATCACACACCTATCTGGTACAGATTTCCGTGAGACTTCAGTGATAAACAGTACTCTCTGGCCATCGTTACATTAGATGATCAAGTATCTATCGTGTATTTAAAATTACTGGAGTCAAAATCTGTGCTTGTCTAAACTGGTCAAACTCCATTGGCTGTTGCTGTCCACTCACCATAGCATAGAATTTGATCTCAGAAATGCAATTGCTTTTCAAATGCGGAGATACTTCAAAGACAAAATTTACATTGAAGAGCAGGAAATGCATATATTTAAATCAACACAGCTCCACTTATTTCACTGTGCAACATTTCAGTTTATCATTCATAACCTTTTTTTGACTTTTAGTGTGATTGGCAGAAGGAGTAACCAGCCTCCCTGCATTCCACTTTTGTTTTCAAAGTTCCACTTCATCTTTTCCACCAAAGCACTTCAAACATAAGTAATAAGTAATTTATTTGTATGACGTAACTATACAGAACAGCTGCACTGGGAGGTTGGCCCAAGGAGAGAGAATAATGGATTGCATCAATCTACTGATGAACCTGTAAAGTTGCTTTTTCCAATTTTTCAAGATTCTATGGTAATAGAATAATTTTTTCACCTGCACAGGATAGAAAATAGCCTGCAGCATGGGCAGGACATCACTGAAGAAAAAATCCCAGGTTTCAGCTAAGGTATCCAGTAATTTCTGCCCTGCAAAAACACAAAACAAACTAGTCAACAGTTTTGGTTGTAACCGGCTAACTGCAAGAAGTAAAACATGCAGGAAACAATGTGAATCTGCTACTATATGCTACGATGAATTATGCAGGAGCTACTATTAGCAGTATGGAATTAGTATTCCTTTTGGTGTATCAGATCCTTCCATATTTGTGTCTTTTCAGGTGACTCATCTAATGTTCTTAATAAACTCAGAGACTATAAGGTTACTCAGGAAAACCCTGTGAAAAACAAAGACTAATAGCCCAGGTTACGTAAGTATTACGCAGTAATACTTGCTGGAGAGGACTGTGGAGGAGAACAGGCTAATTGTGGAAGCATTCCCGCAGAGGCATTTACCCCACCATTCTCCCTCCTGCCTTTCAAGCTGCAGGGCAGCAGAGCAAACCACACTGTGTGGAGATGCTCTGTAAAGCATCCCCTCAAACTGATCTACAAAAGCTACAAGAGTAGCTTTTCCACTGTTCCCTTTTTCCACTTACACAGAAAAACTCACCCAAGATCTATGGAAAAGAACAATGGTGTTAGTACTCTAATTTTTACTGTAACTTTCAAGCAATGCAGTTAGAAATTGCTATGGGTCAAGTTCCCCACAGCAAGGCCACCTCCATGTCCAGTCCTTCCCCTCCTACAGCCACCTGGAATCCTCCCCAGTGGAATCTGGAGAAGCTCTGGCCAGGTTGTGCAACTCACAGAACATTTTACACAACACAGAAGCAAATGCAGGAGCTGAGAACCACAGAGGAAATCTGGTTCAATAGGTGAGCTCTGGCTTCAGATCCCTGTTCCCCAAAACGGCCCATGTGACCTTGGACAAGCTTTTTACTATCCCTATGCCCCCAACCCAACTGTGAGAGGAGAACAATGCCCCTGCATTTCCACCAGCAAGTGTTATGGAGATAAACACTTCAGAGATTCTGAGGAATTCATAGAAGAAAATATGACTTACCAAGACACAAATTCAGTAGCAATCGATATTACTATTGCTATCGGAATTTATACTATTCTTAATTTTTGTATCTGATCATTACTTTGAGCCTCAGCCAGGGAATATTTTGCCCAGAATTACACACGTGTCACAAAGCAATTATGCATGAAAGCATCGACACTGCCAACCACACTAAAAGTTAGCCAAGTGCCAATGTTTACTATGGGATACTTGATGCCCCTGCCTTTTTAAGCACATGATGAATAGCTCTGGTGAATCTGCAACTCCTGAGTTATTTCCAGGTTGATGACTTTAAAGGCTTTCAGCAACAAATGTGGATCACCATGCTATACTGCAGCTGCTGGCTTCTGGAACACACCAAGGTCTTATTTTCAGCACCACCAGGCAGGAGTTCACTCTATCCTGCACACTCATGCACAAGACTGAAAAGGGTGTTCTCTGTTTCCATTTTTAAAACCTTTTTAAAAAATCTGTCTTGCATTAGTTCTAATGAAATACAGCAGGGAACTAAGTCCAAAAATTTCTAGCAGCTGCAGCAATAGTAGTAGCAGTAGTAGTAATAATAACAGTGATAGTAGTAATAGCAGTAGCAATAGTAATAGTAATAAATATGTACTGGTTTTGGCTTGGATAAGTTTAATTTTCTTCCCCGTAGCTGGTAGAGGCTGGAACACTGTGATAACACAGGGGTGTTTTAGTTAGTGCTGAGCAGGGCGTGCACAGAGCCAAGACCTTTTCTTCTCTTCTCCCACCCCACCAGTGAGGGCCTGGGGGGGAACAAGGAGTTGGGAGGGGACAGGGCTGGGACAACTTTTCCAAACCGGCCACAGGGACATCCCAGACCATATGGTGTCATGCTCAGCATACAGAGGTGGGGAAAGACAGAGGAAGGTGGGATGTTTGGAGTGATTGTGTTTGTCTTCCCAAGTCACCATTGTGCGTCACTGAGCCCAGCTTTCCTGGGGTGGCTGAATACCTGCCTGCCCATGAAAACTGGGGAATGAATGCTATTTTGCTTTGCTTGCATGCATAATTTTTGCTTTACCTTTGAACTTGTCATTATTTCAACACACTAGTCTTTTCACTTTTACCCTTCCAACTCTCCCCCCCATCCCACAGAGGGAAGTGAGTGAGTGGCTCCATGGGGCGGGGCTGCTGGCTGCGGTAAATCACAAAAATAACCTTGCATTTTAAAATCCAGTACTAGTGTCTGAAATACTAAAGTGCTTCCAAGATATAAATCAAATCATGAAGGAGAAGCTCAACCACTAAACCCTGAAGGCAGAGTTTTAAAGAGTTAAATATGTTAGTTCCCACAAGGTGAGGCTAAAAGCCTTTATCAATCTTGCTGCTAGGATAGTTTATGTGTTGAGGTAAACATGCCTTTACCATCAAGTACTTATTTCATCTTGTGGACAGCTTGTTTTGAGACGTAATGGATTTCTGCACAGCAGCCCAGTGTCTGTAGTGTTAAATGACTTAGGTAGGCAGGCCTTTTACTGAGGGCTGTGTAAGAATTCCTATGATTTCTTGATAATGAGCATCTTTCACATGAAGGAATGTGACTTACATGTGTTATCAAGGATATATCCTTTTTTTACTGTCAGGCAAAGATCGCTACGTTTAGCATAAGCATTTGCTGGATTCCAGGAAACTGGGTTACTCTAAATGCTCATTTTACTGAAGCACAATATAGACAATTTTGTATGGCATAAAAATGCATTCGGTACTTTTCACAGGGCTTCTAAAAGTTAATTGAAACTCATGAAAGAAAAATAAGAATAAATAGATATTAGGAAGAAATTTTTCCCTTTGAGAGTGGTGAGACCATGACACAGGGTGTTCAGAGAAGCTGTGGCTGCCCCATCCCTGGAAGTGTCGGAGGCTGGGCTGGATGAGTCTTGGAGTGACCTGGTCTAGTGGAAGGTGTCCCTGTCCATGGCAGGTGGGTGAACCAGGATGATCTTTAAGGTCCTTTCCAACCCAAACCATTCTATGATTCTGTGAATTTCAAAACCTTCTGCAGGACAAAACCCCTCCAAAGTGTGGCATTTTTCCTCTTACGAAAACTTCAACACTAAGTGGAGAGGGAAACTCAAACCATGGGATGGGGACAACCTGAGATTTGAGGGCAGGGCTGCTGCTGCTGCAGACCCAGGAAGGAAACCCTGCTCAGAATGGGAGCTGCAAGATTTCCATGCCTCCAGCTCTGTCTTGGGTGTTTTGAGAGCCACGGGGTCACTGACTACAAGGATGGATTCTGGGGCAGGGCTGCATTTGCTGACAAGATACACAAATTCCAGCCTTGGAAACTCAAGTCCACCAGCAAATTCCCAGGAAAGCTGTGTGTCAGAAATACCTCTGCCTCTGAATGAGATGCCTGAATTACTGCTACCCTCCTGTAACTTGCCAGTTTCAGAGAGATAACATTACTGAGCACAGACTTGGAAAAAACATGACCAGTTTAATTCTCACCTTACCAGAATTTCAGACCGTATCTTAAGGGGCAACCATAAAATGACACACTAAATCACAAACTAAAATAAGATTTAAATCAACAGCTTGCTGAAATTTGGTATTTCCTAATCATGGTCTTCTATTTAAAGTTCTACTGGTCTCACATTTTAGGCTTTCATCTAAGCTTTGATCTCAAACATAAAATACAGTATTTTTGATCTTCAAGCTGGTAATACCAGGAAAAAAATAATTGGACTTTGCTAGGTCTGTATCTCATCTGCTGATTTGAGACTTAAAAAACAACTTCCTTTGTGATTTACAAAGCAGCTATGAAGGTCATGAGATCCTACACCTCCCCTTGTGCTCTCCAAGCTGTTATTTTATGTAACTGGGGAATTTCGTGTTCAGCTTAAGGAGTTTCAGTACTTTTTTTGTGGACTTTGGGGTTTTTAATGGGAAATTGGTTCTCTTTTTGCAGTGTTCAGGGCTACTTTCTTTTCATCAGAAAAGCTTGATTCCATAGCACCACCCTAATCTGATAAACTACTGTCAGTAATGAAAGTCACATCCAAGATTTATAGAGAGCTGAGACTAATGGAAACAGTTGTCTCCAAGCCTCTGCTTAAGCAGTATATTAGACTAAGCGACATTATGCCTACAGCTTTGGAAAAGGAAAGATGCATTTCTTTAAAACTGCCTTCACTCCCCAAAGATCTTTAGAATGTTTAGATGGGCAGTAATTCTTGAAGCTATTACAAAACCATTTCACCATCTGATGTATAGAATCACAGATCATTTAGGTTGGAAAAGACCTCCAAGGTCATCAAGTCCAACCATTAAATCACAAAAATAACCTTGCATTTTAAAATCCAGTACTAGTGTCGGAAATACTAAAGTGCTTCCAAGATATAAATCCAATCATGAAGGAGAAGCTCAACCATGCATAACCTCAGCATTGCCAAGGCCACCTCTAAGCCATGTCCCCAAGTGCCACATCTACATGAATTTAAATACCTCCAGGGTTGATGACTCCACCACTGCCCTGGGCAGCTTGTTCAAATGCCTGAACAACTCTTTTGGTGAAGAAATTGTTTTCTAACATGCAATCTAAACCTGCCCTGGCACAACTTGCATGGCAAATTTAGGACAAGACAGCATATTTAACAACACATCTAAACACCATGTAATACCTTAAGACAAAATATGGGTGACTATAAAGCAACACACCAGGTGGAGGTTTATACTTGATGTTACTTCATGAGGTGGCACCTCCAGGTGTAGACAGTTACATCGAGCCCTGACTTTAAAATAAGAGACAGTGCCTGACCTCATTTATGTCAGCATGGCTCTAGAATAACTCTTAAAACAAGCTACAGCATTATTTTGGACTTGAGATATTTAAACCAACTGGGATCTTTGTGCTTAGTTTTTTGTTTATTACATATCTCCGTCTATTTTCACTTTTCCTGAGTAGAATATAACTGAAGGAGAAGGAAGTATCCTTGCTGGAGGCAATCCTTCAATGCTGCTCTAGGCAATCACCTCCCCGTTATGAAGGTTAATGAGAACACCAAGGCAGGACCCAACAACATACTGTAAGAATGGACTGAGACATGCCAATCCATAGTCCCAGGAAGATAGTGGGAAGCGCGCCAGTGCCTCCAGAGTGCATTTGCTAAAACTCCTGTGACATACATAGCCATGCTAAAATCCAAGTTACCTTCATAAAACCGGATCTTGTCCCTTAGGATCACCATGCCTTTTGTGAGCAGCTGATTCTGTAAATAAAATATAGACTACCTTTACTTAATTCTGGACTTTCCTATAGCCATCATATTTCACAATTTTTCATTCTTTAGACAGTGAAGGGGGTCTTTTATTTTAAAAATTAATCATCAAAGGACTCTTGCTGTGTCCATCTTATTTAAATCACTTGGGACACTAGTGAAATGATGCTATAATCACCGGCTGGTTTTAGGATAAAGGATGTATTTTGTGCAGTACAAAGTGCTTTTGTGCAGTACAAACTTCAAATGACTGACCTACAAAACATGTACTTCAAGAAGCAGAAAGAATATTGCTTCAACAGACAGTGGTACTTACTTCTAAAAGTCTTTCCTAGTAACTCTACTGCAGTCAACTTCACTGGTTTACTCAGGGACTTCAATTTTAAGCTAAAAAAGAATGTCTGAACCTCAAGAAAGACAGAAATTACCTACAGAAACACACTGACAGGTTGGGCTTTCACAATCTAACTATATGTATGTATATAAAATCCAAATCCCATTAATCCATTAATTTCAAAAACACAGAGAAGTCAGTGGACATCTCTGAATGGTTTCAAGAGTCTCCAGGTCATAATTTAGAGTGGGGAAAAATTATTTTTCTCAGTAGCATGTAACAGAATTGGCTTTAAATAAAGAAAACACAGGCCTACCTGCAGATACTCAGTGAAAAAGGATCCCAGTTCTGTTTTCAGTAATTGCCTGTATTAAAAAGAACAAGAAAAGAATCTGTGTAATCAGCAAATCACATTAGCTGTGCACTGCATGAAAGAGAAGTCACTAATAGCAAACTACTTTAGTATGACCACAGAAACTGTCATTAATGACTAACTACAAAGAGAGCAAACAGAGTCAACAATATCAAGACTCAAACCAGCACTTCTGTGTGTTGAAAAATATCTGCTGTCATTTTAGATGGCTCAATTGCACATATGAAAGGAAAATAAGATTTCATGAAAAGAGGATGCTTTCCATCCTACATCCACTCAGGAGACACAAGACAGCTGAAGTTTCATATGGTTTCAATGAAAAGGCAGGTAGGAATTTAACAGTTTAGCTCTGCCTTTCATGATTCCTCTACACTAAAACTTACAAAGCAATCTCAGAGAGCAATTGAAGCTCCCACACAAAACAAAATCGCACAAACAACTCTCAAATTCAGAAACTGAATTTAACCCAGTCCACAAGCCTGTGTGTATCCAGGTAAAATTTACTACATGGCTAAAAAGCTGTGTTATTTAAATCTCACATGCTGGATGCTAGATAATACTTCTCATTAGTCAGGTCACTATTTAAATGCATAAACAACAGCTCGGACCTTATAGAAATGTAGCCCCAGATGGGTTTTCTGAACACACCTAAAACTGGCTTAAATCTCTTTTGAAAACTTGTCTGTGTGACCATGTCAAGTCCCATGAAGAAGTGAGGTCAAATGTGACCTAAAATCTAAACATCCCCTTTGATAAAAGTAATTCTATGAATTATTTATTCAACAGCATGTCACCTATCTCTTTGTGTTATATGTTTAACTAACAATTGATTAATCAAATCATTTAACTAGTAAACAGAGACATCAGACCAAATCCAGCATAGTCCTATATTCCATGAAAGTCTACAGGACTTGAGTCTGATGTTTTTACAAGGCATGCTTCAGCACAGCCTCTTGAGATCTCCTAAAAGTTCAGGAAAGAGAAGAGCATGTCAGTCTTGAGGAGGCTGAAATATGGTATCTTGGTTTATTTATCCTTAAGCACATGTCTACAATGACCTCATAGCTCTGGAAGGTCTAAGCAGAAATTAAATAAAAAAGAAACATAACGAAGGGCATTTTCAGATGCTCCTAAGCATCAAAGTCTGTTTCAGCTAGAAACTTGATTACTTTGGACAAATTATTTATGGAAAAACGTTCTGAAATCCAGCTGAGGCATTATCCATAGGTGTCCCGTTGTCATGAACAACTGTTGGGTCACCAGCCCCCTCAGCATGTGACTCCAATGTGTGGGAGAAGACAGCCCTGGAAGCGCCCTGAGACTCTGCCCTCAACCGTAATACTGACAAGCCCTTTGTCAGGGTTTAAAAGCCACCTCTCTCAAAGGCTGCTCAAGTTCCAGTGTCTTAAGAGAAATCAAGAGGAACAAGGTTGTGACAGCCAAATTTTAGTGTGTTCACTCCAAGGGGAGATTTACTGTCCAGTGAGGTGACATTTTTCTAAATCACAAGTGATGACACCAAAGGTTCATCCTACTTTGAACATGGATAAACAGACCATTTTTAGGTTGAACTAACAAGAAAGTTGCAGGTTTGAATTTTCCTATGAGAGTGACAATTTATTCTCATGTAAATCTTTGTGCCACTGTTTCAAAAAAATACTTTATGCTGACATATTTTGCTTTATTTTCTACTCTCTCTTCAAGCTAGCAGCTTCAGATGGGTTCCTCATAGTCTTGAAAAGGTGATGTGCAACTACCTTCTCTTTTAATATTTTAGGTTCTACAGATAAATTCTGGTATTTAGGGCCAGAAATAAAAATGTATGCTCTACTTATCCAATAGCCAGCTCTCTGATAAAACAAGATCCCACCACACTTCTATTTTTTCAGCTGAAATCAAACAGCCAGCTTATAGGTAGGTATATGCACTGGACTGCACCACACCAGGCAGCACTACACCTACATTAACATCTTTGTTTTCAGGGCAGAAGAACTGACAGCATAAATCAAGCATCTTGCTTTTTAAATCCCTAATAATACAGATACTTCAAGCTACTTAATTAATTTCTAGTGAAACAGTGAGGCCCTCAGGCCAGATCAGAATACTGGTGTTTGATAATCTTTTTATATATTAATTTTAAAGAGATACACAACAAAACTGGATACAAGACATTGCTTGCGATTTCTTTTTCACCCTTGCCTAATTTCCTATAAAAACCAGTAGGCTTTCAGATCCTGGATAATTTCAATTACTGACCAACCTTATCTAGACATGTGGACATCAGGGTGGAATCTGGGTAAAAATCTAAAAGAGATCCCTGACCAGATAGCAGATCTTATTTCAAGTACATATGATTTTTAAGCCAGGCATTTTGCACTCATAAAGCTTCTCTATCATTGATATCAGACCTTCATTGCCTGTTTAATGACTTAATAAATTAAGCTGGTAATATAAATTCCCCTCAAATCTGCTAAAATAGCTCCTGACTTTTTTTCTTTCCCTGCTTCATTAGTTCATTTTAAAATTAACTCTTGCAACATTACTTAAAATGGAAAGTGTAATACTGCATAATAGATGTTAAATAGATGTTAAATAAACTTAAATGAAACAAACAAATTATTTTACTGGGTTTGAACTCTGGCTGCAAAAGAGGAAATGCCACTAAAATGTGCTTTGTTTGCATCACATCAGTATCCTGAATCTCAGAAAAGAGGCAGCTATAAATATGTATTAGCTTTAATCCAGGACATCCTGCTTCAACTGTTTCCCTTTCCTTCTTTTTCTTCCTTGTTTTAAAAGTGGTCAAAATTAACACTTTGAAGTGACATACAGCACATGAAATGAAAAATGAGAAAACGCTATTTGATTATTAATATTGCAGACATGGACCAAGAGAAAACTAAACAGTACATATACGTATAGAGATTTTTATTACCAGACTTTTGACTCAATCTCCTATTAAATTACTCAGTAAGGACCCAGAAGAAGGAATGCACAGGCCACATACTGGTGGTACTCCCAGTTGTTTGGACTTTACTGTGCTTCATCAGCTTTAGCAGAGGAATTTTTACTGTGCTTCATCAGCTTTAACAGAGGAATTCAGGAGTTCCAGAAGTGTGAGAGAGACTAAAATCCCACACTGGTTTTATTGTAATAGGGATTCTGAGGGCTGAGTATGTAATTCTATATTTAATGCCATTTTCTAATGCCACAGGAATACAAGAATGGAGTCAAAAGGCATTGGTGTAAACAACTGGCAACTCTTATGAGCCAAACCTAGAAGAACAGTAAATGGTACTTCACAGATTTGCACCCACTGATGTTTTCTTAAATAATCAGGGTTCGAAGCTTTGAGATGTGTGTTCAGAAGAAGTTTTATGTATTTGTTTGCATGTATGTGACACATGGTAGTTGAATATGTGACATTCCTGAGTCAAAACAATGGTGTGCAAATATTGTTCAAATATTTACACTTGATCTATGAATCAACTTTGATATTCAGGGATTTATTATGAAAAATATTCCAGAATCTCCTCTAAATAAAGTGGTAAAGTAAAATAACTTCTTTTACTGTCCTGTAACTATTCAAAAAAGTAACTAACTAATATTTACCATTTACTTGAATGCTTCAACACTTGAATTCAGCCCAGTGGAAATAATGTATTTCTTTCTCATTTTCTACTCATGGGAAAATGCATCTAAAACAATTGTAAGGCAAATATACACTTGTTCCACTTCTGAGGTCATGTTTATGAATCAGGTATTTTTGCACTCAATAATAACATTAACTCAAAAAAAGTTATTTTGAAATAAATAGCAAAAGCAGTAAGACGGGTATTTTGGCATGTGTCAAATCAGTAATTTCATCATCAGCTCAGGTATGAGGCACCAGGCATTCTCCCTGAAATGAGCTATCAGCTGAGATACCAACAAAGCAGCATCATCCCTACCCAAACAACAAGAAATGGGCTTATCAGGTGGCAGCAAAGCCCTTCATAAAATGTAAAAAAAAAATCAGTGTATTTCTAGTCAGCTTGCCTGTTCAGCCACAATGAAATGCTGCAATAAATTCAACTCAACTATGTACCAAGCATCACTGTGGTGCAGGGTTTATAGGCAGGCAAATTAAAGCAAAATTTGGGCACATTTGCCGTTTGTTGGTTCATACAAGATTATATTGGTATGACACATCAGCAGAAAATTTTTCCTCTCCCGTCCCCTACCAGCAGATTAAGCATATTAAGGGAAATGCATGGGGTGAAGAAATCTCAGCCCAGAAATAACATTTTATTCATTCAGATAAAGTGAAGAACCCTAACAGCACTTATAATAAAAATGATTAACCATTATTCCAGTAACTCAACATGATTGTTGGATCATGCTAACTGACAGACATCCTAGAAAAGCTATTCTTTGTATGTAGTTTTCTCCCCAGAGAAGTAAGAAAAAACTGGAGAGTAAGTTTATTTTAATATCAAAAAGAGCAAACACAGGCCAAATATCATCTGGCTGGACTTTTGTGAAGGTATTTTCACAATTAAAGGAACCAGACTGGGAGCCAGACAGGGACGGATAAACCCAAAATATCTGGGTATTCTGGGGATTTCGTCAGACTCCAGTGTCCAGACAGAGTAAATGGTAAGGGAAACGGAATAACTAAGGATCATATCTGAAGACAGCCAGGGAATGTAGTAAGCTGTCTGTCTTTTGTAGGTGCAGATTCTTTTCCACCATTTATTTTGTAAAGCAGTGGACAAACTTCTAAAAGGAAATCTACTACCTTGACCTTACCAGTGAGAGGGTTTGGAAAGTAATAAGTGCTGAAAAAGTAGTAAAATGTGATGTGCTGTAAATTCGGATATCAGCTTATATCTTGGTAAATTTTCTTTTCAACTGTAACTTAAGTAACTCAAATGGTAGGATTTTCACTTTTTTTTGTAAAGGGAAGAAAGTTCCCCTTATACATCTCACTGGCCTACAGTTAGTCTGTTGCAGACAGTATCATCACAATATGGGAAAGAAGTTGGAAACATAAACAGTGTTACTCAGGCCATGATGTTAACAGGGAAGTTTTGTAACTTCACATACACTCATGCTGTGTAGAAGGAGCAGTAGATCTAAGGGACCACCAGGCAGGACATCTTTCCTTGCCATGTCTCACTGAGTGCTTGGAGACTTTACTTGCTCGATGGACGCAAGGGAAGCACCTGAGAGTGGCACCTCTGTAAATGGCAGTATCACTACTAGAGGGGTACAGGTTTTCCCTTCCTTAGTTTTCAAGACAGACTCTAAATAAACCCTACTGCTCAGGGCTGAATTCCTCCTGCAGAAGGAGGGATCAGCTCTTGCCCACAGGGAGTTGCTAACGCGCACCAGCGACTACTGAGGCAAAATGGACTGTGCGGGTCAAAACTGCCACTGGGAGAAAAACCTTAACGTTCTGCAGAAGCTCTGAAGTGTGAGGGCTGGCAAACAGTACTGAGCATCTGGCTGAGAACACCTTGCGCGGCAGAATCTCTTACCTGACTCCTTCATTGAGGTTGTAAAGTTCATGGTCTGGGAGACCCTTACGCTGGAATACTGCTATCACTCCATTGTGGATACTGAAAGAGGACATGAGGAGTCATTAGCACCCAGTAAGATTCAAGAAGGGTATCTACTCTACAATTAGACTAGCATTTCTCTCTAGACACTTCGGGACCTTTTAAAAGTCATAGATGACTTCTGATCATCCATCCCAGATGCCTTAAAGGAAATTACTGCCTAGAAAATAGATAACATCTTTGAAAATCAGTTCTTTTTGATTTGTTCCAACTCAGTAACTTCAACAGCAGCACATCTGAAATCAGTAATTGCAAAAACTTAGGCCTATATTTTTAAGTACTTTAAGTATGTTGACTAAAAGTTTTAATACATTCAAATATTAAGTATATTTGAAGTATTTAGAAGTACAGTTTTTTATCTCTATGGCTCACTGCAGAGACAATTAACAGCTTCCACTGCACTGGAGTCTGTGCAAGGGAGCATCAATCAGCTTTAGAACTCTGGAAAGCAGGACCAGGACCAGATTTGACCATCCTGGAGGTACAAGGGTGTGGGGTTGTGTCTTGTGAAGAAGAGCTAAAGGTGGTTGGTATCTGTTCATAAAGTGTCCAGGGGGAGGGAGCTTGATTCCTACCATTGAAAGAGCTTATCATAGAATTCCAGGATGTCCTGATTGGAAAGGACCTAAAGATCGTCTTGTCCCACCCCCCACCATGGGCAGGGACACCTTCCATTAAAGCAGATTGCTCCAAGGCCCGTCCAACCTGGCCTTGAATGCTTCCAGGGATGGAGCAGCCACAGCTTCTCTGGGCACCCTGTACCAGGGCCTCACCAGCTTCATGGGGAGGAAATTTCTTCCTAGCATTCAATCTAAACCTACTCTCTGTCAGTTTGAAGCCATTCCCCCTTGTCCTGTCACAATATGCCCTCGAAGAAAGTCTCTCTCTTTCTTTCTTGTAGGCTCCCTTCAGATGCTGGAAGACTTTGTCAGCTCTGGCCTGATCCAGGGCCAGATCCAGCTGCATGGGCTGCTCCCACTGAAAGGGGATATCATTGCAGGAGTTATGCCAGGCAGCAGCAAAGAGTGCCTCGGGAATGCCAGTGTCCACTTTCCCAGGCCCATAAGACAGGTCCTTTCAATGCCTGCTGGGAGCAGAGGACTGGCTGGAAGGTAAACTCAACACTGTTCACTGAGAGGTTCAAAATGAGGCACACAGTAGCAAAGAGATGCACTATCAGAAAAGGTCGGTCATCTTCATCTAATGAAAAAGGAAACTAAAAGTGGCAGGTGAAGGGTCTGACCCGCTGTGGAGAAATACAGATGCAGACAGAAATAAGAACCATTATCCTCTTCTCTCTTTTATTCCTTTGAAAATGTTTCTGAGGCCTTACACACTACTACTGCCACAGCAGTCCCTCCTTCCCCCCTACAACCACAAGCACAGGCATACATTCATGATCTAACGCAGATTATTTCGGCTGGCTCATACAGACACACTCAATTAATGATTACTTGAAAACTGGCAGATAAATGTCTCTGGTATACAGTGAAATGACTTGGGTATTTAATATTATGAGTTATATGTGAAATAAGATTAATGTAATGAATAACACAAGCAGTCTTTACACACTCTTCTGATTCAGAAATGAACTTTGCAATGTTCCCTGCCAGCCTTCTGCAGAGAAGAATGACTAAATATCTCCCCTAAAAGGCAACATGCTCTCTTTCTTTCTCTCTGGCACCCCTTTCTAAATGAGGGAGAGGTCTTCTCTCTCCAGCTTAACAGGTCCATTATTATTCCTCAAAGAAATGAGAGCAAGCTTTTTTAACCAGATCTAAGGGGGACAGGTTCTGAGGATGTAAGGTATTGTCAGTATAGGAAAACGGCATCTACATAAAACATCCTGGCAGTGAACTTTTAATCTGCCTGGGATCTCCCTTGTAGTGAGGGACAATATCCTTGTCTGGCAAACAAGTCTTGCCCTCATTAAGTTGACCACCTGCCTTTTCTTCCCATCACAGACAGCAGTGCTTGTATGGAGGATACAGCCCCTGCCTGAGGGTTACATGGGAATGGTACTGGAACTGGCTCTCCACACTTCCTTAAGAGCAGATACAGGGGAGTCGGAATAACTGGGATGCTGTTGGTGGCCTCAGTTGGTGTCAGGATAATGAAAAGGTGGCTTAAATCTTCTTAGTTACCTTAAGCTAATGAAAAAACAAACCCATACCTTACTTAACTCAATGGGTTTCTGTAACAAGTGACTGTTTAAAAAGAGTTGGTCAGAATGGTTCAACCTTTTGGTGTAAAGAAAATCTGAGCTGCTGATTACACACAGAAGTTCTGCAAGATGCTTGAGGTGGGTGGATCACTTTACCTGTGCCTGCAACCAGCTTTCATTGAGGCTTAAGTCAGTAACGTACATAACTAAACTTATATTGCAATAGTTAACCTGAAGTGAAAAAGCCTTGTAAACTCCCTTCTGTAACTCTTTTACAACATGAAAGTTAATAATGGATGCACTCACGCACTAATATTACTGTAAACACCTTCCCTGTAGTTGCTTTGTGTGTAAGTGTGTGCACAGAATACGGTACTGCAGGAAACAGCCCAGTAGAGCCCAAAAAACTCTACAGAGTAGGCTTGCTAGAGGAGGGGAAATCAGGATGAGAAAACTGAAGAGACCAGGTTTTTTGGGGTGTTGCCTTTAGAATGACAACAAAATGTCAGATGGCTCCAGCAATGTATTGTTCTTATCTATCCTATGGTAACTACAGATTGCCAAAGGCAAACTACCTACAACCAAGGCAGCAAAAAAAATCAACTCAGCAGCCTAAGAAATTTTACCTCTTTCAAAAGACAACTCATTCTACATTTGACTGAACCACCTGAGGAGAAGGTGGCTCCAGCTGTCCAAAATGTGGGGAATGGCAGCTCCAGCACATGCAGCACAGACCTTCCCCACCATTAGCTTCAGCATGAATGGATCTGGAAGGTGTAAATCCCTGGAGCATAGAGCTGGATGCTTGCTGACAGCACTCCCAACCAGCCCAACAGCGCCAGGGTCAAGGCAGGCAAGATGGGGTGGGTAATTCTGATGTTTGCAAAGTATTAATCTATCATAGGCTACTGCCCATAGAGCTTGATACCACCAAAACATACATTTCTCCTGATTTGCTATTTGCCTATCAGACACCATTGGGGTGAGAGCCTGGCTCCCTCCAGTAAGACCCTGTTCTTTTACTGACATCTGGAAACCAAGAAGGAAAAACTATTGTGATTACAACAGTTTCCTGCCAGGTCAGAATCAGTTTGGCCACAGAAATGAGGAACAACTCCAAAGCTGGGCTTGCAAGTCTTTTAAGTACTGGCCCTCTGTGTGTTTCAGCTGTGGCCATGGACCTCCCAGCTCGGCATTTCCTGGCAAAGCAGCAGGACTAGCCAACACTGACATTCCATAAATATCACACAGAGAATTTTAGTTCTCTGAAGCAGTCACTGCGTTTGTGTGCAAACAGCATAGGTGAAAATACCACAGTGATTTTTATGTACTGTTTGCAAATTCTCCCCTTCTCAGAGCTCCAGGTGAAGTCCACAAGAAAAAACAATGCTGTGTGAATAACCACATCCTGTAACTACCCGGCAGTTAAAGACAACATTCACATTTTCAAAAGGGACTAAATTAGTTAGGGCAAATTTTTTCTGCACAGTTACCATGAACAGCTAATTAACAATAATTAACCTGATACACTTACATCAACCCCTTCTTGAAAACACCCTTGCTCCACAGAAAAACATAATTTTTCTGAATTATCTTAATCCAATTGGGAAGAGTCCATTTTCAGCACAGGTTCAGTCCAGCTGCAACTCCACTAGCTTTCCATGAGGCCTTGACCCTTCCAAAATAAGCTTGTGGATGCTAGTTCACATTTGTTCCTGGAATTTCTACCCAAGGTAAGGCAACCAACAAAAAGGAATAGGCTGCAATTAAGCACTTGGTCATATAAGTGAAAATAAGGTGGCCTGGAGAACTCCCTCTTCAAACAGTTTGGGAGGCATTAGTTCACTCACTTCACCAGCTATAATCACTGCTCGTACCCACCAAGAAATTGAGACACACAGGTGAGGGGACTTCCCAGAGGTGTTACTAAGAGTTAATATCTCTGCAGACTGTAGGATGAAGAAGACTGGTTTCCTGCATTCAAGGAAGTATAAGTTATTCTGGAGGGCTACAGGGAGCAGCAATTCCCCACTACCACCACCACCTTCTGTTACTGCAGTCACGGCTGGAAAATGCTCCATGGAGTAGTTGTGGCTGGGTCAGTGGGAAGTCCCCTTCACCAGCTCTGTCCTCCCTCCCACCCCACACTCAGACTCCGTCTGCCCCCCTCATGCACACAGAGTGCCAAGCACTTCAGAGAGGGCTTCAGATAAAGGGTCAGGAACAAAAGGGTGATTCTCAAAATATTTCTAAATAAACAATGAATAACAGAAGAAATAAAAAATAAAATTTCCAAGCAGAAGTCATAGAAAAATATGCTGGTCTGGAATATTTTCTCCACTTGAAAAGCCTTTCTGTGACCTGAAAAAACATTAATCTTAAATTAGAAGATGAAATACGGTTTTCATGGCTGGAGAAGTTATTTTACAGCAAGTTATTGTGTTTATTACAACCATGTAAAATATTAGCCCAGGCCACAAAATCCTTTCTGATTCAGTATGTCTCCTTGGATTTACTACTGATCTCACTAATGTCACAAGCAACTTACCAGTTTTCTTCACCTTTTCTTTGCTATTTCCTACTCCTTCTTGTCTCTGTCAATTTTCCCTATGTTCTCACATCAAAGAGGATCTAAGAGCCTTTGACTAGAGGCTTTCCCAGAGCACAACTCAGACAGTATCAGCTTCTGATTAGGCAGTCTGTGCTAGCTCAGTCAGAATGAAAACCTTGCCATGGATTTCATTTGGCCTGAGTGGACACCCCTGGCTTGTGAGCTCAAGATTAAAACCCCTGGGTTTCTCAGTACAATTGGTTTAGTCAGCATTCAGCCCTCATTTTATAAAGCAGAAATGGGGGTTGTGGGGGGAGAGAAAGAACTGAAGACAGTGCTAGTGAAAAAATCTAAACTATTTTAATCCAATGCAAATATTGTGAGCTGTAATGAAGTGTATTGTTCCGCTATGTTGCTGTTGGTTGCTAGTTAATTACACTGACAGTGTTTTGCTGCACAGATCTGGCGTTCATGGGGAAGCAAGCCCTGAAAATGCTATGATAAAAAGTCTCATTTGCCTAATAGCAGACAGAAGCTTGGCACCAATTTCCCTTTGATGTAACAATGCTGAGAAGTTTCACTGCATTTTAGTTCAGAGCTGAAGGGAAGTGATCAGGGAGGAAGTGACTTTCCTTGCTACCGCAGTGCTATGCTCCCCTGGTATGCTGCATTAGGCTCCTTCAGGTTGTCCTCCCCTGGTGTCACAATGCAGAAAGAATTCTCAGGCATGAACAGTCTGAGCTGAGACTGGTGTGAAGGGGGCAGAGGTGGCAGAGGGGACATCACTGGGCCATGGTGGCCACACACAGGACAAGTGCAGAGGGGCAGCCATGCACCTCCCCCTCCTCCGAAAATGCCTGCAGTGACAGACCTGCTGTCCTGCAAAAGACCGCACTAGCAGCACTTCAGCTTTTCAGTCCCTGGCATGTCCAGAGCAGCATCCTTGCTCTGCCTCAAAGATCTGCCTTTCAGCACAGGATCGGCCAATCCGTGTGGGCCCAAACCTTCTGTAGGTTGTGCTTCAACTCTCCCGACTTCAGTTCTCATGAATTTGATTCAAAGCTTTTTGAAAAGCAAATATACACATGCCGCACCCAGGCACAAATGCTAACTTCAGGCAAGAAAACAGCAAACATTTAAATATAGAACAGCCAAGCTTGGTGAGAGGGGAGAGCTCTGCTGGTGCATCTTGACTTCCTTGATTCTGTTTAAGCTCTTATGCTTAAACAGAATGACACAACACAAGCAACCCTTTCATTTGGAAGCAAAAATATTCCTGTAAACCAAAGTATGCAAAGTGTCCTATGTGGGGTTATTTCAATTTTCCAGAAGAAAAATAAAAGAAATACCACAGCCCAAGGTTTTAAAAACCCAGGCAAGATTTCTGGTGAATCAAATTTTAGATCTCCAGCAACATTACTGTCTCCCCAGGAGAGATGAACACAGATTCCCTCCAGACCAGATCCTGCTATATATCTCAAGATGGGCATGCACTGGTAATAGGCAGAAGCTACAGTGGATAATTTCTTAATCCATCTAATTCAACATAATTTAAAACCCATTCTTCCTCAAGATAAAGATCCAGTTTTACAGCCTGTAGAATTTCTGAGTTTCTTAAAAGCAACAGATGACACAGATCCTTCTGAGCCTGAAAGAACTACCCTCACTCTCTCTTTCACTCAGAAGAAAGCCTTGCACTGTTAAATAAGAAATAAAGGGCCTTCCCTTAGCTCATGCAGTGCAACTGGCTCATATCTGCAATACTTGCCATAGCTCAAGGCAGCTGTTAATGTAGGCACACGATGCACACTTGACTTGCACCCACATGACAGCCCCACCAGTGCTCCTGGGCGTTTCAGGGGAACATGCCACTAAAAACGACAGCCTGGCAAACCACACACTGGGAAAAGGCAACCCAGGGGTGGAAAGCACGGTTAGGTCTGAGCTCACGGAAAGCAGTGACAGGACAACTCATGGACACCTATTCAAGGAACAGGCAGTGGGACAGTTGTGTAATTGTTTGGATGAAACGTGCAAATGTTCAGCTCATTGACTGGCAAGCACTTCTGAGCTGCACCTGTCCTGTCCAAGTTAAAAGTAACAAATTCTTGCTTCATCTCAATTAGGAAAATCCTCTAGTTTGGGTATCAGCAGCCCCAAGCCTGGAACTCTCTGCCTCCCAACCTCAAGTCAGGGGCCCGACCCGCTCTCCATTTGCATCTGCTTCCACAGCTCCCTCCCCACATACAAGACCTGGAAAAGCTAACCCCTGACAACAAAAGCTGTCAGCACACCATCGCATAAAGGCTCTGGGGACTGTATTCTGTCACCATGATCCACACCCAGAAGTCTCTTACTCCCTGCTGCTTCCCTTAGGGCTACTGGCCAAATAAAGTCCCAACTGGCACAACTCAAGGTGGTCCAATCTATCCTTGAACTACCCTCACCATCTATTCACACATCACGTACAATTCAGGGTCATATAAACAGCATGGTATTTGAGCAGAAACTCAGTCTCTTTTGTGATCAGCACAGTTTTAGAGTTCAGTGCACTGTTGGCATTCAACAACTAATTCTTAATACAGACACGAAACCACAAATCAAGTGGTGAGAAGGACAGAAGATACAATATTTTATACAGTTTTCTCAGAACTTTAGCAAATGTGTCTGTAGTTCACTGGTATTTTTCTTCCTACAGTTGTACTGCCATTCAATTATAAAATTGTCACCAGAAGGTGACATTTCATTTTCAAAAATTACCTAAGAATTTAATTCCTGACAATTTAGAGACTTAGATCCATCTTTTAAGATTGTCACCAAAATGGACATTAAGATGTTTTCTGAACAGCTGAGCTAATTGACACATTCACAGCAAAATATTTGCATAGGTTTTCTTGTAAAACAGCCACAGAATTCAAATGTATAAACAAACACAATAAACAAAACCAGGGCTTATTTTTCCTGTCCAAAGTGCAGATGCTTGCATGTGTACATACACAGGCGTGCACAGCTATTGGTACTAACATGAGTAAATTTAGTAGACTTTGTCATAACTATATCAACTACCAGCAACAGCCATAGATATGCAGATAAAAAGTATGTATTTTAATAGTTGCTCATATGTAGTTTTTTTTTAAATAACCTAAGCCAAATAAACTCCAAATATCTAGATAGACACATAGAAAGATATATTTGTAGCTGGACCCTGTGAAACAAGTTGCTCTCTGTCACAAAGAAGGCTGAAGAGAAGGCAGGGAAGACTCTTTGTTATCAGCCTACAGAGAAAGATCAAGAGCAAGGCAAAAAAAGCCACTCCTGTGTTTATCTGAGCAGGAGCACCAGTGCCTTTGAGCCTGCCGAGGTGGGAGCCAGGCAGCCCAGCCTGCAGCCTGCAGAGCAGCCACTCACAAATCAATCCCATTGCAGGAGCATGGGGAGACTGCCAGGAGCCAGCACACTGTGCGATCTTACCTGTTCCAGGTAGCGTTGGAGCAGGCCCGGCGCTGCTGGGTCCCCCGCTCATCCAAGGCTGCCTGCTCTCTCTTGCCCAGATCACTGAGGCTGGGCGAACTCATGAACTTCAACCTGCGAAGAGTCCTCATGGTCAAATGTGTGTTTGTGCGTGGCAGCTACAGATACACCATCCTGTTTACACACATACACACGCAGCTGGAGCAGCGGCAGCAGCAGCAGTGCGAGCAGTTCCCTCCGTTTGCTGTTCAAAAAAGAAACTTAAAAAAAAAAGAAGAGAGAACCAGTCTCTACAGAGCACACCTCTGCCAGCAAGAAAACAAACCTTTAATCAGATCAACTCTGACGTCATCAACTGTGGTTAATAATTTCTCCAATCCTTTCAAAAAGTAAGTCAAACTTCTGGCTGCTGCTACAGCACACTGAAGGGGCCCCTCACAACCGCAGCTGCCCCCAGTGTGAGGGCTTCCCCTCCCCATATCCCTGGGCACCATGTCCCAGGAATCTTACTCAGCGCTGCAGTGCTCCACCTGTCATGGGAACTGCTTGGCTCCTCCAGCAGCTTGGGGGGTCTTGCAGCATTTCCCAACCTCCCCCCCTCTTACTGCACTCGGAAATAAAACTGGAGGGAAACAGACAGAAAAAAAAAACAAACAAGGAACCCAAGTAACCAATACTGACACACTGAGACTTTCCAGTAAAGTGTCATAACTGCCTGTGCCCTGCCACATTACAACACTGAACACACACATTCTCATACATCCACATCCACACCCTGAGGCTGATCCAGCTCAAAGCCTCACACAAAGGATTCACAAGCAACCTAACTGCAGAATGGAAAGTGCTGGTCTGGGATTTAGGACTTTGAAGAATTTTTGGTGGTACACAGAAGAGCCAGATGCTTTGCCTTTCTCTGCCTTTTATTGGTTTTATTTTTAAATTGAGATAACAGCTGCACAACTCAGAGCATACTTAGTTTCTACAGAAGCCTCAGGTGTCTTATCTTCAAAGGAAAAATCTTCTTTCTCTCTCTGACTGAATCAGCGGAGCTGAAGGATATGCTGCTACAAGACTCCACCCCATATTTAGTTTGCTGTCACTCACTTGCAGTTCTGTTTTAAATCCAGGAGTACCTGGCTAATCTTCTGGGATAGTTTGCAATAGACTGAACCAGAACATAAGAACTGCTCTTCTTGTTGCTACAGCATTGGTCTGCAAATAGTCTGGTAAAAGCCACAAAGGCTCCTTGCAGAGTAACCTCCCACTCAGTGCAAAGAGGCTGCAATAGTTTATCCTTTCTTTTTTTTTTTTTTTTTTTTTTTTTTTTTTCTTTTTTTTTTTTTTTTTTTTTTTTTTTTGTCTTCCTGTTTTCTACTTAGTCTTTTCATCTGTGATAGCCTGTTGTCTAGAGTCAGGCTATAACTGGATTTGTTGGTGTCCAAATAAAATGCCAAAGCTTACATTACAGGAAAACTCAATTTCTCACAGAGAGTTCTGCCCTATGCACATCATATACTGACATGTATTTTAGTAAAAAACAATTCCTCTCACTATTCAACTGAGATCAGATAAGATTATTGCATACAAATAATTGCTTCCAAAATCTTTATTTGATGTTACCTCCATGGGAACCAATTGCAGAACTACTTAGATAAATAAATCTATTTTTACCTTTTGCCAGTTTTAGCCATAGTGGTTTCATCCAGCTGTTAGCATTGTATTAATTGCCCTTCCCACACCAAAATTCTCGAGTATACAAATGAGCATCACAGTAGATGGCATATAACATTTCACTTTGGACAGGACCTGCAGCTCCCCATCTAACCTATAGACAAAGACATTGCTATCCCCAGTCTCAGTCTCTTCTAGATGTTTAAATCCATCAAACAAGCAATAATACACAATGTATATGTCAACAAAAGGAAAACAAACACAACTACATATATATATATATATATATATATAGACATATTTTAAGGGATGAGATGTCTTCCACAGCATACAAATGAAGGTGCAAACACAGCTCCAGCAGAACACTGCTCTGTCCAAACAGGATGAGGAACACTCAATTCCTGTGGACAATACAGCTGGAGAGAGCAGGAGAACACAACTTAGTCTAAGCTTCTGCTATGGGCTCAGACAAAATGTTTGTCTGCCCTGTTAAGTGAAACAACTAGTTAGAAAAACAAGTGGCAATATATTTCCCTCTAATTTCATTTTCCACCTAGCTCAGTTGCTTTTCTGCTTCTCACTTTTTATGAATTTGATAGGTTTAGCAAAATGTTACTATACTGGATTAAATCCGTGGATTTTTTAACTCTTTGATTCCATCTGTAAGGTGCAATACTACACCTGTAGAAGCCATTCTATTTATATGCCACCCATCAATATCAGTAACCAGTAACAGACTCAGAGTCAACGAATGCACCAAAAACACGGGTGAGCCAGCATTCCAATCTGCTGAAAATTTTGTAACAGGAGACAGGCTTTCTCTACGCTCCTTTCTCCTTCCTATGATTACACCTGATCAAATGTTGATTTATGATAAAATAAGTAATTTTAAACAAGGGCTAACTCCACGCACAATTGCAGAGTAGCAGCTCATATTTATACTGTGCTGTGAGTCCAGGGACATGCTTGACTTCATGTCATTCATTAACTTGGCCTAAGCAGCCCTTGGGTATGAAGGGAGAAGACAAAATCTGCACTTCAGCATTAAGAGTGAAGAAGGTAGAGGTGGTGTGACTTGCCCAGGCCACCCCATGAGCAGGTGGCAGACATCAGAAGATTCTGGACCTCTGTTTCTCATACCAGCAGAGGAACAAGTGGATGCTGCAGGGAATAGGCAGCTGGGCATTCCTGGGGCCTGAGTGGGCAGAGGGCAATGCAGGAGACAGAGCTCCTCAGAAGGGCTTGTGCTGCAGCTGTGCTTCTGCAGTCCCTGGTGAAGAGTTGTCACAGTACAGCATTACTCCCAGAGTGGCTTGGTAGTACAGATTGTTCACCACTGGCCATGGAAAGGGATGAGAGCACTGCCGAACTAACTGGGAGGGAGGGGAGGACTGGGGATGCAGAGGAGCCCTCCTATAGGTTTAATGAGGACCACTACAAGCTTCTTACATAGAACAACTGCACTCAGCACGATCACAGAGCTGAGACTGTATAGTACTGGTAGGTTAATTCATTTAAACCCAGCATACCATACAGGGTGCTAATACCTATTTAGCTCACATGAAACCTGCAGCTCAAAGGTTAAGTAGTTTAATCAGACCCACACAACCACCTCAGTGAGGAAGGCACTAACACCCCTAGCTCCTTCTCTTTCCCTCCAACATTCCTCCTTGTAAAAACAGGCCTGCCTCTACTAGAAAGAATTCTTTGGTCTGTGGGGCCCACATCCTGTGGGTGACTGCACAGCAAGTCCCAGAGCCACCATGGTGCCAGAGTCATAAGGGAATTTCTGCTCACCTGGACTTACTTCTACCTCAAGGCCTAAAACAATAACAAAGTAGATAAATACAGGCTGGAAATTGAAGAGGATTTATGCTTTTACTAGAAAACCATGTTAACATACAGATCCAGGACCTTGTATCAAACACTGCTTTTAAAACCACAAGGGTAACTCTACAGTTACCTCCTGATATGCCAGTGATGTCTGCAACATTCCTGCTGGGACCTGTGGTTTAAAGACTGTATTGCTGGCCCCAGAAAACAAGAGAAAAAACTCCAGGAAGTACTCCCCAAGCATACACTTGGTTTCAAAAGAATGAAATTTGCTGAAAAAAAAAGAAAGAATAAGAAAGAACCTTACTTTTTATTTACCTAATGTTATGTTACTTTTTACAGTAAAAAGGTACTGCCCACTTACAAGTTTCTTTTTGACCATGATGAGAGGAAAAAAGAATAAAAAAGTAATGTTCACAATGGGGAACATTAAGAAATTCACAACATATAAATTTCATAATAAAGCTGTGACTGCTATGGGTCAACATGTTTTTAGACTACACCACTCTGCTACTGCAATGTCAGGTGAGCACTGCAGTGGTATCGGTATCAGTGGGAAGACAAAAACAGTAAGACAATTTGCCATCTCAGCTTTGTTCACCATTCAGAGCCTTGCCATGACACAAAACAATAAATAAAAATTTTAATTGGAAAAATAAAAAGGCAGCCCACTACTTTATCTCCCTATTTCTTTTAGAGAAGAGAGCAGAACTTCCTATGGTGATGCTGAGTGGTATATACTCTGCAACCAAAGACGAGAAAGGTAAAGTGTCTCTGGGGCAGAAAGGAGTTAAAAAACTCCCTACACAAATGCATTTTATTTTTTCATAAACTGCACCACAACACTCAGGGCATGCCTTGACACATGCCAGAGCTCAGGAATTAGTCTTCTGACAGAACACTTCTTAAAGGTACAACACACCCTGCCACACCAGCAGACGAGGGGTGAAGTGAAAGGAAGGAGAGGTAACTATCTGGAAAAAATAAAACATACCGGGGGAAATGACGTTGCAAACCTTACAACTCATTAATTCCTTTGCTACAGTAGCTACATAAAGCTCCTTTATCATCAGAAAACAAAGAATAAGGAGTAAAGAAAGTATGAAACCAAACAGGGTCTATTTACACCCTTACTCCTCCATACCACTGACTTACTGCCTACCTCTGGAGATAAAGAAATTCTCAAGGACACCTTTTGGTTTACTGAGGTTAATCCTAGGACAGCCTTGGTTTTGCTCGTCCTTTATCTTATTTCTACCCTCACCATAGCCAAGCACTGATTTGTAAAAGAGGACTTGGCCTTACTAAACATCTTCCCAACCTCTGGAACACTCTCTGTTCTTCTGCATCCTGTGACCAACCATGCCCGCATGACCACAGCTGCCTCCCTTTGGACAGAGCTGGGCTTTCTGCCCCTTCACCTCCACGTGGGATTGACACATGGCGTCTGTCTTTCAAGTTGTGACAAAGAAATACTCTTGACAGTATCTCCTTCTAAGCAATCACAAGGTGACACCCAAGAAGAGCCCTTTGACTAGGGCTAGAAAGGGATGCTCTGCCCCTGTCGCCACCTCTGCAGTTAATAACCCATCTCGCAAAATTTCAGACTTGACCTTCAGGCAACCCAAAGCTGCTGCAGTTCCACTGCCTGCCTCAGAGATACACTGGCTTCCACCAAACATGGCCAGCCATGTCATAGCAACCGGCAGACAACCAGGGCCCATTTCCTGGACCTTCCCTTCCAGAAGTTTTTCAGTGTGAGACAGAGCAGCATGAGTGTGCCTACAAGATTTTCTCAGCAGACAGACCTGCATCTGAACAAAGAACCATCCAGACTGCAGCAACCATCCAACTCCAGTTTCTTTTCACAGTCTGCTGATGGATGACATTTATTACCTGTACACTGAACTCTTCAGCCTCCCCACCTCGCTCCCTTCCTACTTCTCCTTCACCCTTTGCTTTTGTACTCCTTCATTTTTTGTCTTTCTTGGCTAGCTAATTCTTCCTCAGGCAGTTTTTAAATATAAAGGGAAAGGAAAACAGTTAGATGCTACTACCACAATATTTGCAAAGCACTCTTCAGCTGGCTCTCAGGGAATTAAGACATCAATTTGCCTGTCTGGACTGTGAGCTCTTCTTTACCCTTTCCAGTTTGGGGGCTCACTTCATTCTTCAGCCAGCAAAACAGGGCCCCGAGCTCAGATATAGACCCCAGTCCCCAGCAAAATCTAACATAGGTCGTGAATTGAGCAATACCTGCTGAAAGCATCCAGGAAATCCTACCCCCTTTGTCATCAGTAGTTTTTGGTTTTACAGAGAGTAACAGTATAAGCAGTTCTTAATATACAGTAGACAGCTAAATATTTTTTTTCTTGCTCTTCAGGAGAAAGGCATTAGGAGAGAATTAGGACAGGAATAGCCCTGTTCCACCCCCATTCAAAATATCAAGTTTTCCATGGTATTTCAATTCTCCTGGCTTGTAGTATTGCTCCTACTTATTGAGAATTAAAGACAGTGCAGCAGTCCAAAAAACCACAATGGTTGTACTGGAAGAAGTGAGGACCAATGCTCTGGGTTACAGGATCTGCGGCATTACCATCTTCCACTCACCTGCCCCCAGGAAACGAGATGGGGTTCTGAGTGCCAAATGTACCTGTTTCAGGTATTACTGTTGCCCTCTTAGTGAATTAACAACCCACTGTAACTCAGACAAGCTCAGAACTTTGCTCTTAAATGGAAGCCAAATCTTTAATTTTGATTTAGAAGGTAATGTCTCAAGAGTTCTTATCAATAGGTAAATCAAACATTTAAAATACTTTGTGCTCTTATTACAAGACAGTGGTGATGCCTTAAGAGGCCACCTAAAAACTAGATAGAGACTAGATAGGAGTAAGGGAATAAAGTTAGGTATTTATTTGAAGGGCCTTCAAGGCACACTCTGGGGAGCCAGAGGCTGCTGCCAAAATGGACCTCAAGATGGATGACAGGTCACGAGTTCTTAACACCTTTATAGGTTTGGTTCATTTGCATAGCCAGGGTTAATTCTCCAATTAAAGCTTCAGTTTAATGAGGTAATTCCCCTCAGCTTGCCCACCTTTAGAGGCTCTTTGGTTTATACTTTTTGGGCCTAGGACAGTCTAGATGTCCTTGAAGAGCAGTCTGTTATGACTACTCAGCACAAGAGAGCAGAAATTAACAGGATACAAGAAACTTCAGAGTTACACACTAAGCAGTACAGGATTTGAAAAATATAAAAGTTAAAACCTAAGCATCAGTGGAAAATTAATCTTAAAAAGTAACTGAGTTCATAATATGCATGACTTTTTCCCTTCCTGAGCTCTATGTGAATTCTTTCCTAAACTGCCTACCTTGCATAATTTTAATTGGATCCCAGAACACCATGACCTTGATGCAGCAGCTACAGTACCTCAGTGCTGTCTTCTACAGTTGTATATGATATAGCACCTTCCAAATCTGTGAACCCTGAGAGATCAGAAGTGTGGTATTTTTCTTCTATCCAAACATTTCTGATTCAAGGTCTTCCAAAAAGGCTCTGATTGCCTTGGAAAGCCACCAAGGTAAGGAACCCACTTCAGTAATTCACTGAGTTTCTAATGAACTGCACTGGTGACCAGCTGTTAGTTACAAGTAATATCCTGTCTTTCTCTCAAAGTCATGATATCACTTGTGTAATGTCCTCTCTGAGCATGGCTAGAAACACAAACTGTGCCTTGAGATCACTGTCCTCTCCTGTGCCTAAGTCAGGGAGGTCACTTCAGACTTGAGGAATGCAGGAGCCAGCTCTGCAAACTTGGGGAATCTTTGACTCTGGTGGTATTACACTGCTATTATTTGCTTGGTACTATAGCTCTTCAGAACAAATCCTGTAGCCCTGCAAGAATCACAAAAGCCTAGTGTTCAATACAAATGGATTCTGTCAGAAAATTCATCATTTTTCCTTTGCCTCACAAGGATATCTTTCTGAATGAAAAAAATCGCCAGAGACATTTGAAAGACAACCCAAAATTGCAACATCTATCTGTGCACTTGGACTCTGCAGCACGCAGTGTGACAGAACTTTCATAGGAACTTAAAAATGGGGACTTTTTGCCATCCTTCACACACTCATGCTGAGACAGTCCCTGCAGACTGAGATATTGGGCAGCGGAAACAGCAAGAGTATAAAAAGTATTAATTGCACAAATTATTTTACACTTGTACCTTTAAATCTTTATTTCACCAGGTCAGAGGCACTAGGACCTCCCGGTATGTACCACATTCCGAGTGTTTTCCCAGGATGCTCTGGGAAATAACTTATCTCAAAGGGCAGAGTGATGGAATTTTTTAGACTCCACAGCAAGGTTTGGAAAAACTCTTCACTATCACCGCAGCTCATTAGCCAGTCTCAGTCTTCCATCGGACACAATATATATATATATTATGCCAAGTAATGCATTTTTGTGAAGAAAAAAACCCAAACGGTCATAAAATACGGGGTTTATAGTGGGGAGGCAATGATTTTTCATAAGACGTTGATACTTCCAGTCAGCAAACACTCTGTCAGGGTGGTAGTAAGTTGCTCAAGTTATAATGCTTAATAACATCTCCTCGCATGGTGGGAACTCTGATCTGTCCATCACAGTAAGGTTACAGATTACATGGTAATCTATAAACAGTTTATAATAGGATAGTTCGCAAATGCTCCACTAAAAACAAAGTGGAGCTTACACATGTGTCTATTTTTACTCTGAGTTATTTAGAATGCTAAGAATAAAAAGTTTAATAATGAACAAACCAAAAATGGATTGTAGACAATGAACTTTTAAAATATTTCAGTGAAGAATGAAAGCAGCTTTTAGTACTGCTGGCAGTGGCTGAATCCTCCTAGGAGCTGTATTTGGAGTTGCAGCTGAGGGAACTCATGTTTGATAGTAGATTAGTTGTTAAGACTGTTAATTCAGCTAAGACCAGATGTGGGTATTCGTTTTAGGGAGGGTTGTAAAGTTCAGGAGCAGAAATTTTCGGAGTATGCTTCAAATAATGCAGGCACAGATAGCAGGAATTTCCTGCCTGAGTAATCCTTCCCTCATCTTTTCCAGATAAATCACTTGTGAAGAGAAAAGCAATGCCTACACTCCTCAAGACGTGAGACAATCAAGTTCCCATTGTACAATAGCCCCCTCTGCTACCAACATCCTTAACTTCACATGTCAGGGAATCCAGAGTGGCAGTACCTAAACAGCACCCTAGAAATCCTAAGGGCAAAAAGGGGCAGCACAAGTAAAAATGAGTGCTCTCATTTTTCTCTCACTTTGAAACATCTGTGCCCAGTTTACAGAACAAGATAAATTCTGCTGTAGGTTTCAGCCTTGCACACATCCCTCCAAGTGTTTAAGGCCGGGTTGGACAGGGCCTGGAGCAACCTGCTCAAGTGGAAGGTGTCCCTGCCCATGGCAGGGGAACTGCAACAAGATGATCCTCAAGGTTCCTTCCAACCCAACACTGTGACTATGACTAGAGCCATGCAAGGCTCTGTTAAACTGCAGTTCATAGGGGACCATTTACTCCTGCAGCCTGGGATGAAACCAAGTAACACTGTAGGAAAATCCAGCTACCACTGCAATGAAGTAGCATAGAACAGGAATTCCCACCATTGCCACTCCATACAGATTGGGAAGAAAGCATGTATTACTACCAAGTAAATCGAAACAGAAGTTTTCAAGAGCCAACCCTTTAGAAAAGACCTCTTTCCTTAAAAAACACAGGAAAAATGCTGAAGCCATGGCAGAGGTTAGACTGCAGTTTAGTGATAAAGTAAATAAATCTCTATACATTCAGAAAGAAAATTCTTCTGTAGAAGAAAACTGACAATTGTCTTCTGAGAAAATTTCTATGTTGTTTTGAAAAAAACAAAAGTTCCTACATGTGATGATAATGTTAAAAGGAAAACAGAACAACATCAGAGTAAGCACATTTACTTTATTTTCATATAAATGCACTTGCACACCACCATACACACACTCCTTTGATGACTAGCATTTAACGAAAGTGATTTCAAGAAATCATTAAAAATGTTCCTCGTCCTAAAAAACTTGAATCTCAAACACAAATCCAATTCTAACAATGAATATTAAGGGTTTGGCCAGGCCCCCCTGTAGAAAAGCTCCAGCTGTGTAAGTCATTCCTACAGCTCAGATGTTCAGTGTCCCTTCTTGCTACACCCATATGTACATCAATCATATTTGGGTCATTTGAGAATCCCTCATTGCTTTAGTGCACAGCCAGCCAGGGCAGCTAAACCTCTTTCTGCAACACTGACTGTGATCTTGGCAAACAGCAGCTGAATGCTGGTGACACCCCAGCTCTTCTGTCACCCACTCTGGCTCTCCTCTTCAGGGCTTTTTTTCCTCAAGGACAAAGTTATTTAGAGGCTCCTCTCAAACAGCAACAAATCAAGCGATCTTCCATATTGCTCACTCACAATCCTGCTTCAGCTGTAAATAGATTCCCAGCTGAAAGTTCATGCATAGGATTTTTTAAGCTGCATTAAAGCTAGGTAGATGCAGACTGACACACACTGATGCTACAGACTCCAAAGTGCTGCACTATTATTCAGGTATTTTCCTGTGGTAGACAACACAGAAATTTTGGAGGAGGGATGCTAACCCTGCTGACTCAAACAAAACTTACTCTCCAGGTCTCTGAATTTGGAAACATTTTCCAGTTGCAATTAGTATTGCAGAAACATGTGCTTACCTGCTAAAGGAAGAAGAAAACAGGACTGAATAATGAACAGGGGAGACTCTGCATCAGGTTTCCGAGAGGCAACATGAAAATTCTTGACAGGTGATATAAACTGGTTGAAAAAAGTCAGGCCCTTGCAAAAAAGTCAGTTCTGCAATAAAAGATGAACAAGAGTAGTGTTGTAAGTATTGCTATTCTACAATATGTTTCAAGAGTACACTAATAAACCCATAATGACACACACAGAAGTAAAATAAGCACAAGTCATTGCTGACTCGAATATTTCTTCTTGCACTTTTCTCTTTTCTGTTTTTTTTTCCTTCCTGGGAAGCAATTCATTTGCACCATTAAAAGCTATACTTGTCTTTAAAGAAGGCAAGAGAGTTTCCAGGGGCACAGACAGTGCAAGCAGTTCTGTGTCCCAGCATTAAGGAGATGACAGAAAAAGGTTTGAAACATGCTGCATGATCTACTGTGATCAGCTTTGAAGAGCCAATGTCCTGGAAAGCCCAGGAAAGTCTTAAATGCATCATTTAAAAATACTGGGAATTCTTTCTTTAGGGCTTCAAATGATGAGTGCAGTATCACTGCCTGCCCTGGGCCAATCTTGAAGTGCCCCTTTGAGGTGACTATTAACACAGTTAACAACTCCAGAGTGGATAAACTGGTGCAGCACAGAATTAAGAATTATGTGACTCCTAGCCCCAGTATAAACACTTTCATAATTTAAAGATTATTTTTGCAAATAACTGGTCAATAAACATAGAACACTACAGGAAAATCATATATGTGTATATATACATACACATATATACACAGACACATACATACATATATATACCATATACACAGATACACAGTGGTATTCACATGCATACATATTCTGAGTACAGTTCTTTGTGCGTTGCACTTTGCACAGCCATTAGTACCAGCTCTAACACACTGCTAAATTTAACTAAAAATATATAGATGTCCTTTACGGCTTAGTTCATCCTGGGTATAAACCACTGTTGCTTTTGTTTTGTGACATTTCATACCCACTTTGCACGGATGTGACTGCACGTGCTTAAAAATACGTATTTTAAAGTTAATCCTTCCTGTACTTGAGAGAACTAAATAATCACCTTATACTCCCACCTTTGTCAACTCCGCAGGTATCAGCTTCATTCTGTTACCATTTATTTTAGGCGAACTTAGGTGTTAGCGTAAGAGCGTTGGGCAAAATGGGGCATTTTGCCTCCGCTGCACTCAGGAGCACAAACACATGCAGCTCAGCAGAGAGCTGCAGAACTGGAGAAATCACTCTCAGCTTGGAGGCTGCAGAGCCTTGAACTGGTGTCCTGAGCACCTGGGCCAAGGTAGGGAAAGCAACCTCTTAGCAGCATGTGGGAGATAACACATGAACAAAACCAGCATGAGCAATGTGGTGCAAAAATGCAAGGTACAAACAGTCACACCAGAGCAACAACTCCTGTGGACACAGCTGGACATTGCATGAGTATATGAAAAACTGCTCTAATTGTATGAGAAATCCTGATGATAAACACCGACGTGTTAAGGCCCGAGCAGCAGACCTCAACCCAAGCTGACTTGCCATATGACCCTGGGCAGTATGTGACTAACACCATCAGTATTATTTAGCTAAAAATAGATGACTAAGATGCTTATGCTAGCTGTTTAACAGCAAACTGGCTACTTTAGAAACTTCCACATAACCTTGTGTAGTTATCTGCAAAAAATGTGTAATTTTAAGAAATTTCCCAACTGACATGAATATAGACTTGTTTGTAGGATATTTTACAGGAAACCCTCCCAGCCGAGGCCTGGGCTCTGGCCAACCCCTGGCCCTGGCTGGTTGGGAAGTGTGCCCTCAGATCGAGGAGTCTCAGTGCTAAAAATATAATCAAGTCATTTTGACTTACTGATTTGGGCCTATAAAAGCTGGACCCTCTTTCAGGGTGAATTTGGAGACTTCACCTATGGGTAGACAAACTATGTAGGATTTTCCCAATTGCCAAGAAGAGCTCTCCAGGTCCTCGCTGTGAAACAGGGCTCCCCAGCAACTGTGGACTCTGGATGATGGTAAAGCATTTAGGCAATTGGTGATATATCTTTCTCAATCACTAGCCTTTCTCTTGTATAGTAATGACTTGGTGCATTACCTCGCTTATTTTTGTTTGTTCTAAAGCCAAGTGTGTTATTTTTCTGGATGTATCATTTTACTTTTGTGTTGCCTCAATATTCTTAGTAAAATAAGACCATTCTTTCCATTGGTGTCTGTGTCCTTTAAATCACCCATCAATTGGCAGAACACCCACTGATTTCAGACAGATATTATTGACAAAGCACAATAATTGCTAATTGGTTCTCAAAAAATGAAGTGCTTATGCATATAGTGTTTTGCTTGAAGAACCTGCTCTGACATTTCTATGCCAGCAGATTAAAAAAAATCCTCCATTTTGCCTATAATCAGTGATAATTTGATCAGCCAGGATAACAAACCCACATCATAGTGCTATTCTTTAGGATTTGAGGGGGTAATTTCAGAATTAAACTCCACTGCCTTTTCACTTAAACTGACCTAACTTTGATGATTAAAGCTCAGCTATTCCATCAATGCAAGCAGGAAGTATAAATTATCAGGTTTTTCTAATTTGTGAAATACATTTATCTTGCTTTCATCTAATATTCGGTAGATCCTAAAC
The DNA here is from genome assembly GCA_013399225.1 of Rhipidura dahli. Lineage (NCBI taxonomy): Eukaryota > Metazoa > Chordata > Aves > Passeriformes > Rhipiduridae > Rhipidura > Rhipidura dahli. The sequence goes on along the minus strand of VXAC01005204.1, from coordinate 36,666 downwards.
TACATATAGGTTCAGGAGAAAAAGAGAATACCTAAAAAAACCCCAACCCATGATGCTGTTGTACAGAAGTTCCAGGAGACTGTAATTAAATATTCCTTTCTCCAGCTGAGCAGTTGGTGCATTCTTTGACAGATAAATCAAGTGAAGATTTGTCATCAAATATTGATACCATCCCTTAAACCGGCATTTCCCAGAAGCACATGAATTGCATGACCATTTTTGCAGGCACACAATGCTGGCCCACCCCTTTACTCCAGGGAAAGCAGCAACACAAGGCTCTCAGAAGAATCCCTATTAATGACCCAAAATTACCATTAGGCTGTAGCTTTGGAGACCTCCTGATCAGCACGTAAAGAAACATGACTCCAGGGGTTTTTGGACCCTAAAGCTGCCACAAAATCCGGAATTATCTCAAACTGTTCTGAGCCCCAGGGCAGTACAGTTTCCAGGTAAATTCTACATGTGAGCCAGAGGAAAAGATGTAGTGTGGTTACAGATGCTATTTGGGAATTTGTTCAAAACCAAAATGTTATTTCTGGCAGAGATGACAGTAGTCCATTATTGGACATACAATGTTATATGTATTCAAAAATAAAGGGCAAACCACAGGACCACTCCTCACAAGTGCATTACAAATAATACAACTGCCCTCCTTTTCTAAGTGATTGCATTTTGAAATTAATTTATTTGTGTGGCTGAAATAGATTTCTCATACAACATGCACTTGCTCAATGAAGGGAGTATCAGTTCTTCCTCAGTACTGACAACAAGAGCTGCTGTAAATCAGTATTTTAGTGTAGCTGACAAGAGTTGCCCCACTTACATCTACTGCTCAGCCAGCTACAGCCTGAGAAATCGGTCACACAGACTCTAATTTTGGCTGTTACTGTGGATGTCTTTCAATTCAGCATGAGTGGCTGGCAAATAAGCCCTATCATTTCAGTGACTGCATTCAACAAAGGTGCAAGCCAAGAATCAAAGTTCTGGCTGCAAAAGGTGATTGCAATCAAACTCTAATCAGCCTGGGAGGCTGATGTGATCAGGGTCTGTTGTGTTAAAACCTATTGTGGCTCTATTATGGACCTTTTCCAACTGCAAAAATTTAATGTGGGGCTGCAATGACAGAGCAGTGTATCTGTGGCTGGAGACTGAAAAGGCCTTGGTCACTACTTGGAAAATTTTGCCAGGTCAGATCAATCAACCACAAATATGGAAAAAAGTGCATGGAAGAGTGAAGTGAAAAGACATCAATAAAAAATGCACCATCCATACTCTTGGCTTTATTCTTCAAGTTACATGCATGTAGTTTTTCCTTTGGGCTAGCTGAGCTTTATTTCAATGGCTTTTTGTACTCCTGGCATTCCCCTCCCCTTCAATTTAACTAGTCAGCCTACAACTGGTACCAACAAAAAGAACTACATGGTTCACCCTATGCTTGGCTTCCCAAGCACCATGATTCACTCTTCTTTCAAACCTGTGAAAGATTTTTTCATCTCTTTTTTTACCAGAGATAAAAAGATGACAGTATGTCTTCTGGGCTTTACATCCCTGATCTTTATATACTTCACTTTAATGGAATAAATTTCTTACTATAAATTCAAATTATAACTAAAGGATGAATTGTGATGAGTTCTGGCTAGAGAAGAAGATAGAAAAGCCCCTGTTGACTTTCCCTGGGGCAACATTGTACCTCAGACAAATAATTAGATTGTTTTTAAGGCTAACATTTCATAGCGCATTTCTTTTTTGCTGACAGCCTGTTTCTGTTGCATATACTGCTGCCTTTCTTTTCTGCTGCATTAGTGACACTTCATCTGCTTTTATATCTCTGAGGACATAAACTAATGAACTTCGAAACCTAAAAAAATAATTCTCCGGAAAATCTTTCGTGCTACTCTTAAAAGAAGCCTGATGAAAAAGTTATAGAAAACTCTGCATTAAAAAGTGCAAATCTAACTCTGAAGACAAAGACAAAGCAAGAATGTACTAAAAACAAAAACTAAAATTTAAGGGGCTGATTACAGGATTAACACAGTCTAAAAGCATCAAAACATTCCCTATCTTATTTCAGATTATGACTTTTTCAATACTCAAAGCTCCTACTTTAAACCTCTCTTCACACTCAATAGCTCCAGGAATTCACATTTAGAATCTCTCTCATTCTTCACTTCGCATAAACTGACTCTTAAACATAAGGACTAACTCATCACAGGGACAATCGTGCACAGATCCCTGCCAGCTGCTTACATGGGTGAGAGTGGTGACACTTTGCAGAGAGCACCTAGTGAATTGCATTTCACAGCACTCCAAGTTTAATTCATACTCAGCTAAGGGAAAACACATCACAAGCAAAGCTTCCAAATGCAATTGCATCACTGTCAGAATTTTCACACTGCAAGCAGGCTGTGAATTTAATCCTGGAGTTGGAAGAGCAACACATTTTTCAAGGGGTGAACTACAAGTTAACAAAACAGATAGAAAAACCATCATGACGGCAATGTTCCTCAAATTCATAAATGTCTTTACAGACTGAGATTTTTATATCTTTCTGCAATGCTCTGCCTTAACAAAAGTCATAGAAACATACTGAACCATTTCAGCAGGAAATTACTAGAAAATCCTATTCATAGTGTGCATAATTTGAAGTTAAATTCACCTTTGATGTGTTAATGCCTTGGTTTACAGGCTGTCCATTTACAAGTCTCACATGAAAGTCAACATCCCACAGTGTTTTCAATAAAACATTAAAGCTTCAGGTTAACTCAAGGAGAAGAGGTCTTGGATGGGTGGGTGCAGCATAACTAGGCACTAGAAGTTCCCTTTGAACTCTCCATGGGCTCTTTCAGGACAAAACAGAAAGGTCACTTCTTATCTTCCATTAAAGCACTTGAACTCATGAATTTTTGAAGTAGCATTAAAGTGTTTTACTGCTAGGAGATCCACTGAGTGTAAACAAGATTTTGTGAGAATTTCACCTGAGAACCTGCTGGGTCTCCTTTGCTGGCTAGTTGCTTTAGGAATCTTTCAGACAGCTGTCAACTGCTTTACCCCTGAATTTGAAAACTGAACAAATCCAGGCAGGATTTTTGTGCAGCAGCCTAGCACTACCTCTGCAGCAACACTTCTCTGCCCACCACAAAATAAAAAAAAAAAATACAAAAAAAAAAATTAAAAAAGGCATTCTACTTCACTTTCCTTTGCTTTTGACTGAAATGCCAACATTTCTTACTGGTTTCCTTCCTCATTCCCAAGAACTGTAGGAGGTGGGAAAACAAAAAGGGAACATGTCAATTTGTCCTCCTATTTATAAGCATTTCCTTCACGGTGGGGAGGTCCTGCCCAGAGTCATCCTCATTCAGTGAGCCCAGTCCTCAGCCTATCTGCCAAGGTGTCACACCACATGTGAAAAACATCTTCAGGAACAGCGGTTTCCTATTAAGAACAATAGCAACCCTCTAAGGAGATTAAGACAGTGATGGATCCTGGGCAACTTGGACTCACAGCCAGCTAAGAGAAGCAAATCTCACCCTTCTCATCCAAGCCACCACTTGTGGCACAGCCAGTAGTAGCAAGCTGGCTTTGGAAGAAGCATGAGGAGAGGGGGAGAAAGGCATCTGACAGCAGAGTAGAGCCAAGAGTGACTTCCAGCACAGCAGGGACTTAAAGTCTGCATGGCAAAAAGTAATTACAAAGTCACAACCCACAAACCCCCTTCACAACTTTATCTGTCTCTTTTCACAGTTCTGTCAGCTTTGCTGAACATGCTCTAAGGATCACCAAGGTTATCATGAACATGTCTGCTCAAATCACCAGGCTTCTGGCACAGCAACTTTCAGGAATACACCTCTCGCATGTCTCTATTTTCAGAGCAGAGCTGGGCCTACTTATTCCCACAGTGGGGATCACAGACCCTGGCAATGGCACCAGATAGAGGCATATGCAGAACCTGTAGTGGAGTTCTGCAAGAGATACTCACAGGGCCCCAGTGGCAAACAAAAACTGTGAGAGGATGGCAGGGACTGGGCAAAAGGAATGGAAAACACTGTAATTCTCAATTTCCAGGGCCACTATGAACTATTTTTATTTTTCCTTTATTTTTTCAGTTTCTCTACAGTCAATCGATAGTACACCACTGTCATGAATCCTGGAAACAGAAGTAATAGTCACTTGCATTTAATAGTATGAGGGAAACAGGAAAAAAAATTAAGGAGGCAGTTCCAGTTCATACTAAGCTCATTAGAGATGGCTGTCAAGTCTGCAAAGAGAAGTAAAAGAAATCATGCCACTATTATCCCTTCTGCCCTACCAAAGCAAGGATGGCTGATGGGCTGTGTTTTACTGTTGCTGTGTAAATCCAGTGGTGTCAGCTCTGCTGCCAAGAGAGGTGAAGCTTGGCTGAAGCTGCCAGATGCAATACTAAGATACTTTCTGCTTCAGCAGCCTTGCAGATTTTGAAGAAAGGCAGCACATAGCTGGAGGCAGAAACTTCTTATATTTCCTCTCATATTTGTACCACATTCTCAGACTCAGATTCTGACTCTGCATGAGATGGCAGCTGCTTAGTCAAAAGCTTCCCCAGGAAACCCAGAAATATGAGAACACAGCCTGCATCTGCTGCCATTCTCAGAGCACACACTGCTGCCTGAACCCCTTGAGAATAACAGGAGTGAAGGATATAAAAGAAGCTTATGCCTTCTCTTTAGTGAGGATGATATGCCTGCACATCAGAAGACAAAATACTGTGGGAGGAGACAGAGCAGGTCTCTCATCTCTTAGTTCACAAAGTCTGGGGAGATGTGAGTATAAGGCATGGACATATACCAAGGTTGGCAACCTCATGGTTCCATTGATCCTCCATAACTGAAACGAGCCAGAGGCTTGATAAGCCATGCACCAAAGCTGGGACTTAGTGTGCTGAAGGCAGTATGTAGGGAAAGGTTTTGTGGGAAACAAACTGAGAAAAAAAAGAAGAGCTAAAGAGAAGTAGCAGCAATTAGAGGGCTATCACAAAAAGCTCTTGGATTCAATTCAGTTATCCTTTTGTGCTCCTGCCATCACTAATTTATAATCCTACACTGCAAATACATGTGATGACTTCCATCCCATCATGACCTCTCTGAACAGTTATGAGACAAACCTTGAGCCCCTAAACTATTTTCAGATTTTCAGTAATGACTCAGTTGCAGAGCTATTCTCAGGGATTAACAACTGCCTGAATGGTACTTCAGTCTCAGCAAGGGACACTTGCCAGTAACTCATTTCTGGAAAATCTCTCTCATCATTAGTAACACCAGGAGAGAAGTATCCAAAATTGTGTTGTGCTGGATTTTTTTTTTTTTTCAGATTGAGTACACAATGTATTCTTCTACAGATGTCAACAGTACTGGATCAGGACACAGGTTGCCATGAGACCAACTCAAAGAACCTTTGGCTCTGGGAGAGGAGAAGTAAACTCCACATTCCTTGCACTCGGTGAAACCCTCATATACCTCGAGTGCCCAATTGAGATTTCAGCAAAGGTATTTACAGCCAATCACAAAGGCACACTACACCTTTGGAATTTTTGTTTAGTTTTGTGTCTGTTACCTTGCAGTTCACACTTGCCTGCTTTCCACATCACTTGATGCAAAGAACATTCTTTACGATCCAAAGGAGGGCATCTACACATTCCTGGAGCTGGGACTGCCAGAAACTGTGCAGCCCTGGGTAGCGGACAGACCCTGAGCTAATGAAGCATTTAAACACATCCTTAACTAATTTGAAGCACAGTAGTAGTACCACTGTAACTCCAACTAGCCATTCCCCTTTATTTCTAGGTAACATATCAATGTTCCAAAACTGACTGTGCTGCAAAGATACAGGATTTGATCCAGAAAAAGCATGTGTGCTGAAATGTTTGGTTCCCAAATTCTAAGAAAGTCTCTCTCTGAGAAGTGGGAAACTAGAGGGAGAGGATTCTTAAGGTTTTCAAGCAGCTAGAGGCTTTGCCTAGGGGTAGATTTTGTGACCAGGCTATTTAGTAGTATTCATCTTCAGCAATTTGTGTTCACAATACAAGTCATTTGGCTGTCTGCACTGAGTGGAGAGACAGCAACCCATCAAGGGCAGAGCAGCTGCACCACTCCAAGCAGACAGATGGCGAGGATGCAGCTCAATTCTTTCCTCCCTTTATTTCCGTCCTAGCACCTTCTTTTCTCCAACCCCTCTCTTTTGGACTACTTGGACCTCAGTGTGCTTCAAGAGCAAATTATACTTTTGATCTAATTACTTCCTGAGTCCATAGTAGCATCCTAGACAAAAAGCAACTGCTGTTGCACAGCTGGTCTGGCATCAGCAGTGCTGGCAGATGAACGGCAGGTAGGTGTGATATCAGTTTGGCTCACCAGCTGCAAAGAAATCAAGGAAGAAATCCCTTCCTGTTTGAAAGGGGAGTGTGATTTTGAAGTTGTTCCTGCAAAGTGGCTGGTGGTTTAATCAGAGAAAAGCCTAATGGACAAGTCCACTAATTCTTGGATCATGCCAGTTGGCACTAGGCATTTATCAGAGGACTGAAGGAGGCTCTCAGATCCTCAGTGGCATCTAGCTGACATGAATGTGGGCATACAAATGTGAAAGCCTCAGGATCATCTTGAGGGCAAGACTGGTATTAGATGAATTAAAGATAAATAACCTTACCACAAAAAGAAGGTAATAAAAGGAATTCATCAATATAAAGAACAACCTAAGACTTCTTCCTCATTCTCCTTCTGCTTCACTTGATAAAGAGACAAGTTGTCTTGGACCACCCAAGAGGTTGCCAACTTGCTCCACACAACTTCCAGCTTTTTAAAATGAAACACTTTTCAGTCTGGGGGGTGGTGTCTTTTGCTTACCCATTTTCATTTGCCAGGTTAGCCTCAGAGACTTACACTGTTATGTTGTCGTTCCCACCAAACTTTCCATGACCATTGAAATTTTGACACACAAATGGATGGATGAGTTTGCTTCCAGCAAAGGAAGAGTTATGACCTCCTGAGAGAACACAGGCCTCCTGCTACTAACACAACACTCTGTGAGCTTTGAGAGCCTGTAAGAAGGCACATGGACAAAAAAAGACACTCCGCTGCAAGCATCAGCCTCTCACCAAGCAAAATAGAGGAAAAGAGCTGATAGAAAAACAATACTGAGCAATTTAAAGGTGAACATTTTGCAAACAAATTATCCAAGCACACAGGAACCCTCCAGCTCTGCCAAAACAGTTAAATGGATTTAACTAAACCAGTCTAAGCTTTTGCTTGGACACTGTCACCCTATGCAAACAGATCCCTTAGTGGGTGCAAGCAGGAGGGTTAAAAGCAGTCACCAGCCCAGGGATCCCTCCTGCCTGGGCAGAAGAGAAGCAGCCCAGGACAGCAGAACTAAGACAGCCACCCTCACTGAAGCATCTCCCATCCATGGGTTAACCTGAGTTTTCTGATTTTACCTCAACTGGTTCTGTTCTGCTAAGCAGACACGTGCAAGGCTAACTGCTGGCAAAGGGGCACTACCAAACAGCCACGGCAAAAGGGACTGTCCATATTTTAACTGGAAGCAGTAGTTTGCAAAGTCAATGGCAGCGCAGCACCTTTGCTGTGCTTTATCGGAGTCATACATCAAAAGCCTCAATGCAATTTTCTGATGGGGCAAGAAGAATAAACGCTAGTTCCACAGCCCTGCTGCAAGCAGGTGACAACCCCGTGCAAGTAGTAGGAGTCATTTAAAACCTGAGCAAAACTGCTTCTTCAACAAAAGATGATACAGTTAAACAGTTTTCAAGCTTCCACGAAAACAGAGGAAACAATAGAGATCTGATATGACAAGTAACTGAAGAGCAACACAATGTAGATTTTAGATCCAGTGGCACAACCCAACCAGAACATCTTGCTACATATGAAAGCAAACTCTGGAAAATCTTACAAAATTACAGTAGCAAAAATTAGGTGATAAATGAAGAGGAGGAAGAATCTGGATGTCAAGGCATACTGTGGAGCTTGTTGAATCTGCAGTGGTGGACAATAACAACCGGAAAGAGCTCTAACCTTCACCAAACGCTACCACCTGACCTCTGCTGAATTAGAGAGCACTGTTCCTCCACTCCTTCCCAGCAGGTCAGAGAAAAATGCTGGGAAGCTGCCAAGGGTCCAGGAAAAGCAAACTAAGAGGGGAAAACCCCCAAAAACTAACCCCAAACCTGAAAGATGCTCAAAAGCCTGCACAAACCTAAGCATCATTTCTTAGACTTTTAACTCAGGGAAAACTCTCTCTGACCTTCAAGGGCAATCATACTTCAATAAAAATTAATTGCAAGTCAGGCAATTTTCCCCCCAGGCTTTATTGAACAGGCTCCTAAGCATTTACAAAATAACATAAAAGTATTGAAAGATTTAGAATCCTTATTTCTTGATAAAAAATTCTTGCATTATTCAAACTATGGAACCTCAGTCACAGACTCACAGACCAAAATCTGACAGCAGTAGGTGCTGTGGAAGGCAGCTGTGGGAAGGCAGCACAAAAAAAGATAATTAAGCATTAAGCAAAAAGAGAAGCACCTGTTCTCCCAGGATACATTCTAGGCACAATCATTTCTGGGTACCTAAAGAACAGTGAAAGCGTTTCCACAAAATCTCACAGCAGCAAGCCAGATTACTAAAAAACAAACCTCAAAACTCTTATATCCCTTCATTTTCAAGCACTGAGGGCAAAAAGGGCATTACAAGATGTCACAAAAGGCTGGTGGAATCCATTTATACCATGCTGAGTCAGCATCTCACTGAATACCAAAGATGTCACTGAGATGATGATAAGGCAGTGGTTCCCAAGGAAATATGGGCCAGATCCTCGGTGCTACATTCCCCACGCAGAGGCAACACAGCTTTTTTTACTCCTCAGCAGAACTTTCCTGTCCTAGGTTACAATAGATGTATTTAAGTATTCTATTACCACCAGTTGTGGGCCGTTAGCTGTTATCACCTGCTAACGACCCACCCCTGATAAGAGACAATGGGCCATCAAGAAACCACCACATGACTCACGGACTTATCTCATCCTATTGTGAGATGCTCCACCCAGGAGGGGGGAGCCAGGCATTCCCACCTGGGTATAAGCTACCCTTAGAACTGCCTAGCCTTAGCCCTGTCTACTGGGTGACCAGAGGACAAAAGCCACCACGGACCTTCAGCTGGAGACTGGACCTTCCATTGGATCATTGATTCAACTGGATCCCTTCATTTGGACTGCTGCGACCACCCTGATAGGGTATCAGGTTGTATCTGACTTTGTCTGTGCTTTTTCCTTACATTATTTCACTTACTTCTAATTTTTTTCTATTAATTTTAATCCAGACTTGTGATCTCCGACTGGTTTGTATTCAAACCAATACATTTACTTAGAAGGTAATGTCTTGGGGTGATTTTATAATACTGTATTTCCCTATCGTCTGCTTTATGCCCAGAAGTGGGTCCCACAGCTTTAACTGGGTCCAGGAGACAGGGGAGAGAAGCCAGGTGAATTCCTCAGCGTGGCTTGTGTTCAAGGACTCACACACTCCACTGCGTTCTCACTGCTGCCGAGCTGAGGAAGCACCTTCCTGCTCTTTAGCTAGCCTGTTAGCTGAGGCAAGAAATTTTCCCTGGGACTGTGGCTGCTTCTTCTTCTGGAACTGTTCAGCTTTGCTCTGGTCCAACACACCAGAACATCACCAGGAGCCCCACATCACAGGGGAGGCCATGGCATGCTGCATCCTGAGGAGGACCTCGGGAGAAGCCAGCCAGGACTCTAAAAAAGTCCATCATCTTTCTCCACAATGAGGAGGGTTATTATCTAACATTATTAATTTTTTTTCTCTTGCCTGTGTGCACAAGATTGTTAGTATTTGATTGTTAAATAAACAAGGTTTTTTTTTTACTTTCCTCCAAGAAATTCCTTCTAAACCTGTAGGAGCAGGGCTGCCAAAACCTGCCTTCCATTAGAGGACACGTTCATCGCAGGATGTTTCTTCCTAATTTGTCTCAAACTGAGACAGGTAATTAAAAAACTTAGTTCCCTGCCTCAAAATTAATTCTGAAGCCTCAGAAGAAGCTGAAAGACTACTACGAATACTGTATGACCACTATAAAATCCTGGGGATTCCTTCCATTTGTTTCCTCTATATACACACCAGAAATACCCTGATTTTGCAGAAATATTCATGGGATGATGTTTGATAGAACTCACTTGCTAATTAAAGGGCAGGAGAAGAGAGACAGTCTTTCTAAAAGGTTTCATTTCCATCATGACCGTGATGTTCAAGGAAATGAAAAAAAATAAGCAGACAAACAAAAGGATCCCTCAAAAGTGAAAGACAAAATCAAAGCCAAAGGAACACTCCCTTCCTCCCAGCTCTCCAAGTCCATTTTCTTCAGGCATGGAGCAGTCTTCAAGAGCTGATTCATAATGCTGTCTTTCTAACGTGGTGGGACTTGACCAGACATTTTCAAGTTCTGCTAAAGAAAAAAATGCAAGAGCCCCTCTTGCCCTGCCTGTCCTCCTACAGTCACAGACACAGGCTGGGCTGGATCTGGCTTGGTATTAAAAAAAAATCCAACAGAATTAAAGAAGGGTGTAAGTGCATTTTATTTCCCTTCATAGTCATCTTCAAGCCTTGAAAACTTGGTTCAATCCTTCTTATACATATTTGTTTCTAATCTTTACCAAATTTGACTTCCACCTCGGGACAAAGCTGAGAAAAAGGAGGCAGATAAAGGCTGCAAGAGAGTGTGAAATCACCTGTAAAATGAGAGATTGACACAGATGCCTTTGTGTTCATGGAAAACATACAAAGAAATGCGACAGGCGAGACACTGCCAGGGAGCCATGAAAGCACAGCTAACAGGAGACTGCAGGAGGCAGTAAGCAAACACACCGGAGGGAGCCAGGGATTTTTGATTCAGTAAAAAGCTCTGCTTGTTTCTATTTGAGCACAAATATTCTCTGTGGGACCAGAGGACATCCAGACTTGGTATTCCCATGAGAGGAAGGCTTTTCCCCCAAGATGGCATTAGCCACACTGGCGACAGGCCCAAACACAAAGGCATTTTGGTGGCTGAGCCAGAAACAACTGAAACAAAGGCCAGATTTCTGCTCTCCAGCAAAGGTGGTGGGTTGAATCAGTGACTTTTTAAACTGCTTTAGCTTCAGGGTGACTTCAGAAGACTTAGGTTTTATTGGGAATCTTTTCTGTCCTTGTTTTCTGCTGCCACTGTCCCCCGCTGCACAACCTTGCTGGGACAAGGCATAAGGTCACTGCTGCATCCAGCTATGCTGTGCCAGTATCCATCTTCCACTGAGGTACCAGAGAGCTGCACTGCACATCACTTAGGTGCAGTACAGCAGGGCTGGCCAATCTGCATCCTTCCCTAAGTTATTCTATGCATAAAAGACATAGTAAATATTTCCCTTGTACTTCTTCAGGCTTATAATATTTGCTCTTACATTTAGCATAAAGTAAAAGCCTAGGTACGTGACCTAGTAGCTTAATTCACATGATTTTATCTTTTAGACTGTTGCACAGTTCCATTCATTAAAATGAGCAACAGATAAACATATCCCCAGAGAGTAATAGTTTTACTGCAGAAATTTACAGTTCTTATGTAGAAGACACTGAAACATAATCAGAGAGAGTGGGGAAGAAGGAGGGATGGGAAGCTGGACAGTACCGAGACGTGGTTGTCAGTGCTGCAGGATCCAGCTACAGCACAAGATAGCAAAGGTGGCATGGAAAAGTTCCAAGGAAGTGGGCACATGGTACTGCTGTACCTAAAAACTCAATGCTGAATAATCAACACCTTTGGCTATTCTAAATGCACAGGCATCACTCAATGTCTCTGCACTCACTGACGTCTTACCCAAGTGCTCTTCCAGAATTCACCCAGTGTAAGCCTCAGTCCATCACACTCCCTCAGCAGCTACAAAGCAAGACATGAGCACTGAGATCTGTGTTTGCATAGGGGCTGGAGTCACTATTCCCAGACACCTCCTGTCACCACCCAGAGCCACAGTCCATTTAACTTCCTCACAGTAAGCCAAAACCATCATAAATTAAGAAGGAAAATGAATGCTGGTCTGAGCATGATCTGCAGCCCCAAAGTAGTCAGCAAAAGAAGTGTTTTTAAAGCATAATCAAAGCAAGTCTCTCTTAAACAGCTTCAAATATCCCCTGTGACTTTGAACATCCTGACCAAAGGCACCATCTTGCAGTACTTTATTCCAGCACAGCATACTGTGCTGCTCATTGGTGTGAACTGTCTGCAAATTCCACTAAACCCACTTTTTTTCCTGCTCTTTACTAGCTTAATAAATCTGCTCCACTGCTGTCTCATTTATAGAGGCAGGCAGAAGACTGTGCATCATGGCAGATGCAGGAGTTAAAAAAAAAAAAAAAAAAAAAAGGAAGGAGGGGAACCAAAGCAAAAGCTTTTATTTGCTTATATCTGGGATCTTTGAATGAATGCACAGAGCTCTGCAGCCAGCCAAAGCAGTAGCAATAACTACCTAAGCTTCCTCACACCCCTCAGGAGGTCTCCTAATCCCTGTGGCCATCCCAAACCACAACCTGCCTCCAGACTTTACATGGGATCCCATAAGGAATTGAGTTATTCCCAAAGATCAGATCACTGCCCCACGTCATGTATATACTGCTCAGTAGGACTTACGGATAGTAAGCCATTCTGAACTCTTCAGGGCTCTACCAGATATATCTCACCAGGTTTTGCAAAGCTCAGATGGATCGAGCAGGAAGCCCAATTTATGGGGCAGCTATGAAAGCATTGGCTTTCATGGGTATGCACTGTTCTTCACATTCCCTGTAGCAGTATGAACCAAGGAGCATCCAAAGGTAGGTCCCCGAGTTTAAAGCTGCATCCAACCCTCCCAGCAGCTGATGGGATCATCGCACAGATGACATCCAGGATCTGGCTGGACATGCCCTCTACTGGCTCAAAAGAATGGCGAGTCTCATACACTTTTTCCACCAGCTGTGTCAGTACAAGAAATACATCATCTAGCTACCCGATGTGTCTTTCTGGGAGTCATACTCCACTTAATTCCCCAAACAAGGTTACACTAGGCCCTACAGAGGACACACTGCACACCAGGCAGAGTGTTGGCTGCTGGGTTAAGAGCAGTGGTTCAACTGTCATGCTCAATCTGTAAATATCATGTGTCTGCATGTTTATCCATGTTCATCTGTGTACATATAAACACCTGCATGGAAAACCAAAGGAGAAACAAGGAATGCTTAGGAAAGAGCCTAGCTCAGTTAACTACCCTGTGACATCCACAAGTTCTGCCCCTGAACCCCTGCTGCCCACAAAATCACATTCCAGGCTGAAGTCTTCAAAAGGTTCAGAGTGCTCCACAAACAGTTTTTGTGTTCAGCAATGCAGTAATTTGCAATTTCAGTGTGCTTTTATCATTCTTCTTGCCATCACGTATTTTAGGACAAGAAAGGAACCTTTCTAGTTTGACCATCTGTGAGGGAAACAGGACACCCTTCTTCACAGGATTGCATTATATTAGAGTCTCTTCATTTTTTTAAGTATTTTTCTTCTCCTGTTTAACACTGTGAATGAAGAAGCTGTTGAAAGAAGGCAAGCAGACAAGGAGGGTAATAGGAGGGACACACACTTCTCAAGCATTTATCAGCCCATTTGCTTGAATGAGAGGAAAAACAAGGCAGAGAAGAAAGAGCATCACATTTTTGTCTAAGCATATAGATGATAGGTATTTTTTATAAACTTAAATTTTTGCATATTCCAACAAGCACAAGGATTTTTTCAGCAACAGTGATGCTCAGTTTTAATTATTTTTTTTCCTCAGCTGGAGATTCACTTTCTAAATGCTGCTGAAGTGGCAACTGAGTGTATGTAGAGGTCTGAGTACAAGGCAGTTAAGAGGAACCTCCCTCATTTAGCCATGAAATGAAACTGTTAATAAGCAACGCAGAGACTGCACATTGTTTTGTGTTTATACTCTGCCTAGCACAGGGTAGTCTTAGTGCCTCAACCCAGGGGTTTTAAGGCAGAAAAAAAAAATCACCAATAAACAACAGATACTAAGGCAGATAAATGAGGAACTGGAACTATTCGTTAAATAAGTATGACAAGGGCTAATAGAATTAGCAGCTATGGGACTTTCCATATGCTACAAAATAATTATGAAGGCCAGGATTAAAATGTGAATGACCAAGAAACCTTCCTGAGAATGCAGGAAAGACCCCAACGTATTCAGAGGGAAATAACAGCTCTGCAATTCAGTTACATCTCTCATTAAGCATTGTTAAAAACTCCATGAAAGGGAAATGAAGTTAATTGAATTTAAATCACCAAATAAATATGCTTTTGCATACTCTTTTCCCAGAAAAAAAAAAATTAGATGCTGCCACGACTGTATTACCAGTGTTAAAAACTTGACCCTAAAAACAGCAAACAAAAGAATTTACTGTACATGAGTACAACTAATCATAAACCTTGTATCTTATTAGCGGCTGGGATCATTCTTCAAATCAAATATTCGGGTAAACTGAGAAATGGTGACTGAAACAAAGTATACACAGTACTGTAGATGGGAAAAAATTTATCTTTTAACCTGGATTAATATTTTCTGCAGTCTGTGTAACTGCAGACAATTCTGGTAGTCATACAAGCAGACACTTAACTGGAGTATCTCCAGGAAATAGCTTAATAATGATAAAAGAACAGAAGTAATGCAGAATAAAATAGAAAATCAACTCTCACTGTAATTATACATGACAACTAATTTGGGAAGCATGCTGTAATGCCAAACTTTATTCATGCAGGCAGATCTCACTAATTTGGGCCAACATCTGGCTTCTTATCTGAACTTTCCAAGCTGTTTCTCAGTCATACAAAACTGGTTGGGATATTTTGGAAGAAGGTCTCTCTCGAATTTTCTAATACTTTCTGTTTTCAGGGATGCCAGAATTACCATAAGAATGTATTTTTCCTGGCACTGTGAACTGGACTTTCAGACTTCACTGATAGGTGCCCTGGTTTGAAGGACAGGTATCTGCCAAGGAAGGAGGGAACCTCCCTTGGAATGCAAAATGTGACACACCCCCCCCTTCCCTCCAAATTATTATAACTTCAAAATGAAGGGGTTTTCAGGCAAATATATGGGAAAAGGAATAACAGTTCTCTACTAGAATAAATAAATATATATATATATATATACATATTACAAGGCAAACAACAAGCAACACGCAGCAACAACAAACAGAACCAGAAACCCAGTGAGAGCCTCTCTCGGCCGCAGGCACTTTCCTCTTCGGTGCAGTTTCGCCCACGGANGCTTCTTATCTGAACTTTCCAAGCTGTTTCTCAGTCATACAAAACTGGTTGGGATATTTTGGAAGAAGGTCTCTCTCGAATTTTCTAATACTTTCTGTTTTCAGGGATGCCAGAATTACCATAAGAATGTATTTTTCCTGGCACTGTGAACTGGACTTTCAGACTTCACTGATAGGTGCCCTGGTTTGAAGGACAGGTATCTGCCAAGGAAGGAGGGAACCTCCCTTGGAATGCAAAATGTGACACACCCCCCCCTTCCCTCCAAATTATTATAACTTCAAAATGAAGGGGTTTTCAGGCAAATATATGGGAAAAGGAATAACAGTTCTCTACTAGAATAAATAAATATATATATATATATATACATATTACAAGGCAAACAACAAGCAACACGCAGCAACAACAAACAGAACCAGAAACCCAGTGAGAGCCTCTCTCGGCCGCAGGCACTTTCCTCTTCAGTGCAGTTTCGCCCACGGACGGCAGGGGCGCTGGTGGCTCCCGGCCGGGCAGGGCGGGTGCGATGGCTCCCCCGCGCCTGCAGGGGGCGCTGTAGCGCGAGCTCAGTCACCTCTCCCTCATGTAGTAATAGCAGGCAAGCTGGCGGAAGGGATGGACAAGGGGCTTCCTTCGGATGGCAAGATGAGCTCCAGCAGGAACCTCGGAGCGGTGGTTGGAACAGCAGACACCGGTACACCTGGGGTAGCAAACAAAGTGTAGCAGAAACTTCGCAGCTGTACCAGGAGCCATGGGGCATCCCAGCAGGCAGGGGGTGCTGGGTTAGAGTGTAGCAAAACTGCCACTCTGTTTTCTGCCAGAGCAGTGGTAGAACAACAGTGGGGCTGGGCAGTGGCAGCCCGGCTCCCACAAACAGCCTGGAGATGCTCCCTCGAAGGGGGGAGGGGTCCCGGGTTTTCCCAAGGCACCTGAGTAGATGGTCTTTCCCAGTGCAGTCGGGTTTTACTTAGGTCCCAGTTCACTGGCTGCTCTTATAAGCAAAGTCTCACCCACAGTAGAAGCAGTAAAAGACAGAGCTCTGCGGTGGCAGCCGCAGACCGGGCAACCAGTCAAATGCAGACCAGCCATCTCCCCTCCAGTCCAAGAAAGAGAGAGCAAGGAACCAAGCCCAGCCCCTCACCCCCCAGCCATAATCTCGAGGTATCTGTGCCCTTCCAAGAGAAAGCCCCCATGTAGCTGGCTTCAGCCAGCTGCAGCCTTCCCCCACCTTGGTGACTTCTTTTTCTCTCTCTTAAGTACCAGTCGTTATCATCTCTTACAATTTATACCAGGAACTTTATTTAGGAGTAGTGGTTTTGTTGTGCCAGTCCAAACAAATGATCTGTTGCATCTGGTAACCCACTGACAGCAGCCTTTGCCTAATCCTCTACAGCAAATATGAAAATAAATTTTAAAAAACCAAAACACCACAAAACCCAGAAAAATAAACAAGCAAAACCATGCCAACAAAGTCACGTTAACCATCAGTGCAGCAGTCAGGAGTGCACCAAGACTCTGCACTGAAATTCTTAGGCTTATGGCCCATATTTTAAAAACTAACTGATACTATAAACCCAAGTCACACCTATGCAGACAAAAGTGTGTATTCCTTTTAAAGGGAAATTCAGAGGCAAAATTTATTTACAGTGTTGGAATCACTGATAATCATCAAATCAGTTTTCTCTAGATCAGAATATAGTAGTTAAACAAAGGAAGAGCAGTGGTCCCCCACTCTTCTTGGAGACAGCCTTAACAGTATTTTACAGAAAGAAAAGTTAATATAGTGATGACAGGAGAACCAGCAGTACTGGCTTTCAGAGGGGTTGGATGAGCACATCCAAGCTGTGTTACTGCACTTTCTGGAAGTCACTTAATTTCTCTCATCTTTCTGATTTCCTTTGCAATCAAGATAACAACATTTCAGAGTTTCTTTTCTTCTAAATCTTCACTACAAATGGGTGATGCAGGAAGTGACTTATACTAAGTCACCAGGTGAGGAAATTCTGTGACTCAAGTTACACTTAATTAAAAGAAGCACATTCTTAAACCAGCGTTGTAAATGCTTGTCTGTATACTTCCTGTATGCCCTCCAATAAACCATTCATGCTGAAGACAGAAAAACTGTCTCCAATTTTAAAAGCAGGCACTATGAATCAGAATAAACATATTCTTCCTTATCTAGCAATAACCCATATAACTCCATCTGTTCTGCAGGAAGAGCATGTCTAATTTATATAAACTATAGTTTATTGTGGGATACAAGAAATTAAGTGGAGGAAAGAGTGCCTGTTACAGTATCAAACCACCCAGGAGACATAGGTTATCATACACAGTACTTCTCAGTGGTCTGATCAGACTTTTCATTAACTGACCCATCCCATATCTGAAGAGAGAAACAGAACAGTATCACTACTATACTGCAGTATCATAAGCCCCAGAGCTGCACAACCCTCTGAAATGGCTCTTCACATTTTTGCAAGAACAGAGTTGTGCCTATTACTGGGCTCAGCAAAGGAAGAGGCAACTACTGTCCAAGACTATCCATTTTTTGCCAGTAATGGCGGAAACTTAAAACAGGAAAACACCCCAAGCCTGTTGGTTTTCAGCTTTTCTTAAAGAGGAAAATTCAGCATGGGTCCAAGAACACAAATTAACAAAGTCAATGCAAACCCAGTAAGATTTCTAGCCCAGCCTGCTGTGCTCACCGCTGAAGCACTTTCCATCACTTGCATCCTCCCATATTCCCCCACCACATGATCAGAACAGCATTCAAGATGCTCTAGTGTTTGTTTTACAGAATAACAGCAGACATGTCAGCTGTCAGCAAATGTTCATGTATTTCCTGAATTAGAGGCTAAAGATAGAATGAGACCTATTAATTCATCCATACAAATCCAAGCTACCAGGGAATGACTGCCCTTCCAGTAGACTACAGAGCAGGGTTTAGCAGCCGACTCCCAGCAGAGGAGCTGACCGGACAGACTAAAGAGCTTTGTTTCCAAAATCTCCACCCTACTCCCCAGGCACGGCTCAGACAGGGAAGATGTGACTCCGAGTCACCAGCCCTGCAGAACATTTTCCCCAGATCTATGTGAGCATTACACAACACCAAACAACAATGCTACCACCACTTTTTATGGAAGATTATTTAGCTCCGTTGCAAGCAGCTTTTTTTGATGTTCTCGTCACCTTCTCTTTTGCAGCTCATTATATCTAATCATACCCTCTTGCAAAGGCTAAGAAATTATGTCTCTTGAGTAATCGTACCTTAAATCGATGGAATCTTTGCTTCTCAGATAATCTATATTAAGCATTTTTAATCTTTCTTCAGAAATCAGTCCCTCTGCTCTCCTAATCAGCTCTTTCCCTTTCCTCAGAAACTTTCCAAGGGCAAGTACCTTACATTTGTATCAGGGAGTCAAATGCATCCACACTGCATGTGTAAAGCTTGTTATTCTTCCATTCATAACCGGGATATCACGGACCACTCTGCTGTCTCCTACTACTGCTGCAGTGCAGCAGCCATGGCCAAGCATGGGCCCTTGATTTGTTCCTGCCCTGTGACTGCAGATGCGCTTTCACACATAATACGCACATTAACCTATCAATCATTTTCTTCTCCCTTTCCAACCCTTTGTCTCCTCAGGTTGTTCTGCATCATTGGTCTGTCTGCACAGGGACAGTTTACTGCCAATAACTGCAGGCACCCAAGTTTGACACATGGAAAGGTAAAACCCACCAAACTCTTCTGATGCCTTTCATAGTGCCTTTCATGTTCCTTTCCCAGCTGCCATCATCCTGGCTTCTGCATCACACTACTCCTGAGCAGAAACACGTTCTACTCTTGTACAGGATATGCATTACCACATTCCCAAAAAGAGCTACTACTTTGCCTGCTCGAACAAGCAACATAAAGGTACCTCAGTGGTGATAACCCAGTATCCTTGGGACCACAACTGTGCCCCAAATCACTCATCAGCTTCCCAAGCAGATTGAATTTCAGCCTGAGCAACACAAAGGAGTATATTGTGGCCATCTGATGGGCAGAAAGGGATTTGGGCTTTACATTTTCTGTGAGTTTTCAAGCAATCCTGGGGTAACAGGACAGAGTGTAAACATCTTTCAAGTGAAAATATCTCAGAATAAAATGGACTTCCCATTTGTTTTCAGAATCAGTCTTCATTTCAGATCCATAATCACTGAAAGAAGCAATCTTCAACTCAGTTGTCTGAGTAGAGGAATGCCCAGCACCACTGTGTGGCATTTTCAGTTAGCTCTCAGGTTTCATTTAGCATTCTGCACTAGTCCTACAGCTTGGTTCACCTGGAAATTTTAAATGCAAATGTATTTCCAGGATGTTTTAAGAGAACAATACCAGAATTTTACCTCACACAACAGCTCCTTGCTCGGTTCCATTCAACTCTCTTTTCCTCATTCCCATATATGCAGATTTCCTGCTACTGAAAAAAAAAAAGGGCTTAAACAAGAAAATCTTTAACTACTATTTTTTCCTGCTGAAAGGCTTTCCCTCACTCTTGTGTTTAAACAAACCTAAACCACAGCTCAAATAATGCTTTAAAATTGCCTACAGCTCCAACTTGAGACACAGAGCAGGCAAGAAATTTCTTTATTAGCAGGGAATAACAGCATTTAATTCAGATCATCTCCATACATTATTATCCGTCTTCCAAGGGCTAAATATGCACCAGCTAATTGATCTCTTTTAGCCACACCTCAAACTCACCGGTCTTACCCTAAGAAACCAGGGGAAAGCAAACACCTCCAAGAGGATGTCCTGCTGGACAAGCATTTGTCATTTTTTTCTCTTCTTTGTGCTCAGTGTCAATGAGTCCCAGGCCACAGACGCAGGCAGATAATCAATCACCAGCTCTCATAATTCAGCAGTTCCTTCAGAGGCTGTAACACGGCTATTGGAGAGGCAAATTTTTCACTGACCTTTTTATGAAGGCATTTATTGAGCAGTGACATTGAACGACTTCAAACAGTGTTAAATGATCAGAACCAGACCTCATAGTTCTCCCCTGGTGCAAAGATGTCGCTGCCCACATGTGAGACCAGCCACTTGTGTAAACGGAGGCACAACCTCAACACAGCTCAGCAGTTTGTGCTAAGCTACAAGGAATCAGAACACATTCTAGAAATTACAGTGCCTTTATGGTACAGCAAAACAAGCTCCAGTTTTTGCTTTTTTTTAAAAGCTTTTTGATTTGCATTTGGGATTTATTATCAAACACACACACAGAGGTGATACTTTAAAGGAAAACAAAGAAGTAGGACCAGTCAGCAAGCATAAATGATCTGAGTCTCCAGCTCTGGACCAATCTACACTGCTGCAGTTAATATCCATATTTAACTCTACTGTTGAAACAGGAAATACTGTTTTTAGCTGTTACCTATTACTTTTGTTCAGAGATTAATTGCCCTGTGAAGTTCTCTTACTGTATTTACAGAGCTTTTCATCAACCCCAATGGCTTCTACATTACAAAAAAAACCCCAAGTAATTTTACTGGCATGCCTTATTGTGGCTAGATTTTACAACTGTAATTCTATCTGTTGTAAAAATTAAATGGAAGTGCCTTCAGAATGGAAGTAGCAGGAGTTATAACCGCAACCCAAGGATCAGATTTTTTAAAGTGCTCAGGGTATGATTTTCTTAAGCACTGAAGACTGAGAATTTGGCTTACACAGACACATCTCCTTCACTGTTCCCCAAAGGACTCTGGATATAAAAGTTTGATTACTGAAAAGAAAGACCCAAACATCTAGCAATTAACTCTGGAGCCTAAATACAAGCTAGGAGTGTTCAAAATCTGGTTCTGTCTTGGGTGATGAATAGTACTTCTGGAAATTCCTCTTACGTTCTTTTACTGAGTTCCACTGGGACTGTGTCTTAATTCCATATTCCTTCTAGAGTTTTCCCCTAATTAGATTATTAATAAGAAACAGATAGATAAAGCATTAAGTCACTCAATCAACAATGTACATTATAGATATGAAATCCCTGTCAATACATGTTTCATAGTAAGCCACTTACCACCAGTCTACCACAGAAGAACTACATTTACATACTGCATTCACCTGACGCCCAGACAGAAGTTTTAGCCCTGCTTTGGCTACAGGAGAAGTTACAGACAAAGAACGGTTTTGCCAGGCAGTACCACAGCTTTACATTAAACTATGTACTAGACAACAAGTGGGTCCATTATTCTATAGCTGGCCTATAAACTATTCATTTGAACAAAGTTGTAAGAAAGCTGCCTAATCATCACCTAATAGCTGTCTTTTCCAAAAGCTAACAGGTGCAAGAGACGGAAGAAATTACAAGAATTTATTTTAAATGAAGCATCAAAATTCAGCTTTAGACCTATCTTTTCATTATTCATCAACATACTAGTAAACACAAAACTGACTGTTTCCTGCAATTTACCATGACTTGCTTACAAGTATGCTAGTTGGAAATTATAAGCATTACAAAAGATAAACAATTTCCTTTAACCTTTTCTTAGGGCTCCTCTCTCTTGTTGCTTCTGCAGTATCAAAACACAGGCACACATCCAGCCTAATGCATTCCTGAAGAACATGAAGACACCCGACTTTTACCAGTGATCACTTACAAGCTGCCAAAACTAACAGCGACCGCACACACACACACTGAAAGGGACAAGCTCATCTCCTACAGGAGCTATCAGGAGATTGTGCACTTGAGGGTGGAAACATGCAAAATCATTCTGCAAAAAATATTTTACTCATGCATGGAGAGAGGTCTTACTTGCGTGAATAAAGCTTACAGCAGTCAGCCCACAGGAATTACATTTACAGCCAACTCCAGTTACCTGAGATCGCTATTCCAGACTGGAAGAGGAGGAGAGCAGTGTCTGCACAAACACTGAATATTCACGCAGGGAGTAAAACCTGCGAGTCCGAGCTCCAGCAGTCCCAGGGACCATCCGAACGACTGTCAGTGCTGGGTCTCACCGCAGCTCACAGCCATAAACAAAGCCAGGCGCCTCCCGAGCCTACTGCTCTCAACAAGAGCCCCCGACCTTTCGCCGCCGCCCGGCCCAGGGGGTGCTCGGAGCCGCTCCCCGAGCCCCCCGGCACCGCACCCCACGTCCGCCGCGGTAGGGGCTGGGCACAGACCTACTTTTCCTTTGCCCAGCTCTCCGGGGAGAGCCCCGGGCTGACGGACTCGGCGGCGGCATCCACCGGTTATCCAGGACCGCACGACCCCCACTCACCGTCAGCCGCGGACGGCGCCTCCGAGGGAAGAGAGGGAGAGGAGGCCCAGCCCGAGAAGGTCGAAGATGCTGAGTAGCCGCAACCACTCCCAGAGCTCCGCCCGGGGTAGCGGCTGGCGCACAACGCGTGCCCGCGACAGCCACGCCGGCGGGGCGGGGACGGGCGGGTTGGAGGACGGCCCCGCGCCGCCGGGAGGGGCGGCGGGGAGGAACCCGGCTATAAACCAGGACCTCAGAACCGCCAGACCCACCCAACCTCAGCCCAGTAGGGCTGTCTGTGGCAGCAGCTCTCAGCCCCGCTCCGGAGCGGTTCACAGCTGGTCCTGTGCCACAGCCGGCCACGCACCGCTGGGCTTGTCGTGCAGCCCCCGGGTTGTTCTGCGGAACAAGCCCGGCCACGGAGCCCCTTCCCTGCTCCAGCCACAGAGAAACAAGGGAGTAGCGGCCAGACAGCGACACAGACATTTCGTGCCTACAAGAAAGGTGCAGGTGGAGGCAGCAGCATATTCACGCGTGTCAAAGAGATATTATGCTGCTCCAGGTGCTGGAGGAGCTGAAAGGCCACTGGAAAGCATTACGTCTTTTTCCGTTGGCACACAGACCTGGGTATGCAGCGGTCTCGGCGACGGTTTTGCTGGAGCATGTGGTGCAGCGTGGGACTGGCCAGGGTGTGCTTCACGGCCCCTGTTAAGCCAACACTGGTGGTTTCGCCGGGGCTGCAAGGGGTAGTTTTGATGTGAGTTATGGGATTTTAGGTACACCTTGCAGGGGTTTGACCCAAAGGACGTTGTATAAAATCAATTCCACCTTGACTTTCACCCACATCAAATCATAGCTTGGTTGGGGTATCGGCCAGCACTGGTCTCATACCTGCTTCAGCTGTCCTGCTTGGGGGAATGACAGCGCCAAAGAAGCAAGTTCCAATGACAGCTGTGTTTGCATATTAATGCCATGTCACAGTACCATAGGTTTCAACCTACGTGGTCTTAGGGACTGTTCATGTGTCACAGTTTTCCACTTCCAGTGGAAGCTGGACATCCCCACTTACTGTAACAATTTGATCCAGTTTGCATTCGAACTAGAACAGCTTTAAATGGTGACTGTGTGTGAAGGAATCTAGTAGAGGAGAAGTAAAGATCAGACAAAGAAGTCCTCCTTGGCAATGGTCAGGGCAAATTATTACATTTTAAAAGCAATTGTTGTCTATTTCCTGGCTGCAAAGAAAACAGCAGCAGTGTATGAGGTTTTTTTGGGTCATTGTCATATATACCAGCCAAATTCATGATGTCCTTCATGATTAAATTGTGAAACAATCAAGTTCATGACTAAGTAGTCCAAGAGTCACGTAAGCCATAAGGCTGCAATCCAGCATAAAAGTAAGCCATGATTTTTCATCATCTTAAGTGACCCAAAAATCTGAAAAAGACAACTTTGCCCTTCTAAATCTTCAGTGGAGGAACGAGAGGAATTTCCCTGGTTGCCCTTGTCCCTGAACGCAAGGAAGAGTTAATCTTAGAACTGGGGAACAGTTTCTTCTCCAAATCTGACATTGTTTCAAACGGTAGATCCCTAGGAGAAACTGAAGCCTGTGGAAGTGACATTTTCATCACTGTCTGTTTTCTTTTAGGTTGTCTCTGTTTATTAAAATCTAAACCAAATTATTAAAATGCAGTTATGTATCATGCAAAAGAACCTGAGCTGGGTCTTTGATCTAAGTGTTACAGAATCACTATTGGTTCATCCTTTTTTCGTAGGAAAGGGTATCTGAATTTGTCATCAAAAGCCCCAAATACATTCATTTGTATGGGGAATTATAAGATAGAATTGGGTTGTGAGCTGTAAAACCTGCCTGCAGAGGCACATGGCAGCACAGAGAAGTTTGTCTCCACTGGACCCTGGTGGGAGGAGGTGTCACACAGCAGACCCCTGTGAAGGGGAGCCTGCCAGGAGCTGACAAGACTGGTGAACAGTGAGTTATCATCCCATAGAAGGGCATTGAGAAATTGTGTTGCTGATGTGGCAACATGGGATAGGTCACACCATTTCCTATGCCTTGGGAAAGTGTATAAAAGCAGCTCATTCCTTTGAATAAATGATTCAGAATCCCTGCCAGTCTAGGTCTGTGATTCAATCGCCGACTTTGTTTATTCAACAAAGCAAAAAATGCACAGGTTACAGTCTTCCTGGAAGTTTTCCAAAAGCTTTGCTTTAAAAACTATGAGTAAAAAAAAAAAAAAACCAAGAGAAATTGGTACTTACAATGAACTTTAGTGATGACTACAGGATCATAGCTAGAGCTGAATGAGCTCTGTACTTTGCAGCCCAGCTGGCTTCCATCAAAACTAGCATGGGCACTAAACTTTTGTCAGGAACCTCTTATGGGATCAGAACCTCACTCTGCTGGATTAATTTGTGATTATGCTAGGTAGGTAAAACATCACCCCAATATGTATCTTGGTGTGAGAAATATCTTGTTTTCACAGCAGGAAAAAACACTAAAGACTTAAATAAATCTTGGTGCCAAATGGAGTCACATCAGTCAGAGTACTTTGCTAACAGTCAAATGAATTCCGCTGCATTAGAAAAAACACATCACTAGCAACATCTTCCTACTTGGGTCTAATCTGCATATTTACAGTTTTTGATAGTGTAAGTGCGGGAGATGATGGGCAGAGTCTAGTACACCAGAGTTGTTGCAGATGCTAGATGTTTTTAGCAAGCTGCAGCCTTCCCGGAGAGCACAGCAGGTCTGCTTAGGGTGAGGTGACAGTTTTGCCTTCCCGTAGTCCTCTTTTGGACTTATCTGAGCTTATGCTCCAGCTATCTGAGCCCTCTGCAGTCAGTGATGGCGAAGGAGGCAAGAAGGGACTCTCATGACAGTTTGAGAAGCTCTTCAATGGTCACATGTTGACACGGCAACCCCCAGAGGAAGAGTGACCCCGTGACCCAGGTGCAGGGCGGTTTTGTCAGCTTGCAGGGGTAGTACATGGGTGGAGTTGGGGCACAGGAACCAATAGGGAGAAACCGAGGGCATGACCAGGACTGAGGGCAAAGGAGGAAGTGAGGGAACAACATAAACCAAAAAGGCAATGGGAAATCTAGATCTCCACACAGAACTACAGTAGAAACTATTCTAACACGGAGAAAATTATGCAGAGAAAGCATCACCTGATTTTCTTGCTCCCTGTCAGTTCCACACAGATATAAGTGCATCAGGAAGCAGACTAGGAGTGCTATAACCGCAGTCAGACCCAGGTCCCAGGACAGCAAAACTGCCTGGTGGAGAGTTATCTGTACATAGGAACCAAACATTAATTCTTCCCCTGCCAACCATATTAATCACCAGGGCAGCCTGAGTAGCAGCAGTAAAGTCCAAGGTGAGCAGCGAGAACATCTGCAGAAGTCATGCTGGGTTGGGTTGCCAAGCTGAAAACAGGTCTTCAAGAAACATGGTCTTCAATGCATTGTTAGAGACCTTGGTGCTCATATTTTCAGGCTGCCAAAGAGACAGGAGATTGGTAAAGTTAATTTTAAGGGAATGTTTCCTGATGCCTCATATGCTGAGGTGCACATTTTTCAGGTGTCTCAGCTATGGCAGCAGAAAGAGTTTGTAGGGCTTTGGGAAATTAAGGGTGATAGCTGGTAGCACATTTTTGTGTCCTCAGCAGTTCCCAATTATCAAAACAAAGGCAAACGTCTTGCCTCCTGGAGTAAAAGCTGCATAACAAAGTTGTGGATGGAAAGAAATTCACACCAGAACAAGCACAGGAAACCACAGAGCTGCAGGAAGGACGAGTTAATGGGAAAAGGTTGATGTCCTGATACTGGGTAAAGGCTGTGGAAAAGTGCCATTTCACACTGTGGAAGAATATGACTGCCAGAGTGGCCTCAATTAAGCTGTAGCATGCCCACTCCAGTCAACTTCATTCCACAGGTATTACTGAAGACAGATATTTCCCTCCATCTGCAAGAACAATAACTAACAACCAGTCATTTTGTTAAACTCTTGAAGTAAGAGCACAGACAGCTCAGTTTTCACCACCTGGTTAAAATTAATATGAGGCCAGATTTATTTTATTGGACACAGTTACAGTGTTGGTGTGCACACTTGTTGTACATGTCCCTACGGTTGCATCTCCTCAAATGACACAAGGTTTGTTGTCAAGGAAGTTGAAGATGGGAAGCTTAAGGGATGTCACAATGAACTATAATCACAACATTTTAAATAGGGCTTGAAGTACAAAGGGACTGACACGGAGCGGAGTGGATGGTGTTTAAGGTGCCACGTCCTTCCCAAAATCATCCCTCAATGGAGCCGCTTGGGCGGTGCCACACAAGAACACTAGCAAACACCCAGACACACCAGTACATGTGTATGCACACAGCCACTCACTCATACAAAGCTGGATATCTTCTGCAGTGTCACCAGAGGCAAAGAGGTGGGAAGGATTCTTTGTATAGAGTTCCAAGGGGTTTATTAAGGTCTACACCTGGAGGGATTCAAGGACAAAGAAACAGGAACACTGAAGGAGTCCAGGGTTTTATATTGGGCAATACAAGGGGCAGGCAGAACATCAAGGGACCAATCATCTGAGAGCCAAGGGGTGGAACGAATGTGGGGTGACAGGACAGTAACCAGTGGGGAAGGCAAGGGATGGGACAAGGGAACTGAGAACTAGTGGGATGTTGAGAAGGGGAGAGCTTTCCCGAACAGAGACTTAAAAGGATGTGCTATTTTGAAAACAAACCAGTGCGAGGCACCAAGTCAGAATAACAATTTAATAGAAAAATTTAAAAAAAGAAAAAAAATAAAGGCAGAAAACACTGGTTCAAACTGACAGAGTAAGGATACAACCTAACACCCTGGCAGTCAGGGTGGTGGTTGCAGACCTCCTGAAGTGGTGGACATAGTTCTGTTGAAGTGGTGGTCCTGTAGAAGGGTCTGCTCTTCCTCAGAGGATCATAGATGCAATTTAGTGCAGTGTCAGCCTGAGCAAAACTTCTTGTAGGAGCACTGTAGTGCTCTGCAGAGATGCTGGCTGGGATCTCTGCTCTTTTTTCACTTAGTGTTGCTTAAACATCCCCTTGGTGAAGTCTGGCAGGGGCCCACAGCCACAAGCCCACCATCCCAGACAGGAGCTGACTACGAGCCACAGTGGGGAGAGAGATCCTCTTGTGTTCAATCTTGTCTTGTCTGGATTTGATAATTTTTGAGTGAAGCATTCGTTAGGGAAATCTAAAATTTTTGATCCCAGAGGGCTGAAAATGCCTGTCCAGAATGCCAGGGACCAAAAGTCCTGCTTTGATTCAACTGTTGAGTTTGCAGCCAGGTCTCACACAGTGTGTGTAGGAACAAAACTACAACTGTGACTGGCTGCTAGAGGGAGGATCCGTCTCTGACTTTTCTTTGCAACTATTAATTTTGGTGTGAATTGTTCACTATTAACTGGGCAAAGATAGAGGCTCTTGCCCTGTGACCTTTCTGTTGGACATGAGAAAACTGCACAGTGACAACATGAATCCTGGGAGAATCCCTTGCACAAGATCCACCAGCAAAAGGAATGTATGAAAAAAGCTATTGCTGCCCTCTCACCTCATTCCCACCCATACTGGCAGGACCTGTGGAGAGAGAGTCACTCTTGCGCACCCTGCAAATTGGGCTGCACATACCACTTTTCCCTTGTCCTTTCATTTCCCAAACCTCCCTCATGTTCCACATGGATCTACACTGTCCCTGCCTTTCCCTGGTCAGCAGGTAGTGGAGCTCTTCCAGCCAAGACACTGTCTCACAACATCCTTAAAAGCAGAGCAGCTCTAACCAAAACAAACAAACCCCCCCCTCCCCCCCAAAAAAAACCAGCCAAAATGAACAAAATATAATAATTTTAATCTTGAAGTGTTGCAGGAAGTAAAAGCTGTTTCTGCAGTGCTCTACTGCATATACTGATGCAGGTAGTTTCTTGCTGTCATCCTCTTGCTCTTCCAAAGCACTTACTTCCTTACTTACGTCCAGGAAATTGATTATAGGATTTCTCTGGGCATCTTTTTAAGATTTTAGGTGATTAATAAGTTGGGACTGCTGTTTGCCATACTACTAAGGGGTTGCCACATTCCATGCCAGTGTTGGCTGCATTTCCCTGTTTACAAAAAGGGATTCTTACATCTTATATCATTAAAAGTTTAAGTGCTAGTAGTCTCTTCAGCCAAAGGGCTTATATGTATCATTTGCAGGGATTTCAAGTTTCTACAAAAATACTTTAATTTTACTGTTTTTCATTTTATATTTTCTGATTTGTTTTTTTGAACAATTGCTGCTGAGGTTCTTCCTTAAGGGAGTCTGTTTTCTGTTTTCTTTTTTAAGTATTGTTTCTAATACCCTGAAGAACAATCTCACAGTAGCCCTATATAATAGACTTTAAATGTTAATAGCAGCATGCTAGTAATAGTGTAGGGAATAATAATCACTTCTATAAAATCCATTCACCAAAATGACTTTAATAAAAAACATTTTGACTCTGATGCTAGACTAAAAGCAATGCAATCATAAATCCTTATGTATTTGCTGTTTGTTGAAACAATTTTCAAAAAATTACCATGAAAGATCTGAAATTTCTGCACAACTTCAACAGCATATCCTGTTTGTCTTTGAACATCCACTGCTTTTTCCAATTAAAAAAAAATACAGTGTTTGATCTCTCAATGTATCCAGATATACTGCTCCCATAATGACTGTTCACTTCTGTTCCACCTCATTTATCCTTTGGGTAACACTTGTTTGCAGCAGCACCTGTAGCTGACCTTTCTCCAACAGCAAATATAAATCTTACATATTTGCTGGTTAGAAGTTTTTTGAGTTTAAGCTGCTGGCCACTACTGGCTCCATAAAGCAAGTGAGGCATCTGCACAGACACCTTTGAACAACTCATTGTGAGGGAGGGGAGCAGTAATGGCAGGTGGAGAAAATTCCAGCTGTTCATGAGCATTACTTCCTTCAAGAAACAGCTGAATACTTTGGAAGTTGTACAAAACAGAATGTCAGTAGGTAGCTTAATACTCCATCAAGATCCAAAGTGTATAGGTTTTATATTTTCAAAAGGCCAAGTCATAGCCATGCAGATAAGTACATACATAGATAGGAATGTAGCATTCCTGGCTAAAGGAAAATTTCACCATCATGATCAACTCAGCTCCCTAGTCAAAACATCAGGACATTTGCAAAGAACATCTCTGTGTGAGAGAAACATCCTTGATTGTGTGGCAAAGTATAGTCATTAAGGCTTTTATTTGTGCTGATATCCTGAGGACAGGTAGTTCAAAGAAATTTAAAAGAGAAAAATGCTTATCAGTACCAAAAAAATTAACAACCTATGCAAATAACTGAAGGAAAGCCCTGTGTGTCATCAGAAATGCTGCGTGCATGGTTCTATTTCTTTGGAGAAGGCCTTTGCTCCAGTATGACCATTATCTGACAGTCAAAACATACAAGATTATGAGTATAACCTTCCTGCTCTTATCTAAACTCCTTTTAGCTTTGCAATTGAAACATCTTCCAAGTGACCCTGCAGCCTCCTACAGCTGAATGTAAACCCACCTGCCAGGAGGGTGGCTTTTATGTTTGTACATTTGGGTGGACCCCTGAAAATCAGAGACACTCAGGAGCCCTCAAGGAAAGAAGTGAAAGGCACTGATTTAAAAAGCTGTCCTCGAGGAGCAGCTGGAAGTTTGCTGCATAGAGTATCCTAGAAAATGATGTAGAAGTCATCCCAAGAACAACAGTCAGAGATGAATGAGGTGGGTGGGAGCAGATGTAGGGCATTTGCTATCTCCTACCTGCTCCCATGGTGAGAATCCTGTACTCACTCCTCAGGCATATGTTGTATCTGCCGTTCACACAAAAGCTAGGTGTGTTCTAAAGACTCATTACAGCTTTTTTCCTCTGCACTAGAGATGTTATTATGCCACATGCTGCTCTAATTAAGACTTTTGTTTAATGAACAATATGTGAGGGAAGACTGCATGATTTAGAAGACTGATTAGAACAGCTACATATGCACTGAAGAGTTTCAAAGTGATTTGTGTAATATTTTTCAAGTTCAGCTGTGTACTATTAATGTTGGGGATTTTTTTTCTGTAGGAAGTACCTATTTTCTCTTTACTGTGGTTCTTTCTCACAGTGCAAGACAGTTCATGCCCCAAGAAGTGCCAGTGGAACAGAGATAGAGAGGAGAAAAGCCATACAAGGAAAGGTTCACACAATGTGACCGCTTCTTCAGGCACTTGCCAATGCCCTCTGCCCCCAGGACAGAGGAAAGCATAACCCACCCCAAAATACTGCAAAATGAAAAACATTTTGTGGGGATAGGTTCTCAGTGTTTGAGGTGTACAATACCACGATGGAGGAGATTATTAGGTGTCAACTGCTGTGGAAAGATCAAGGCCCTCAAAGCAGATCTTCAGAGATCAGGCACAGAGGATGGAAAAGCACCTTATCTTTATAATCAGCTGATGATTCCGTCCCAGGATTTTCCAACAAGTTTGGTAACATGAGAACAAAGTGTCATTTACTAAAAATGATTGTCAATTTGGTCAGATTGCTAATTCATTTTATGAAAGCCACCGGGTTGTGTGATGGAATTCCAGACTAGACCTACCTTTTATACAAATCCGTAGACATTTTCTTTCACAGGGAGCTCCTCAAAGACAAGCTAGAAGGTGTTCAAATTTTGCCTTCACTGCACCAAAAACCTGACTTGCTGACTTTTTAGATCAGATGATGCCAAGTGTCTGGGAGTCACTTGGATGGAGGAATAATTTAAGAGATTTATGAATAAATCTCTCCCTGTCCATTGTGTCCTAGAAACGCAGAGGATTGTTCTCCAGCTGTCTTTTAGGGTCTTTTGGTGGGTTGCAGCTACGCACACTCAGCTCTCTAAGACATTTTCTCTTACATAAGCAAAGCTTGGTGTGTGCTTACAGCTTCACTCAGCAGCCTTTCATTTCCCCACTGTGCTACAAATTGCTACTTTGCTGCTGCTTCCTCTGATCTACCCCAGGATCCAAATATCTCTCTCCCTTGGCCAGATTCAATTGCTCCCCAAGGGAAAGCATCCTTTCTTTTTTCAGAGACCTCTTTACCCACCTACTGTCCTCTTACAGAAAGATAATCTACAAAGCAAGGACAGTCAAAGTAGATACTGTCTGTCACACAGAACTGTCACTCTTAGTCAGCAGATGGCAATAATCTTTGTTACTCTCTGATCACCATATGATCCGATGACTTTCATGACTTGACTTTCCAGCCTTTGCTTGTGACAGCTTCCAGGACCAGCACCAGCACCAAGAAATTCACTTTCCATCCTTATTAATACCCATAGGCAGGCCAGAGGGGTGTGTGCAGAGGGGGATCAGCCATCAAGGCTACAGGACAGGAACAACTGATATGCTACAGATTAAGATAAAAAGAGAGGATATTATAAGATCCTCTCACAAGCTAGACTAAATGCATCTGAAGAGGAATTTGCAGCTTCCCAAACTTGGAAAAAGGGCATTTCTAAAGAAAGCCACTTGCTTTGACAGTATTTTAGGAGTGGTGGGTGTTAGATTCAGAGTGTTGAGACATTGAATTTGTCAAAAGATTGGGAAGATGCTTCAGCCAAAAAGCCCCAACGAATATCTGTTGGGAACAGACTTCTTTTTCAGATCTAGTGGAAGATACCAAAAGAGTCAGCTTTAAAATGGTATCACCATATCTGCTGCCAGTAAATATTCTGGGAGAGTGCTATAAAACAAAAACAAGAATTATTCTATTAGATCTCATTTTCTGTCACAGTGGGTATCAGATAAAGCTCCAGAATCACACATCAGCCCAATCCTCATATTTTCAGGAGGTTGCATAAATGTATGGTTGTCAATGAAAAACTTTTAGCCATGAAAAATCTTAGCTCTCTACTGCTTGTGAGAATCTTTTCTTTCTCACAGATGCTAGCCTAAACAATATCACTGTTTTCTAAATTCTTTGTACCAGCAACTTTTTTCTCAGATAGAAGTTTTTCTGTTAGGTAAACAA
Source organism: Rhipidura dahli (assembly GCA_013399225.1). Lineage (NCBI taxonomy): Eukaryota > Metazoa > Chordata > Aves > Passeriformes > Rhipiduridae > Rhipidura > Rhipidura dahli. Next base: position 3,981 of record VXAC01005204.1, on the reverse strand, counting down.
TTTTCTGCTACGTGCCAGAGTGTCAGCTCTGCCCCTTGGGGTAGGCTTAACCCACAGAGCCAATGAGGTTATGACACCTGACTCGTGCAGGGTCTATGTTATAAAAACCCTCTAAAGAATTAGTAAAGTTGCGGATTCTCCATCAAACCCTTCTGGAGTCAGAGTGTTTCTTTCTACGTGTCCGTTCTACGAACAGCAACATATGGTCAGTCACTCTGTGTGTGTGTGTGTGTTAAGCATGCCAAAATAATCGTCAGCAAAAGCCTGATGACTGAAGGAGTAAAGAACAGGCTCTTCCTTGTTCTGGTAGCAGGTCAGGATTTCAATACTGCAGAGCACATTTTTTTCTTGAAAGCACCTTTATTTAACCTATGCTGTGGTTGTGCATAAGAAAATAATTCCCATGCAGGCATCCACATCTCATCTACACTATGGAGATCTCTGGAGCACCACCATGATAACTGCAAAGTGTGTAGAAGCTGTTCCACTTGCACACTGTGTTGTTTCATGACCAGAGTGGTCAGGAATTCTCTCATCTGTTGTTCCCAGAAAAGCAGCATTGTCTATAAAAAGATCTTTCTGCCCAGGGCAAAAGGTTCTTGCTCAGCCCCAGCAGTGCGACTTCTACAAGGTGCCCTTGAAGGAGCAGGAAGACACCAGAACCCATCAAAGCTCCCCTAACAGTCAAGAGTCTTTCAGCACTTAGGAGGCTCCTTCTGCAGTCCATGGGGAGAGCATGTTACAACCATGTGTAAGCCAGGCAAGGTCAGCAAAATCTGAAGAGAAGCACCTGAAGCAGCCAGGCAAAAGCTGCCCAGTCCCCTGGGATGGTGTTTGATGACAAATAGCCACTGAAGGATAAAGCCTATGGATTCATGCAGGAAAAGTTTTCACACCCTAGTACCACCCCCACAAGCCATCACTTCTCAAAATGTATTTCTCCTGCACAGGTACATTATTAACCCAGGCAATAAACTCCTCAGACGGCCAAAGTGCTGCCACCTTCTGCCTCTGTGCTCATTTAATGCACCGTGCCTCCTGGGGGTATGCAGCTTTCCAGTAGGAGGGCTTGTGGTTGTATTTTTAAAGATGCAGTTAACTAACTGTCTACAGGCCCAGAGCAAGAAACCCTATAATAATTTAATGAGGACCATTCATGCCAGGAACTGGACACCACAAAAATTGGCTGAAAGCAGGGGCTTCTATGAGTTCCACCCATCTTGCTAGCACTTTCACCCAACACCGCTAAATTAATTAGGAAAGTATCTGCAAAAATCCTCAGCAGCACACAACCTCACTGCAGAAAATTATTCCTTTCTCAGCAAAAAAAAAGGGAAAGCAACAATGCAAAACAATGCAAGTGATTTAGATCATTCTACTTCAATAGCTTTTCAAAGGGCAGTGTGTGGGCATGGCACAATAATTCATTTTTTAACTGTATCTCACTACTGTTATGGATTCTGTGAACTGTCTGGCTGAGGCACTGCTGGCCCCTGATATCCTCCCCAGCCCTGCAGAGACTCTTCACAAAATCTCATTACAGTGTGTATAATTTTCATAATAAAAGGAATTGCTTATCCACAATGGCATCACAGCTGGAACAATGAGTTGGGGGAGTCGTGTGTGCAGAAGCACTGACTCAGTTCTCACAACATCGAAATTCATCATTTTGTGGCAGGTGGCCACAAAACATGGAGATGTAGGGTGAAGTTTGTACTCTCAGAACCTTCTCAACCTACCATATTGCGAGCATCAAGGTATCAGTATTAGCCCCTACAACAGGGATAACACTGGGGAAGAAAAAAAACTTGAACAAAGAAGAAAATGGCCTTGAAAAACCTTTTTCTTAATCTTGCCATATATTTGTTAAGTCACGCAAGTACAATTAAGCACACACGTGGGCAAGCACACGGATGCAGAGGGTTTGATTCTCAGTGAAACCAACCGTGGAGAACATACACATCATTTTGAGACCGTTTTCACTTCTGAAACAGTGTTTAATAGCCCCACTGTAAACAGAAGTTCTCTTTTCCTGAACTAGTTGGGCAGTAGATCACAACCTGTGTTATGAGAAGGGTGGCAAATATTTAATTTTCTTCCACACAGCAGTCTTGCATATCACTCATGGGTATTTCTGCTCCTTCATCTGGACTTTGGGTAAGCACTGTCTAATGAGCCCCTCTGCTAATGCTGTGCAGTTCTCAGGCATGCATCATATACTGATCAAAATCTTAGATTTCTGCTTGAGTTTTAATTGATGTTTTCCTTGATTAGAGCATTCTTTTGGTTTTTAATTTTTTTTCCCAAATTTCAAAGCCGGTTGCTTCAAAGGATCATTTCAATCACCCCTGCAAGAAGAGAGAAAATTGCTTAGAAAGATTAAAGGGAGCATGAGGGAGGGAGGTTCAGACAGACAGAGCACAGAACAAAATATCTAATGACTGCCTGATCCTGCTCCCACCACAGTGATTCTGCAGAGAAAATGGAGAGAACAAATAGGATTTTTGCATCTAAGACACAGTCATGACAATATACCAGAATAGTAAATGCAACTTTTGTGACATTAGTGAGAGATTTTTTTGTGAAGTTCCTCTACTCTGATAAGGCAGATGCTGGCAATTCTTTACTCCAGGTATCAAATTGCTGACACACATTCCAGCTCAGAAGAGCTTCAGAAAAGCGAATTTTAATTCTTCATTCTCAGTTCTTTTTTTTTCTTTCTCACAGCAATTTAACTTAAGCAGGATAGGCCTTAAATCACAATACCTCATTTTCCAAATACACAGCACATCGTATATTAAAACTTTAGGATAGAAAATTATTGTTTGACATATTTCTAGTATTTTCAGGCTCTGCAGTTGCTCCAATGGGTTTCTGTTGTAGTTTACATTGACAGAGAAATGTGTACATGTAGAAGAATTCAGAAGAATGAAGTCCAGCTGCATTATTGTGCACATATAAAAAATATTAATAAATGCTTCAGCCTAGGCTATAATGAAAATCTATGCTTTTAATGGCCAAAGCTGGAGACCTGATGTTTCAAACAATCTGTAAATACAAACCCACTGACTACAGTGGGACTCTGCATTGAAATAAGAATATCTTTACACAGCACTGCACCGTTCTATATCCAGAAAGGAAAATTCACACCAGCTTCTTCAAGCACTCAGCTTAAAATGCTTCCCTATTCAGAGTAATGCTTATGCTGCCTATGCAGCTAGTGAGTAACAGAGGCTGCATTTCCTGGTGGGGAAGGAATGACTCGAAGCACTGACTTTTCATGACAAAAGCAGCCAATTTGATTAAACTTTCCTAAAACCATCCTGCTAAAGTGCTGTGAAGGATCAGGAACTTTTAAGGCACTAAATAGACCCAAGAAACTAAATAGAAAGCTCCTAGTTCTTGTAGAAAAACCTATCCACTTCTAAAAATCTTCTTTGAAAAACATACCTGCACTGTATGACACAAGTCTAAGAACCATGGATATTTCTAGACTAAGTCTGGTATCTTCCAAATACCCAGACTCCAGGAAAAGACAAATTCAATAGCAAAAATGAAAAGGCTCAAAGATCGTGGTCTCTCAACTTTCCCCTTTCCCATTTACAAGGCAGCAGTTTATCTCCCAGTGACCACACTCCAAAGACGCCAAAGTAATGTATAAGGACAAAATGTATGACTTGAGGACTCGAAAGCCTGTCCTTATTCCATCACAAAAGATAAACACTTGAGCAGACCTGATAGAGCTCCAACAATCTCCAACAGGGGTGATACTAAATAGATAATTAAACTAGTAGCGAATAGCTCTTCAAAATGTACTAATTGGAAGTTGAAAAAGTTCATCACTAGACAAAAGACATCTCTTTTTTGAAGTATCACACCATTAAAATGGTGACCAATGAGGGAGCTACTACACTAGCATCACTTCCCAGGTCCATCTCTGCAGTGACCCAAACACACGGCAAGCCCAGACACATAACTGTT
>VXAC01005203.1:10336-28579 GCA_013399225.1 Rhipidura dahli | reverse complement strand
GAGGCCTCTTAAGGCATCAAGCCTCCCTAAGAGTAGGACACCATGGAAATGAGTTACCTGCAGTTCCCTCCACTTGCTTTGTCATTGATGACCTAAAGAAATTCTTCCCTGGGAGGGTGGGCAGGCCCTGGCACAGGGTGCCCAGAGAAGCTGTGGCTGCCCCTGGATCCCTGGAAGTGTCCAAGGCCAGGTTGGACAGGGCTTGGAGCAACCTGGGATAGGGGAAGGTTGGTAGGGGATCCATGGCAAGGGATGGAACTGGATGAGCTTTAAGGTCCCTTCCAACCCAAACCATTCTGGGATTCTTTGGTGTCACAGCCTTTGAGAAATTGCCAGGAGCCTTTGAAAAACAAACCAGACATGGCCCCAGAAAACTGCAGAGGCAGCTGATTTCCCCTGGCACACCCTTCCTCTGGCCAGTGCCATCTGGAGCCTCCAGGGCTGAAGTTCCTCAAACTTCCAGAAAGTTGCTGTCCTGGCTTGGTGTCCCCCCTGGCCTTTCATTGCTCAGACTTCTCCTATTTCTGCTTTTCCCACTTTCTCAGCTTTTCTCTGAATACCTTGAACCCTCTTACCAGAAGGGCTTCAGGGATTTAAGGATGATCTGGCTGCTCCACCAAGAGAGGGTGGGTGCAGCCTGTGTGTGTTGCTCTCCTGTGGGGCTTGGACTTCACCAGGATTTTTGGGATTGTTCCCTGAGACAAGAACTGGGTCTCCTGGAGGTCGTTTTGTGTGGGTTGGATGGAATCTGACACCTTCTGTTTGCCTTGGCTCAGGAGGCACAGTGAAGCCCTGGGTGGGGCTTTGCACCACCCAGCCTTAGGTGTAAAAAATGAAGGAGAAGGAGGAATAAAATCCCAGAATCCCAAAATGGTTTGGGTTGGAGGAAACCTCAAAGCCCATCCCGGGACACCTCCCACTATCCCAGCTTGCTCCAAGCCCCATCCAACCTGACCTTGGACATTTCCAAGGATGGGACATCTCTCCAGGAGGATGCCAGCTCTGTGTGCAGCCCATTTGGTGTGTGTCCAACCCCCCCTGTGCCCATCCTTCTTTTTCAGATCCCAAAAATACTCTGTGTCCCCCCCTGCCCTGCTCCTTGCTCGGAGCGGAGACCGGAGCGTGGAAGGCATCGCTCTGTCTGAACTCAGCGTGCAGGATGTGGTGCAGATGATCAGATATGAACTGCTGGACATTTTTGTGAGTAAAAATGAAATCCAAAGGTCCTTTTTTTTGGCGTGGCAGTCGTTTGCAGAGCCCTGATTAGGCCGTGGAGTTCTGCACAGCAGCCATGGCTGCTCGTTATTTTTATCGTGCCGAGTTTGCCTTTAAATTTTATGACTTGGAGCAGGGCACTCTGGATAGAAATGTGCTGTTTGCTGTGTGGTCTTGGAGCAGGAGACCCTGGAGGTGAGGGACTGGCCTCAGAGTCACTCACTCTGCAGTGCTGGGCCTCTCTCCTGGTCTGTTCCCTATTCCCAGGGTTTTTTCCATGTGCCATTCAGAGCCTGGCTACAGCCTCTGCCTGCTCTGCTCACATCCCCATCTCCAAGCGCACAGCTGCTGCTTGGTGGGCTTGGGTTGGGCAAAGACATCTCCAAGTGCACCTTCCCACAGCTTCCCACATTCCACGTGGACCCTGCCCCTTCATGGAAGAGCAGAAAGTGGAATTTTCTCCCATTTTCCCCTCCCCTTAACCCCCAATTTCTCCTTTGTGACGTCTTGCAGCCAGAAATCACTGTGCCAAACCTGCCCCAGTACCTGCAGCTCAGAAAGCCCTTCCTGATCCTGTTCACTGCTGGTGGCATCAGTCACATGGAGAGTGAGGAAATGCTGAAGCTGACAAAAGGAAGAGCCCAGCAGGAGTTTGTGGCTTGCTGGTTGAACCTGTGAGTGTTTGAAAATCTCTCCTTTCCCTTCACTCACTCTGAGCCTTGCAGGAAAGAAAAAACAACCAAAAACCAAAACCCTGAGGCTGCAATTACTGAGAACATGAGCTGGTAATGTGATTATTGGGTCTGAAATCGTCAGCAGTTGGGAGGTCAAACCATTGAGCAATGGTTCAGTCAAGTGTTCTGGGGCAGCTGCAAAAATCGCCTGACAAAGTCAAATTAGTAAATATTTAATTGATGGCAGAAATGGTTTTCGATGGAGAAAAACGTTCCCTGGTGCTTGGAGCAGCTTGACCCTGGGTCTGGTGTTATTTGTATTTTTGTTGCATGTAGGAGGAAAAAGAAAACCCAGAAATTTGCAGTCCTGGAATGTCTTATGGTGATTTTCCACCAGCAATTAAAGGGAATGACTGGTCATTGATTGGGGAAAGAAAGTTTTAACAAGGAGGTTGCACCAGAAGCCTCATAAATTAAACTTTAAAATATTCAAGGAACAAAATTAATTCAAGACCTAAGAAACAGAAAGTTGTAGGAAAGGGAATTTTTTTTTTTTTCCAATCCTCCCCTTCTTAGTTGCAGTTTGAATTTTTGGCCTCTGTTTGTTTTGCCCAAACCTCAGAGAAACTTCAGTGGCTTAATCATAGCGTGCTTTGAAGTCTGGGAAGCTCCGTCCAGCGTGGGCTGGAGTTTAGCTGGGGAGGGGAAATGCACATGTGTTCAGAGAGAAAGGGATCAGGCTGCCAGCAGTGCACCAGAAACGAGAGCCCTGGAACTCCCCCACCTACACATCTGCCTTTGCTCTGCCTTCCTGAGGCACAAAAAGCCTTCCTGTGCCACAGCCAAGTGGCACTGCCACAAAGCAGGGCAGGATCCCAGCGTGGTTTGGGGTGGGAAGGGCCTTAAAGATCATCCAGTGCCACCCCCTGCCATGGGCAGGGTCACCTCCCACTATCCAAGATATCCAGCCCGGCCCTGGACACTTCCAGGGATCCAGGGGCAGCCACAGCTTCTCTGGGCACCCTGTGCCAGGGCCTGTCCACCCTCCCAGGGAAGAATTCCTTCCCAAATCCCATCCAGCCCTGCCCCTTCATGTCCTTGTCCAAAGTCCCTCATCCTAGAGAGAAGCCCTTGCTCCCAAGGGCAAGAGCCAGGTCAGAGCTGGACCATCACTCTCAGTCCCCAAATGGTGCTGGAATGACTCAGAGCCTTTGTGGGCCAGGCTGTTGTCTGCTCTCTCTTCATTGGATCCTAACAGGTTCCTTAAGGCATTAAGCTGATACATGGAGTGCCATTGATGCCTTAGGTTTTAACTTTTCTATTTTTCAAACCCTGCCCTGCCCAGTGTGTAACTCTGGAGTTGCCTGTTCCCTGTTCAGTGCTGCTCTCTGTGCTGGGCACACACAACAAAGCCTCTCCGGGGCTGCTCTCCAAGGACACCCAGCCCCTCCTGGGCCCAAAAAGGATCAACCAAAGAGCCTCTGAGGGGGGCAAGCTGAGGGCAATGCCATCATTAACTGCAGCTTTAATTGGAGAATGAACCCTGAGATGCAAATGAACCAAAGCTAGAAAAGTGGGAAGAACTCGTGGCCTCTCAGGGTCCATCTCGGGGCCCATCTGGGCAGCACCTCTGGCTCCCCAGGGGTACCTTTGAAGGCCTTTCCAATAAATCCCCACCTTTATTCCCTTTATTCCTGTCTGATCTCTGTTTCTGGGAGGCCTCTTAAAGCATCACCATGAGCTTAGAGTCAGGGAATCCTGCAATGGTTTGGCTTGGAAGGGACATTAAAGCCCATCCCATTTGTCCAAGGGCAGGGACACCTCCCACTAGCCCAGGCTGCTCCCAGCCCCATGCAGCCTGGCTTTGAACACTTCCAGGGATGATGCTTCTACAGTCTCACAAAACTGAGCTTATCTGGATAGGATCCTTTGATGGTTTTTTGGCTCTCAGTCCTGTTGTGCTGCCAAACCTGAATCTCCTCTTCCCACCAGGAAGAAGACTCCAGTGGGACATGGCATCCTGAGGAAATACTTCTCCACCACGCCTCCCTTGCCCATTCTCCTCTGGGTGAACCTCCACGCTGGGGGTCAGGTATTCAGGTTCCCACCAGAGCAGTCCATCACTGAGATGAACATCTTATCTTGGTTGGAGAAGCTCCAAGCAGGACTGGAGATTCCCAGCAGTAAGTGGCCACAGGTTTATAACATTCCTGAGCACTCTCTGTGAGCTCTGGTGTGTTTATGGGAAGATACTCCGTGCAATAAATTGTCTGCCCTGGAATTTAACGATGGAAAAACCAGCTCTGCTTGTTAGAGCTGCAGGAGTACAAATAGTCCAGCCAGGAGAGAATGCCCACACTCACAAGTTTGCTTTGGGACTGTTTAATGCTCAGAGCCAAACGTGGATGGTTTGGATTTGACATCTTTTCCCTGTGATAATCCCCAAATCTGGCTGTGTTTTCCCATTCCCAAGCACAGCTTGCTAATAAAAAAACCTCCCAGCTCCCAGCTGTCAGTGTAAGAAGTAGCTGCTCTTTGGGCACCTTCCTGCATTTCTTTTTGGGTGGAAAAGGATCAGGAAGCTGCTTTTTGATGGGATCTTTGGGACATGAGGGGTTGGCTTGTGCTGTGAAGCTTTTCACTGCATCCCTTCTGTCTTGATCAGCCCGATGAGGCTTTGGAGGAAGCCAGCATGGATATGCCTTTCTCAGGAGAGCTGGAGAGGGGCTTTGGACAAGGGATGGAGGGACAGGACACAGGGAATGGCTCCCACTGCCAGAGGGCAGGGATGGATGGGATATTGGGAAGAAATTCCTGTCTGGGAGGGTGGGCAGGCCCTGGCACAGGGTGCCCAGAGAAGCTGTGGCTGCCCCTGGATCCCTGGCAGTGTCCATGGCCAGGTTGGAGCAGCCTGGGAGAGTGGGAGGTGTCCCTGCTATGGTAGGGGGTGGAATAAGATGGGATTTAAGGTCCTTTCCAACCCAAACCATTCTGGAATTCTGTTAGTTTTGTATTCATTGGAAGGGGGGAAAAAAGCCTTAATTCCTTGGAAAGGGAAATATCCCTGGAGGTGGGGGCCAGCTCTTTACCTGCTAACTGGGACTGTGTTTGCTGCTCAGGTTCCTTGTCTGAGGAGGACTGGAAGCCACCACTCCCTGCTTATGATTTCCTCCAGATGATGGAGCCATCCGTGCCTGAGCTCTCCCTCCACCCCGGGGACACCCCGGTGCCACACCCACCCAAAAGCCCCGGAGGGGACACTGCCACCCGGGAAGAGCCATCCCAGGAGAGCACAGCAGAGGAAGTTGGTTCTCCTGGGAGGAATCTGCGGGGGACAGCCCCGAGGCTGGCAGCGAGGGACAAGCAGGGCAAGAGACACAGCGAGCTCTGAGAGCCAGGCTGGAGCAAAGTGTGGGACTGCCCCAGCAAACCTCTCACTTTCCCAGCCTTTACTCCAAAGAGAGAAGTGATTTCAGCTGTCAAGGAATGGTGAAGGGAAAGGCCACTCCCTGCTGCAAAGTGCTGGTGGCTTCTGGTGCCAGAGACGTGTCTGTGCATCCCACGTGTTGTTCCCTGGCTGCTGCTGGGAGCTCACCAAGCAACAAACCTCACTGGAGAAGACAAACCAGCCCTGCTCTGTAGATTCCCTAAATCTCAGAGCTGCTTCAGTTGCCTCTGAGCAGGAAGGGGTGAGTGATTCCAAGATATAAAAACCCATTTCTCTCCTCCCTGGTTGCAGCAGAAGCTCTGCTGATGTGTGTCAGCGAATGGCTGCAATTCCAACTGCGCTGGAACTGTGTGGAGCCAGGAGGGCCAGCATTCCAGCACTCCAGAGCTGCCCTAGCCAGCCCCCAATTGTGTTTACACCTGACTTGTGACCTGAATTTGTGAGCTTGTTCATCCTCAGCAGGGAGAGGAGGGTCTGGTCGAAGCAGATTTATTATAGAGGCCAGAGCTCGGGTCACACAACAGCCCTGAATAGCTGGGACAAAACTCTGCCAGCAAATCCCCAGGGTGGGCAGGTTGGGAGATGGCTTTCCTCACTGCTGGCATTTTCTTGGTCCCCAGCCCAGGGGGTTATTTGCAGCCTCGATTTGTCTTTGCTCTCAGTGACAGCGGCGAGGTTGGTGCCTCCTGAGCTGGAATGGTGCAGGGAGCGAGGTCTGTGGGAAGCTCAGCGCTGTGGAAGAGGGGAGGGAGATGAAGGGCAAGGCTGGATCCTTCCAAGGTGGGATGGAGCTGCTTCAGATCCAAAGCTAAGTGGGGAGATGCAAAAAACCTGGGGAGGTGGCTTTCCAGCCTCTGCCCATCTCCTGGATGGGGTAACAAAGGGTTGATGGTTTGTAAGGTCCCTTCCAACCCAAGCCATTCTAGGATTCCATGATCATCCCACTCCCTTCAATGGACGTCTCCCACTGCCCCACTGAGACATGACAGAAGGGTCAGATCCTCCTCCCACTCCTTAGGGCTCTGAAATTACTGGGAAGAGGACAAAATGCTGCCTAAGGAACTTCTGAGAGCATTGCAAACTCCGTGTTTCTCATCCTGCAAGCAGCACGTGTGGCCGCGAGCCTTTGGAAATAGCCAGAAATAGATCATTAGTCCTGGGCTCTCCTGGAAGCCCTTAATTGCAAGAGACCATTTTTGGACTGCCTGGCAGGCTTTGAGCCAGAATGTATGTATTTAAAGGAATAAACTGCAGCCTGCTGATCAAAGGCATTATTCCCAAGGGAAGGGTGTGAGCAGATCCTTCGTGTGTTCCCGGCATTCCTCTGCTCCGTCAGCTCCTCACGCTGCTGAATTCCGTGAACTGAACGTTGGTTGTTTCCCATTCTGTCCCTGACCATCGAATCCCAGAATGGGTTGGGTTGGAAGGGACCTTCTGGATCATCTCATCCCACCCTTGTCATGGGCAGGGACACCTCCCACTGTCCCAGGCTGCTCCCAGCCCCATCCAGCCTGGCCTTGGACACTTCCAGGGATCCAGGGGCAGCCACAGCTTCTCTGGGCACCCTGTGCCAGGGCCTCCTCTCCCTCCCAGCCCGGAATTCCTTCCCAATATCCCATCCATCCCTGCTCTCTGGCAGTGGGAAGTGCAATAATCAGGTTTTTCATGGCATCTCAAATAAACTCCTCTCAAGTAGGCTCCTCTGCATCTGTTGTTGGTGGTGGACCCAAAACACCCAGTGGGGCAGTGGGTGCCCCTCATCAGCAGGATCCCTTCGTTCCAAAGGGTTTGTGGAAGACAAGGAGCATCCCAACGTCCCCATTCTTTCTCCACGTGTCCTTTTCCAGCCGCAGCCCTTCTCCCGTGCAGGACCGGGGCAGGAGTTTGTCACTAGGGGTCAGTGCCACATCTCCGTTGTGGCTTCGCAAATCGCTGCCTCTCCCAGCGCCGCTGGATTGATTCTGGAGCGGCCCCACCGAGGCGCTGGAGGTCGGGAACAGCTTCCCGCTGGGATCCCGATGGGATGCTGCTGGATGAGGGGCTGTTTAGCCGGGGAGTCCCAGCTCTGCTCGCTCTATCCACAACATCACCAGTGGGATCCATCAGCTCCAACCTCCCAGGCTGGGTTGGGATGCCCAGAGCTTTGGGCTGAGTCCCCTTTGCAGGTGCCAGCACGGGGATGTGGGAAAGGGGAATGTGCTTATCCATGTCCCAGCACTGCCAGAATCCAGCTGGATGGGCAACTGTGGGTTTGCTCTGGATGCAGGTCAGGCTCCTGCACCACATCAGGTGGCTTTGGCTTCATTGGGGGTTTTATTTTTCAGTACAAAATGTCTTTTCCATTGTGCAACCCAAACGGGCACTCAGGGAAATCCGTGGAGGCAGAAACGTGCTGGGGTTTGTATGGATAGAGTGGAGACCTTAGGGATGCTGAGGGCAGTGTGATGGGATCTGCATCACAAAGTTTCCTCATCCACCAGAGGAAACACTCCAGCACGTGGCTGCTTCCAACAACTCCAGCTCTGGGGGCAGAGTGGGGTGGAAAGAAACACTCTGAGGGTGTTCATGGAGTGGTTTGGGTTGAAAGGGACCTTTAAAGGGCATCCAGTCCCACCCTGCCTTGGGCAGGGACACTTTCCACTGGACAAGGCTGCTCCCATTCCCATCCAGCCTGGCCTGGAATTACAGCCTTGGGCGAGAAGCGAAGCAGAGGAGGCAGAGCTCATGTTCTGGGGGGCAGCTTTGGGGGACAGAGTGATTCCCAGGGGGCTGGAGTGGTGGGATCTGTCCTGTCCCATGGGGCTGGAGGGGTGGGATCTGTCCTGTCCCATGGGGCTGGAGGAGCAGTGGGATCTGTCCTGTCCCATGGGGCTGGAGGAGCAGTGGGATCTGTCCTGTCCCATGGGGCTGGAGGAGCAGTGGGATCTGTCCTGTCCCATGGGGCTGGAGGAGCAGTGGGATCTGTCCTGTCCCATGGGGCTGGAGGAGCAGTGGGATCTGTCCTGTCCCATGGGGCTGGAGGAGCACCAGGATGCTGGTGCCCGTGTGTGTGCATCAGCAGGCCCCTGTTGTCAGCAGCTCTGCTGCTCAAGTGAGGTGAGATCACCAGGGACACTGATTTTATCAGCTCCTTCTTCAAGCATTTAACAATTAAAGCCGTGTTTGTGTGGGTAAACCACAGCTCTTCCTCCTTCAGTGCTGCTGGGGAGGCTCAGCTGAAGGTTTCCTGACCCACAGGGATCAGCTACAGCTTTCAGACCCAGACTTGATTTCAGTGGACATTTGGATGTGTTTCAGGAGCCTTCCAAGGGGTGTTTAAATTATCAGAAGATCAAACAAAGATACACATGCACCCAAAAAAGGATTCTGTGCTTGTCCCGAAAGCAAAACAATTTATTGTCCAAAACCACAGGAAATTCTCTGCACACTCCTTGTTGGCCCCTTCTAACACAGGATATTCTGTGATTCTCTGGTCTGTCCCCCATCCTCCAGGATCATCCACAAAGCCATCACCATCACTGGTTAGGAGGGAGGAAGGCTGGCAGCAGTGCTCACTGCAGGGCACAGGGAATATTCAAGGGGTGTGTTGTGTTTTCCGTGTTTAAAACCTTTCAGAGGGATCATTACAGAGGTGCCTGCTGATCCCCAAACCGTGGGACATCCAAAGCAAGCACAGCCTTTCTTCCAGGCTTTTCACCCTCTGAGCAGAACCAGGGTGGTGGGATACAAACCCTTGCAATGAAAGATGGATTTTCCAAATTGACAGAGAATTTCCAGGTTCTCAGCCCATCCTGGACCACTTCAGGATGGGCACAGTCCCTCCCAGCAAGCCTCATTCCATGGCCAGGCTCTGCTCTGGGATACAGCTGAAGAGGAGGAGGCAGGAGAGGACACAGTCCCCAGGAGGGAGATGCTGCTGATGCCTTAAGAGGCCTCCTAGGAACAGAGCTCAGACAGGAGTAAAGGGAATAAAGGTGGGGATTTATTGGAAAGGCCCTCAAAGGTACCCCTGGGGAGCCAGAGGTGCTGCCCAGATGGGCCCCGAGATGGACCCTGAGAGGCCACGAGTTCTTCCCACTTTTCCAGCTTTGGTTCATTTGCATCTCAGGGTTCATTCTCCAATTAAAGCTGCAGTTAATGATGGAATTGCCCTCAGCTTGCCCCCCTCAGAGGCTCTTTGGTTGATACTTTTTGGGCCCAGGAGGGGCTGGGTGTCCTTGGAGAGCAGCCCCGGAGAGGCTTTGTTGTGTGTGCCCAGCACAGAGAGCAGCACTGAACAGGGAACAGGGAACTCCAGAGTTACACACTGGGCACTGCAGGGCTTGAAAAGTAGAAAACTTCAAACCTAAGGCATCACTGCCAGGCAGGAGCAGGGCCACGGGAAGGACAGATCTGCCTGGCCAGATCCCAGCAGCGCTGCCAGGATGTGGAGCAGGACAAGACCTGGTGAGCTGGCTCACATCCCTTGGGACTGGGTGGGGACAATGAGAACCAGTCCCTCCATCCCATCTGGTGGCTCAGCCTGGCAGAGATGCTTTCCCTGCAGGGCAGGTTCCTCTCTGGCACGGCTTGGCACTGATCCCTGCCCTGGAGCACCCGGCGTGGCCGGGGATGTGTGTCCGGAGTTGCCGGGGTGAGGCTGGGCTGCTGCCCAGGGTGTCTGGAATAGCCTGGTCCAGACCTCAGCCCACCCCTGGGGACATCCAGGGTGATGCAATCCATCCTGGTACCCTGGATATGTTCCCTGTGTGCCCTTGGCATCGCCTGAGGGGGTGGAGAAGGATCCCTCAGCTGCCTGGTGTGTGCCCATCATCCCCAGTGTGTCCCCACCCCAGTGTGTCCCCCCAAAGCAGCTCGCCGAGCCCACACAATGCCCCTGCTGCCTGTCAGCTTGGGGAGGGTGGTGGGGACCGAACAGGGACAATCTGGGGAAGGACAGACAGACAGATGGTGGTCAAGGGGTGGGACAGGAATGATGGATGCCAGGATGGCAGTCGGAGGTGGCTGAGGAGCTGTGCTGGGGAAGGGAGGGTGCAGGTGCAGGCTGGGGCTGGGATGTGAGCTAAGGGGTGCTGGCAGAGCAGGATGGGCTTCCCTGTTATTCTGGGTGGCTCTTCCACCTGGCACTTCCACTGGTAAAAATACACCAGGCCCAGGGAAGTACCCCCAGCCCCCAACCCATAGCTTGCAGGGTGGCCAGGATGGGGTCTGCATCCCTTCTGCCCCTTGCTCAGGAGCTGGGTCTCAAGGACAGCTCCCTCCTTCTCCTGGATGGGGATTGGGATGGAGCTGGGAAGAGCAATCCAGAGCAGCTCCTCACAGAACACCTCCTGCCTGTATTTCCCCATTCTCCACCTGCAGCCTCTCCGGGCACTGCAGCCCTGGCTGAGCCCTCCTGCTCCATTCCCAGGTCCGTGCAGGGGCCTCACCGCTCCTGACTCACACCCGGAGGGTGAAGTCAAAATCCGGGCTGGAAGAGCAGCAACCACCACGGACCATCCCCCGGTAACCCTTTCCCGGTGCCTTTCCTGCTGCTCCCCGGGATCCCCCGGGGTCCCATGGGGCCGTGGAGGGGGCAGAGGTGGCCCCATCCCCTTTGGGACGTTGTTGTTCATTGTCCATTGTTCCCTCCTGGCTCCGCCGCGGAGCCGGGCAGCGATAAGTGGGGAGAGGGCAGCGCTGCGGTTCCTGCTCCCCGACAGGTTATTTCCCGACCTCTCCTTAGGTAAACTCAGCCCTTCACCTCCCGGAGAGTTTGCTTTGCTCTCCCTCACCCCTGCAGCACGGCGTGGGGCCCAGGAGAGCAGCCTGCCTCTATTAATAGCCCGTGGAATTGCCAAATCCCTCCTGTGTGTTGAAACAGCACTGCAAGGCCATGATTCAGCTCCCTGGTAACGCACGGGACGGTTCCGCGGCACGGCTGCGGTGGGAAGGCTCCAGCTCCAGCCCTGCTCCAGCCCTGCTCCAGCCCTGCAGGGCAAACTGGGCTCTCCAGTGGGGATGAACCCGTCAGCTGGGAATTCTTGGCTTGCTGGCAACACCAGTGGTCCTGTTGTTGCTAAACCCGGTGGTGTTCTCTGTGTTGGCTGCTGCCCGAGCTCACTCCGCGTGTGGATCCACAAGGAGTCAAATCCAGGAGCCTTGGAGAGGGCAAGGCTGTGGAATCATGGAATTCTGGAACCATTTAGGTTGGAAAAGACCTCTGAGATTGAGTCCAACCATTGCCCAGCACTGCAAAGTCCCACCAAATCCTGTCCCCAGGTGCCACATCCTCACAGCTTTTAACTCCCTCCAGGAATGGTGGCTCCATCACTGCCCTGGGAAGCTGTTCCAGTGCTTTGCAACCCTTTCCATGAAGAAATTTTCCCTGATATCCAGCCTAAACCTCTTCTGGAGCAACTCGAGACCATTTCCTCTCGTCCCCAGGGCAGAGCCAGGCTCATGATGTCCCTCTCCCAGCCTTGCTCCATGAGCAGTCCTGCCTGGAGGAGAGGGGAGGGCAGAACCTCTGTGCCATGCATGGAGCATCTCCTCAGGCTCCTGCTGGGTTTGAAGTTTTGGAGTTTCCTGCAGTTGTGAGTGACTCACGCTGGGGAGTGGGAGCTTTGGAGGGCTGAGGTGACTGATCCCTGTGGATCCCAGACCTGCTGTGGGGACATGAGTGGGAGAAGTGACCTGTGGGGAGAGGTGGGATGCTGGATGTGGATGTGTGAGGGATGCTGCAGCTGGGAGAGTTCAGCTTAGCACAGCAAGGGAGCAGAGAGGGAGCCCCAGCTGTGAGTGGGGCCAGGCACCGACACCAGGGCAAATACTTGGAAAGGCAGCTGCTGCCCAAAAATAGCTGGAAAAGCTTTCAGGAGCAAAGCTGGAACAGTCCCCCAGCCCGGGGCAGCTCCCAGACACAGAGGACAGAGATGGGAAAGGGGCATGACCAGTGCTTGTCCATGAATTACCCTTCCTGTGGCAGTGGGAAGGGGAGGGATCTGTGGGGCTTCTTTTGGATTCATCCCATCCCATGGACCTGGAAGCAGAGTAGGGGAAAAGTAGCATCATCCTCCTTGTCAATACAGGGGTGCTGAAATGTGGGTGCCAGCATCCAGATAATCTCATTTACTCCCAGGAATCAGCCCCTTTGGATTCAAAAGGGGCTTTTGGAGGGCACAAGGTGACAGAGGGATGGAGCAGATTCCAGATTCTGAGCCTGGAGCTCAGAAACCTCAGCCTGCTCCCACTGAGCCAGAGCTGGGTGTGAACCAAGCAGGCAGCAGGGACAGGCAGCAGAAAGGTCTGGGTGGGATTCCTTGCCAGGGGAATGTGTCCAGAATCCAATCCTGCCTCTTCCTGAACCATCCCTGGGGTCCTGCATTTCCCTCCTGCTGAATCCCACTGTCTCTCCCTGAGCCCCTTCACCCTCCCCAGCAAGGGCACAGCCCCCAAAAGGACACACGGTGACAAAACCCATCTCCAGGTGCTGGGAATGAGCTAAGAGGACAACCAGGGTGGGAACGACCGGTTTGAGTCACTTGGCCACTGTCCCCTCCAGGGTCCCCACCCTGGTGACACTAATCCTTCCTCCTCCTTTCAAGAAGAGCATGAAAAAGATGAGCTGGCAACTCTGCCACACCATCCTCAGGGGCTCTGGCTCCCGAGGGACACCAGCTGAGGACCCCAGAGGAACAAATTCCAAAAGCTCCAGGTCTCTTGCCCCTCCTGCAGCCCCTGGCTCTTCCCCTTGGGCTGGGGAGGAGGCAGCAGTGAGGCTCCCCGGGCTCTGGGTGCAAGCAGGATCCTGTTCCATTCCTTCTCCTCTTCCAGACAGCTCCTGACCAGAGTCTTCCTCACCAGGGATGCCCTCAGAGTGCTTTTGGAGCCTTACTTATGTGCTGGCTTAATTACAGGGCTGGCTGTGACATTCCCGTGTCCCTGGGTCCCACCTGGCAGTGCTCCACGTTCCCACTCATCCCCATCCCTGGGAGCAGCAGCAAAACCCAAAATCCATGAATAAAAAAGCCACCAAAAGCCAACCTGTCTGTTTCTGCTCACTCCATGATCTCCAGTGGCACTGGAGACAGGAGCTGGGAATGTCTGTGGCTCCCAGCTCGGATGTGCTGCTGCAGCCTTGGAATGGGTCACCTCCTGTGTGGCACCCTCACCACCCCCAAGGACACCAGGGTGGCCATCCTGGGTGGCAGAGATGCCCAGCAGGAGTAGGGCAGGCTGAGGGTGGCCTTCCCTCTCCCTGTCCATCCAGAGGGACACCCAGGCCTTTCTCCCAGTTTGCAGCTGGTGTGTGCAGCTTTCTGCACCGGGGACAGATGAGCCCCCCATTCCACCAGGATGGGGATGCCCAGCAGGGACTGTCCCCAGTGCTGGCACTGGGCAAACAGGGATCTCTCTCTCCCTGGGAGTGAAACAGCTCAGGAGAAATCCACAGAGAGTGAAATGGGAGGGTGGGAATGTGATTCAGGCTGTGTCACCCCGGGGCAGCGCTGCCCTGGCCAGAGGAAATCCCTCCTGATTCACAGCCTGGGAAGTCCTGTGGCTTTTTGGGGCTGCAGTGACCCAGAGATGCCACCCCACAGCAAAGAGGGCTCCGGGTGATGGGGCACTGCCCAGCTGGGGCAGCCTGGCCACGGAGGATGCAGGAAGGCAGCGACATTCCAGGGATGACACACAGGTCACTAAAATGCTGTCTGGGCTGAGTAAGAGAGACAGAGCTGGAATTTTTCCCCAGCAGGGATTTCTCTCTTCCTTTCTCGCAGCCAGCAGTGCCGTTTTAAGGAGTCTGCTCCAGCTGGGACAGGTCTCACATATTTCCCTTTCTCTCTGCAGTCTGATTCCCAGGGAATGGGAAATGCTTCCCAAAACAGCCCAGCCGGCCCTGGCTCCTGATGGCAGAGCTTCAACTATTCCCCTGGCCAGCCACGTCCTGCCCTGTCAGAGGGGCCAGCTGGCTGCAATTCCCAGCTTTTCCCCCTGGGAGGACACCCCCTACATCCCTCATCCATGGATAAATCCCTGGATAACCCCCCAGTGCCTCGGGAGTGGGGGTCCCTTCAGAAAGGGACTGGGTTGGCTTTTGGGAGCTGTCAGCCATCGCCAGCTGAGGTTGCTCTGAGTCCTTGGAGTCGTTCCCTAAATCCCAGCTCACGTCTGCTGGTGGAGAAAAGCCACAAAGAGACCTCCAACGGGAGCCAGCAGGGCCAGCCCCACACATTCCACACAAGCAGATCGATGTCTTTAGGATGTGAGTTAAAACCATTTAATCACGAGCCTCCTGTTGTCCATTTCCTTTGGACCTCCTCAGCTTTCCATGATTTTTCTTTTTTCTTTTTCTTTTTTTTTTTTTTTATGTTTCTTGAGCAACATCCCTCTGAGATCCTGGGGATGGTTGGGAATTGACTCATCAGATGCAAGGGCTGTGTAACCCTGCTCTGCTCTCCCCCATTCCATGGATCTTCCCTGATCCACCAAACTCCTCTGTGCCCCCACCCTCCTGTGTAAGGGAAATCGAGTGTCCAGTGGTGCTGGGAGCACCCTGCTGCTGGATATCTGGGATATGGAGCCAGGCTGGGAGAGCTGGGGGTGATCACCTGGAGAGGAGAAGGCTCCAGGGAGAGCTCAGAGCCCCTTGCAGGGCCTAAAGGGGCTCCAGGAGAGCTGGAGAGGGACTGGGGACAAGGGATGGAGGGACAGCACACAGGGAATGGCTTCCCAGTGCCAGAGGGCAGGGATGGGTGGGATACTGGGAATTGGGAATTGCTGGCTGGGAGGATGGGCAGGCCCTGGCACAGGGTGCCCAGAGAAGCTGTGGCTGCCCCTGGATCCCTGGAAGTGTCCAAACAGGGCTTGGAGCAGCCTGGGACAGTGGGAGGTGTCCCATGGCAGGGGTGGAATGGGATGAGCTTTAAGATCCCTTCCAACCCAAACCATTCTGGGATTCTGTGACAGGAGATGGTTTTTTTTGGACTCACAGACAGGTCCATTTTCTTGCCAGACATAGAAAGGTGACTTTGTGTCCCTCCCAGCCCCCAAGCGTTGGTCTCTTGATTCTCTGCAGAGCTCAGCTCTTGCTCCTCCTCGCTCTCCCGGCCATTGCCCTCTCACAGTGACCTCTGCCTGCCCTGTCCCTCTCCCATGCCCCCAACATGAGGCTCTGTGGGATTTTCCAGACCACAGCAGCTGTTGGGCCATGTTGGGAATGTCCCACCAACTGGATTTTCAGCCGACTCCTCATCCCCTTCCATCCCGGCTGTCCCCCCTGGAATGTGGCTCCCTGGGGGAGATGTCCTGCTCCCCTTGGCTGCTGCCACCCCCTGTGGACCCCCTAAGAGGTCAGGGATGCCCTGCTCAAGGACAGGGACCTCACAGGGGGACAAAGACACTCTACAAGGGGCTTAGACCCTCTACAAGGATGAGATCACCCATGGGAGAACACAGACCCTGGTGCCAGGACAGGGATCCCACAGTGACTCCATGCAGGGACAGGGACACCCCAGGATCCCCCTTCAAGGACAGGGACCCCCTGAAGGGACAAGGACACTCTACAAGGGGTTTAAACCCTCTGCAAGGATGAGAATCCCACAATGACTCCTTACAAATACAGGGATCACCCAAGGGAGAGCAGGACAGGGATCCCACCGTGACTCCCCAGGGCAGGGTCTGCCCTGCAAGGATGGGGGACCCCAAAGGTGTCCCCTGTGAATTATGGCCCTGTGGGCTGCCAGCAGCCTTCCACTCCCAGGAAGGCACCAAACAGGGCTGAGAGGGCAATTAAATGGGGTTTAAAAAATTCCCTGTGTGAAGGAGAGCCTGGGGGAAAACACGCCCACGAGAAGAAATCTTCCCCTGCTTAGCACATCCTTCCAAAAACACACAATGACTCCAGAAAAATGTGAGAAAACACATCTCCTCTTCCCAGAGGGGAAAAAACCAGAGAAAAGCAGCAGCGTGATGGTGTTTGCTGACTGGACCTCAATCTTTGTCCTGGCAGGGGGTGGGGAATGTGCTCCAAGGGCTTTGGATGGAGCTCTGGGGGCATCGGCAGCAGATACCCCTGAGAGCATCTTGCAAAGCCCAGGCAGAGCTGATGCCCCTCAAAAAGCTGCCAGATGCTGAATCTTTGCCTCGATGCTCCCAAGCAGAAGGGATGTGCCACCCCAGGCCCCCCCAGCCCCCTCTGGAAGGGAGATGATTGATTACAAACGCTGCCAATCCCCATTCATTCCAACAACCTCCGCCCCGTTAAATGCAGCCATGAATAATTAAGGGAATGGCTCTTGTGGAGCTCTGGAGGAGAGTTTGGCACCGTGGGAGCTCTGGCTGCTTGAAGCTGAGCCCAGCTGCTCCGTGCTGCTGCTGGAAGTGGTGCCAGGGGGATGCCCAGGCAGGAAAACACCGTGCCCAGGGAGGCAGTGATGCCTTAAGAGGCCTCCTAGAAACAGAGGCCAGACAGGAGGAAGGGAATAAAGGTGGAGATTTATTGGAAAGGCCTTCAAAGGTACCCCTGGGGAGCCAGAGGTGCTGCCCAGATGGGCCCCGAGATGGACCCTGAGAGGACACGAGTTCTTCCCACTTTTCTGCCTTTGGTTCATTTGCATCTCAGGGTTGATTCTCCAATTAAAGCTGCAGTTAATGATGGAATTGCCCTCAGCTTGCCCCCCTCAGAGGCTCTTTGGTTGATCCTTTTTGGGCCCAGTTTGGGCTGGGTGTCCTTGGAGAGCAGCCCCAGAGAGGCTTTGTTGTGTGTGCCCAGCACAGAGAGCAGCACTGAACAGGGAACAGGAAACTCCAGAGTTACACACTGGGCACTGCAGGGCTTGGAAAATAGAAAAGTTAAAACCTCAGGCATCATTTCCCCCCTTTAGAGGCTTGACAAGGCCTCTACCTTGTTGAGACTCTATTCTAAATATTCTAAATATCTACTGATATCTGTCTATCAGCAGTATATAACCACAGCACCCTGGTTTGAACCAAAACTCCAGTGAGGAGGAAAGTGCTGAGCAAACCACTCAGGGAAGGGGCTCTCTGAGGGGGAAAGAGCTGCTTGGAGCAGTGGATGTCCTGCCCTGCCTGTCCTGGTGTTTCCTTTTGATCCCTGAGCCCTCTCAGGCACGTCAGGGGTTCTGGTTTTGCTGTCCCAGGATGCTCCCAAACCCCTGGGCAGCACCGAGCCTCCAGTTCCCAGAGCATCTCTCAGGGAATGCTGAGGCTTCCAGGGCTGATTTGGCTGCCAGAATTGGGGAATGCCAAAGGTAATGAATGGAGGGATGATGGCAAAATGCCACCCCCCGAGAAACCAGCAGGGCACAGCAATTCCAGTGGTCAGACACACCAGGACAGAGCCTGGAAGCTTCTCCCTTGTCCTCTTTCCTCTTTCCCCTTTGCCCTTTTTGCTTTTCTCTTCCCCTTCTTCCATCCCCTTCCCCTTTTCCTTGTCCCTGTCCCTGTCCCCCGACCCATCTTCCTTTCTCTTTTTCTCTTGCTCCTTTCCCTTTTCTCTTCCCTTTCCCTGTCTCCTTTCTCTTTCCCCTGTCCCCTTTCCCATTCCTTGTCCCCTGTCCCCCTTCCCCTTTCCCTTGTTCCCCATCCCTTATCCCCCTTCCCTTTTCTTTTGCTCCCTTTTGCCTGTCCCCTTTCCCTTGTTTTCTCTCCCCTTTCCCCTTTCTCTTTCCATTCCCCCATCCCCCTTTTCCTTTGTTCCCTGTCCCTTGTCCCCTTCCCCCTTTCTCTTCCCTTTTCCCCTGTCCCCTTCCCCTTTTTCTCATGCTTGTCCCCTTTTCCCTTCTCTTTTCTCCCGCCCCTTTCCCTTTTCTCTTCCCTTTCCCTGTCTCCTTTCTCTTTCCCCTGTCCCCTTTCCCATTCCTTGTCCTGCCTCCTTTTTCTTTCCCTTCTCTCTTCTCATTT
>VXAC01005201.1:70386-114809 GCA_013399225.1 Rhipidura dahli | reverse complement strand
CAGAGCTGTGAGGGTGACATCCCCTGGTCAGGGCTGTGAGGGTGACATCCCCTGGTCAGGGCTGTGAGGGTGACATCCCCTGGTCAGGGCTGTGAGGGTGACATCCCCTGGTCAGGGCTGTGAGGGTGACATCCCCTGGTCAGGGCTGTGAGGGTGACATCCCCTGGTCAGAGCTGTGAGTGTCGCATCCCCTCGGTGCGGGAGCAGCACGGCCCCAGCGCCGGCAGGGCCGCCTGGAGAGAGCCCATCCCGCAGAGAAAACACGGCATGTTCACAGCTCCGGGGACAGGGGAGCGGTGCCCCGGGAGCAGCAGCATCAGCAGCCGCAGCCGTGCAGGCAGAGCCTTTCTGGGAAGGAGCGATCCCATCCCTGGGGCCGGGATCCGAGCGCAGCCCGCAGCAGCAGCGCCCGGCGCCAGGGCAGGGCTGCCATGGGCCCGGGGAGTGCAAATAACCGCGGCTCCTCCTGCCCCGGGAGAGCCTGAGCACATTAAATAGGAAATGGGAGATGGCAGGGAACAGCCAGCTTTCCATTTTGTATGTTTCTGCCATTCTGTTTTGTGGATTTGTCAATTTATTGGCCATTTCATCCAGCTCCTACTGGAGCAGTTGCTACTGAATCGATGTAAAGATAATTTTAGTTTGCTTGCATGTAAAATTTATACAAATATTGATAGTTCTCCTCACAATATGGCCCACATAGATCTGCCAGGACAAGGGAACCTATTTCTGAAAGCGATGTTTAAAATTAACTTCAGGATTTCAGAGCTGGACATGCATTACTTGGAATAATTTTAGCACTTTGGGTTTTGAATCAGTAGCCCTGTTTGTAACTTAAACAACCATAAGAAGAATTCAGTACTAAGCACCAAAGTGCCTTGGCTGATGTTTAAAAGCACTATGTGTGTATTCCTAAGGCAGGGTGGGGGAATGGAGGATGATCATCAGAAGGAAGGAAAATTCTCATTTGTGTTTGCTTTCTGTGTGATTTCTTCTCTCACTGTCTCGGATCTGCTTCTTTTTTCCTTCATCCCTCCTTTTCCTTGGTCCATCCGTGTCAGTGGAGGAAGTTCTTTCCCCAGGTGCCAGATGTCGTGGTGGGACAGCAGCACTCACAAAAGGCTGATTCCATATCCCCATTTTGCTTTTCCTTTTAAACTGAGGATGTTGAGCTATCTCAATAATTCAGATTTTCCGCGTTGAGCAGGACGTGGTGTCCAGAGGAAAGGATGACTGACCCTGACTGACCCTGGTAATTGCCTGATGGTGTCCAGATCTGGTGTGGAGCCTGTGCCTCCCTCACTGCTCACCGGCTGACCTGTGCACCATCCCAGCACTGCTTTGGGCCATTGCATTCGCTCTTGGATAGGTTTGATCCACAAAGCCTTTGTTGGGAAGCCTTGGATGGGAGAAAAGCTGATACTTGTAATTTATTTGGGGGCGAGCTGCTTCCTGGGAGCTTTTGAAAGCATTAATTCCTTTTCTAGGCTTTAAGTTTGAATTCCTGTTTCAGGTTTTACTCTGTTTGCCCGTGTCAGCGTGACAGAGGTGGATAATCCCATTGGATAGGGTTTGGGATAATGGCTTTCCCAGCACTTCCCACTTCACAGCGCAGTCCTCAGTCCTGCAGACACAACCAGAGTTATGTTTTAGGTACTTCCTAGAACTGACTGGATGGAACCAGATGGGGTTTTTTTTCATTTCCATCTCCTTTTATATCTGGAACAGATTCAGATGCACGAGAAGGAAATAGGGACCTGTGAGTATTAGATATCAGATTAGAAGCTTGAAATAGGTAGGTCTGGAGGGGAGGCAGGAACACTTGCACAATTCCTTTTTCAGGAGATCTCCTGGGAAGAAGAGAGATCCTCACACAGCATCACTCTGAAAGCAGAATTACCTTTCTTAGATGGCTGATGAAAGGAGATGTGATGGCTACAAAACCCCTCTCCCCCTCCCTCCAGCCTTAATTAATAGCTGAACAAAATTCATCTGAATTTCCCACTTTGCAGAGACACCTCTTTGAACCTTTGTGCAAATATCTTCTGAAGGGGTTTTTTGACCAACACTTAAAATATGTTATTACCTGCTTTTTTTTCCCCAAGTCCTGGTTCCTTAAAGTGAAAATAATGAAAAAAATGCTTTAACTCCTCAGTCCTTCAGGTGCCCTGTCCTGCACTGAGGGCACAGAACTCCCGAGCTTCCTCGGCGCTGTTCATTTATTTGCCAAAGATCAAAAGGTCAGGCACTTCCAGCTCGGTGAAGCTTCCAGTGAATTACATCATGCATTAAAATTTGCAATTTCCAAGCTAGCCAGGCTCTCCTGTGAGGATACCTTGCTCGCCTGAGCAGAAAAGAGGCTGTGTTAGCAGCTTTTGTGAGCAATGTTCTCCGTGAGCACACGGGCCCTCCACACAGCCCCTGGATGCAGCTCCAGCTCCTGGCTCCAGTGCTGCCCTCGGGGGCCATCCACAGGTTTGATCCCTGTTTATTCTGCAGGGAATCACAGGGAAATGAGCTCCTGTCCTGGGGTGAGCTGTGCACAGTGAGGGCCTGTCTTGGGCTGTGCACACAAACAGGGTTTGACTGTCTGCTTAAGGCCTCAAACCTTCAGAAAGGACTGGGCAGGCAGATTCATGGGATCATGGGATTGTCAAAACCCAGCCAGCACTAATGAAAAATATGTGTGGGAAAAGACAGTGGAAATGGAGGTGCTGTTCTTGTAGGAGCACTCCCAAAGCGGGAAGAGCCCCACACATCCTCTGTCTCAGGGATGGCTTTCCTAAACCTCCAGGCTGGACAGGGCTTGGAGCACCCTGGGATAGTGGGAGGTGTCCCTGCCCATGGCACGGGGTGGAGCTCAATGGGATTTAAGATCCCTTCCCACCCAGGCCATTGTGTTATTTTGTGATTCTGTCTAATATTGCAAAACCATCCTGGTTTTTTGCAAATTCTGTCCTGAATGTAGAAAATAATTCTAAATGATTTTATTAAAAAATGAATTCTGATTTATTTTAAAAGGAAAAATGAGACTTATCATGAAAAAATTTGAACCATAGCAACAGTATCTTTTTTTTTTTTTTTTTGAGGGGGATCTTTTACAACTTAATTCCATCCCTATTTTCTATTTTTAACCTTTAATCAAAGCTTCTGGCTTGTTGGGAAATACAATAAATCTTTATATCTCAAGCTTTTAAAGTGTTCACTGTGTCTGCTGTTCTCTTTCTGACAGGAGATTATCCTTTTGAGCTGGAAATTTTCTATTATTTGTGTCTGAAACATTTGAAAGTCGAAGTGGGGCCTCAGGTGCCATTAAGAGCAGCCCTAATGAAGGTGTGGGACGTGTCAGGCTTTTCATGGCAGGGACATGCTCAGCCCCGCAGCCGTGACTGCACTTAGAGCTCAGAGAAAGTCCCACTTTTGTCCAACAGTTGCTTTTCTTTTTTGGTTACAGCCCCGCTGTCCTCACACAGCCCTGGCACAGGGACTTGCCCAAACCTGAGGATTTTGGGAATCTGGACTCCCCGCCCTGTCAGAGGTGCCTTCAGCCAGCATTAAACCTGTCCTGGCTGTCCCTGGGCACGGGGAGAGGTTCCAGGTGTGACCCAGAAGCTGAGCCAGGTCTGTCCTCAGCTGGAGCTGCCTCAGCACCATCACCAAGCCTGAACAGCGGGGATTTTAGGGAATCACAGCATCACTGAGGTTGGAGAAGACATCCCAGATCATCAGTCCCAAACTTCACCCACATCCCCCATGCCCAATAAAGCCCATCACAAAGTTCCCCATCTGCTCGGTTCTTGAACACTTCCAGGGATGGGGACTCCACCACTGCCCTGGGCAGCTCTGCCAGGCCTTGAGCACTGTTTCAGGGAAGGAATTTCCCCCAATACCCACCCTGAACCTCTCCTGGTGTAACTTGAGGCCATTTCCTTCTCTCCCAAGTTCCTTAGAGAAGAGGCCAACTTACTCCTCCTTAGTTTATTATTGAGGCATTAATTTTAAGGCATCAGATCCTAGGATTTCCTGCCTGACTTTTTCTGCTTGTTATTTCCTGTCTGCCCAAAAACTTCCCCAAGCATTGGATTCCTTATTTTTCCTCTTCCCACTTTGAAATTAATCATTTGTGTGTTTCAGTCTGTTGGATGCTCAAAGGAGCACAAGGAAGAGGAACAAACCCCAACCCTCCACCTGCAGGATTCTTCATCCAGCACCATTTTCCTTTGGGAGTGGGAAGCTGCTTGAGCCAAGCTCTGGGGTGGGGATTGGCATTGGGGAATGGATGTGACGATGTGGGAAACTTCATCCAGGTAATCCCTGATGGTGCTCATTTATTTCCTGAGAAATATTTCTTTTGGGATGGCTGCTTTTTTCTGGAGAGCTGGACTTGACTAATGTGTTTATTAGGGCATTTCAAAGCATTTATTAGGGTATTTCAGTGCATTTTAGGATATTTTCAATGCATTTTTAGGGTGTTTCAAGGACAGGGCTGGGGCACTCCCTCACTGATGGGAATCAGATCCAACAGCTCCTACTGTGAAAACTTAGGGAAGCTGCTGCAGCTAAACCAGGAGACTGTAATCCTTGAGTGACCATAGCCATCGGGGGAGTGGGAGGACAGGAGGCCCTAAAACTGCCCACTTGAGGCACACTTATTAAATCACTTTTATAGCCTGGAAATTCCCATGGATGATTCACATTCCCTGATTTTATTAATGTTGCCTTTAAATTTAGCTTTAAATTCTTGCTACCGTCAAGCTTTGCTTACGGATTTTGAGCACATGTGAATTAATTTCAGACTATTGCCTTAAAAGTAGGAGAACACAGTATTTGTGCAAGGCTTCTAAAATACTTTGCTCTAAACTGAAGAGTCCTACTGTTTCATACAAACCATCAACACTTTGAGTGAGTAATTCTCCTAAAAATAACTCCTACCTGAGAGGGAAATGACTCACCTTTAATGTGAGTCGGCCCGTGGACTTCAGAACCCCCAGGATTTCTTTCTGGCACAGGTGGGACTGTGTCACTGCATGACCTCCAGGGCCCCTTCCAGCCCAAACCAGGCTGGGATTTTGTGATTTTATCAAGGTGCAGGGTCCAGACCCATGGCTCCTTTTGGACAGCTCTGACACTCCCTCTCCTTGCATGGTGGTGGAGTCCCCATCCCTGGAGGTGTCCCAGGAAGGCCTGGATGTGGCACTCAGAGCTCTGGGCTGGGGACAAGGTGGGGATGGGGCACAACCTGGACTGGATGATCTCAGAAATCATTTCCAACCTTTTTGATTCTGGAATTCTGTGATTCCCTGCTCCTCCCAGCCTTGCTCTCCTGCCATCACCAGCTTTCAGCTGCAGTACTGATGGCACTTCATATTCCTTTCCTCTGCTTTTTAGTCCTTAAAGTCCTTTTTTAATTCTCTGAAATGAAGGTTCTGTTTGCAGTGAAGTACTTCCTCACAGTCTCTCCAATGAGCAACACCCCAAGCTCTGCTCCCCCCAGGATGAACCCGCTGGTGGTTGGAGTTGGGGCAGCTGGGGCCTCTGGTCAGGACCTGACATTCCCTCAGGAATGGCTTTGTGACAGTGCCTCACACGGCTGCTTCCCACAGCCTTGAGTTGCTTCCATGCAGGACCCACGAGGCTCACAAAGGTGTCGACATGCTCTGAGCCTCTTGAACTGACAGTTCCATGGGAACAGAGTCTGCCTCACGATCTTCTGCTGTTTCCTGCTCTCTGTCCTGATGGCAAATTGCCTTGGGAAGAGCCTCTCCTGCTGGGCTCAGGAACCTGCCTGATTTCTGTTGCTGCTCTGGAGTGCCTTCAACAGTGTCTGCAAGCACAGGGTGAGTAACAGGCACTGTGGGGGAAAGGGACTCAGGACTGAATCCTCAACAACCTGTCTGGAGCTGCTGGTTCTGGGCTGTGCTCTCCAGGCTGTGCTGTCCCTGCTTTCCCACTGCCATCCCTGTGCAGGCCCGGGAGTGACACCGTGGGCTCTGCCCCCTCCTCCTGCTGCTGTCTCCCAGGGCACCCAGCTTTGGAGTCAATACCACATGGATTTTCCAATTCTGATCTCAAGACAAGCAGTGCCCAGCTTGGGTCAGCACAGATTCCCTTCACTGCAGCTCTGGCTGTGACTGTTGATAAAAGATATTCCTGAAGACCCAAACACACCATGGACCCACCATCTCCTCATAAACAACAAGGTTATTGAAAAGCACGTGGCTTTCACCTCCTGGCCAAAAAAGCCTAGGCTTTATTTCCAGCTGTCTCCTGAGTTGTGAACCACACTGGCCTGAGTGATGGGGCTGCAGCAGTTGCTCAAAGATATTTTGTGTTGAGTGATGTCCAGATGGATTTAATGACATCTGAAGGGCTGTGCCTGCCTGGCTGAGTGCTCCAGCCCCACCGAGTATCAGAGAAACCTGATATGTGACAAGCGGTATTTAAAGGAATTGTGGTCCTGGGATTTATTTGTCATGGATCAGTTTAATTAGGAATGGCATTGTGCTGATTGGAAGCCGTGCTCTGAAGGACTCGTTCACTTTGGTTTGGATGTTAGAAATCCATGGATTTCCCCAAGGCCATGCATTTGGAATGAGCTAATCCTGCTGGTGTAACAACCACTGCCTTGGCAGTGCTGGGGAAATGCTTGGATCCATGGTCTGGGAGGGTTTTTCCAGCTGAAACCATTCCAAGTTTCTGTGAAGATGAAGCTGAACTCCTTCTCATCCTGGCTTTTAGGGAAAGATTTCACCGAGCTCACCCTGAGGATGTTTAAGGCAGAGGTAGCTGGAGCTGACAGTTCATTAACAATGCATGGGATGGACTAAGCTGACATTGCCCAATGGGCCATTAAGCAAAACTGCTGCCAGCAGCTTTAAACTCTCATGCCTTAAGTGACATCCGAACTACTACGAGTTTGGATCTCAGGAATAAAGCAATTCCTGGAAGAACTCACTGGAGGAGTTTCCCTGAAGAGCAGATTTTTCCAGGGACTGTTGCTCAGCACAGCCACAGCAGCACTTCACAAAGCACAGTTCTGTGACAAGCCCCAAAAGTTCAGTTTTGTACCCAAACACCAACACCTTTTGGGGGTGTGGGTGGCTGCCCCTGGATCCCTGGCAGT
Source organism: Rhipidura dahli (assembly GCA_013399225.1). Lineage (NCBI taxonomy): Eukaryota > Metazoa > Chordata > Aves > Passeriformes > Rhipiduridae > Rhipidura > Rhipidura dahli. The sequence goes on along the minus strand of VXAC01005201.1, from coordinate 107,686 downwards.
GCCCAAGGCCAGGTTGGACATTGGGGCTGAGCAGCCTGGGACAGTGGGAGGTGTCCCTGCCATGGCAGTGTTGGCACTGGGTGGGCTTTAAGATCCCTTCCCACCCAAACCATTCTGGGATTCTGTGGTCCTAGGAAAAGGTGCTCACTGGAGAACAGGAATTCTCCCCTGGCACCGAGCTCAGGGTTCAAGAGCTGAGAGCCATTGGGCTGAGGAGCAGCCTCCCTTTCTCCCTCAGCTCCTGTTCTCCTGCAGGAGGAGTTAGGGACAGTCTGTTGTCTGTCCGAAACCCTCGGCAGTGCATGGCACGAGTCAGCAAGCAGGGAGGGAAATCCTCATCAGAATGAGAGGGTTGATAATGGAAATAATGAGAAGGGAATTAAAAATTTGAGGTTTCAAATCCAGTCTGGGACATGAAAGTTTGGGAAAAGCAGCAGTGCCAAAGCTTGGTTTATGTCCTGGGCCCTGCCTGGGTGGTGGTTGGTCCCGGAGATGCAGAGAGGGGCTGGGGGTGTTTGTGCTCACATTTACACAGGACTGGGTGTGCTGGGGCAGGGTTTGACCCTGTCCCTGTGCCTGGGAGGGCAGAGCCTTAGGAAGGACATGTTTTATAAAGGAACAACATCCCTCAGTGGGGCTGTGATTCAGAACATGGAACTCTGATCCCAGTCTCAAATTCAGCATTACAACCAACATTAAAACAACACTTCAGTGAAAAAGGCAAACGTCCCAAATTTCCAGTCTGACATCTGCAGTGCACACTCAGAACAGGTGTTTGGGGGGAGGGTGGGAGGAGAGGGTTTGGAGGGACTGGAGTTTGCTTTTGGTTCATACTGGTGACAAAGCTGTTGAGGTTTTCAATGTCACTTGGAATACTTTGAACACAATGAATCAGTACCTTAATGACAACTGCCCCTTTGTGCATGCTGAGGTAATTGGGTTGAAATTCCCCAGCTGTCTGGTGCAGGTGTCACTCCTGCAGCTGGCAAGGGAGAGGAGGAACTGTGATTCCCCAGAGTGGAAATGGGGCACTGGGAGCTCTATTCCCAAAATACGGGTGTTGTCTCAGGTGTATCTGCCCACTTTTATAAAAGGGAATTTATTCATGTGGCATGGAGTGCCAGGAGCCAGGGAATGGCTTCCCAGTGCCAGAGGGCAGGGCTGGATGGGATGTTGGGCAGGAATTGTTCCCTGTGAGGGTGGGCAGGCCCTGGCACAGGGTGCCCAGAGCAGCTGGGGCTGCCCCTGGATCCCTTTTGGGGGGTTTGGGGGGGCTGTGCAGGGCCAGGAGCTCCACAGCTGCCAGGGGAAGAGTGATTTGATGGAGATCTGACCCTTCCTTGGCTTCTTTCTGTGCCTCCTAAAGCCTGAGCTCGGTAATCTGGGTGGTTTAATTTGATATCTGCCACTTGTGGCTGTGCTGATCGATACTGGTAATATCTGTTCATATGGAGATTTTCCAGGATGTTCCACACTCAGCCTAAGCCAGCGCTGCAATTTTGTGGGGGGATTAGTTTGAGACTCGAGCTACACAATATTTTCCAAAGCCCAGCTCTCCAGAGCGCTCATTGCCTGTAGCCTGATATTGATCATTATTTTTATTATTATTATCTGCAGTCCTCGGCAGTGACCTGTGCTGGAAATCCCATCTCCCGGCGGCCAGCTCCTGCTCGGGTCAGGCCACAGCAGCTGTGAGGGAGAGGGATCAGGACCTTGGACAGCTGCTCCGAGGGACGAGGACTCCCTGCTCCATGCCGGGGAAAATGTGAGTGTTACGGGCGGGATCTCCCTGCTCCATCCCGGTGGAAATGTGAGTGTTATGGGCAGGATTTCCCTGCTCTATCCCGGTGGAAATGTGAGTGTTCCCAGGGGGGTTTTCCCTGCTCCATCCTCAGACACGCACGGTTTGGCTGGGTCACTGCTCCCCATCTCAGCAACGGCAGCTCAGGCTGCAGAAACCACCCCGAAATTGAATTTCCCTGCCAAATAAATTATTGTGCTGTGCTGGACAGTTACATTGGGAACTGAAATGTTTCACCAGAGAAGTGTCCTCTACTTACAGGAATTTGTTTTTCAAATAGGAAATTTGCTTCTCCTTGCCCTAAATTATAGAAAGGGAATATGGATGCCAAGGGATAAATTCAAGCAATGACACTTTGCAAATCCTCGAGCCTGTGACAGCCAATAAGGTCAAGGAGGTCCTGGTTTTTAGATTATTTCCAGCGCAGGTGATCTGACAAAAAGCTGCTCTACAAGTTATCCAACACCTTTTCTGGGAGGTCTTGCAGAATTTTTGTGCTTGGTTTAGTACTGACATTTAAAGCTGGTCTAGAGCAATTATTTCTGGGTTTCCTCTGTAACATTAAATCCTTACTGTAGCAATTCTGAAAAGAGTTTTCTATTATTTAATCCTGTGATATCTGAGTGGAATAGCAGGGTTTCATTGGGAGGTTTTGGGCACTAATTTTAGGTGAACACCATTTGCTGGCAGTTCACAATCACAGCAAGGAAAACTCATTGCTGTGGTACCACACAGCCCTTAAAATACACCAGGTTTGTGGGAATAAAGAAGGTTGTGATGTGCCCCCATTGCAGTGGTGTCTGTAAGGGCAATAATGCTGGTCAAGTTTGTTCCGAGGCTGGTAAATGGTAGAACAGAAATGCTGCCATACAGGGGGAATTTGCAGCTGCTTATAAAACCTCTGGAGCCCAGGAAAACACTCAAACTCTGTTTTAGTGAGAGGAGAAGGCTGGAATAATGCTTCCCCATGGGAATGGTGGGAATTGCACACTGGGGGTGAGGCTGGACAAGCTGGGTAAGACAGATGAGCAAGGAAAGCTTTAGCTGGTGGTCTGTGCAGCCCCCGCAGTCCAAATGCTTCAAGTTGATCAAGTTTCTACTGAACAGCAATTACAGTGATCATAACACAGCCACAAATCCCTGGTGCTGGCTGCAGACCATCCACACTCATCCCATTAAAATTCAAATGAAGGTAATTTGAACTTGGTGTTCTAATGCAGGTAAACAAGAGGAATGCCCGTGTTAGGTGGCAGCCCCTGCTTGTTTTTAATGGATTTGGTGGTTACTGAGATGGATGGGTTTGTAGAGAAGGGCTGGGCTGAAGGGCTGTGAAATGAAGGCTGGGGATGATGGATACTGAGGCCTGAGCTGGCTCCTTTCTTCCTGCACCAGCAGCTGTCACAGCAGGCCCTGCACAGCTCCTGCCCCCAGGAGGATGGAGAAATCCAGAGCCTCCTCCTCCCAGCTGGGCTCAGCTGCCCCAAGCTCAGCAGGGCTCTTCTGAAGGACAGATTGCCATTGTCACCCAGCCTGGTCCATGTGACACACGGTGTTTTCCTTTGGAGCCCATGGTGGTCCCACTACAACCAACCTGATCTGGCACAGGGTGCCCAGAGCAGCTGGGGCTGCCCCTGGATCCCTGGCAGTGCCCAAGGCCAGGCTGGACATTGGGGCTGGGAGCAGCCTGGGACAGTGGGAGGTGTCCCTGCCATGGCAGGGGTGGCACTGGGTGGGCTTTGGGGTCCCTCCCAGCCCAACCCATTCCATGATTTGCTTTGTCCCCAAGCTTTCCCAGGCAATGCCCTCCATTTCCATTCTGAACCCCTGGCTAAGTTTGGCAGAGCAAGGCCTCAAATCCAGGCTGCTGCCCTTTCCCAGAGCAAGGACACAGCTCAGCTGCCAAACAACAGAACCGAGATCTCCAGCGATTTCTTGTCCTAAATTCAAGTAGCCTAGACCATGAGGGGTAAGGAGCATCCCTCATTCCTGTGCTCTGCTGTTCCCTTCATGCAGCTCCAGCCCAGTGTGGGTTTGGCCCGGGGCATTTTGGCTCAGCACATATTGGGTGGGACTGGTTAAACCCTGCCTAACACTGAAAACTCAATTAGAGAGAGAAGAACTCTCAGAGAGACTTGGGTAAAAGTAAAATACTGTAGAGCATGAGGCTCTCACCTGTATAGTTTGAAAGGCTGGGGAATCTGTTCAAAAGATGAATTATTTAATATTAACGCCCCCCCCCCCTTGCCTTGTAAGCAGGAGAAGTGGGTAATGTATAGCAAAGACTCTGCCTTCCCCTCCAGCCAGAATTGCCAGTGCTTATTTATTGCCAATATCATCAGCAATGTCCTGAGCCTGTGTGAGGCTGCTGCTCACAAACCACTGGAATGTTTCTAGATGAAATAGAAGATGGATAAAAAGGATCTTTATGCTGTCAGTTTGATGAATAATTACAGTATGGGAGCAGCTAAAGAGCTGTGCTTGATGCAGGTTCCATCGTCAGAGTTAGGGCTGACAGAAAAATGGGGTTTTTTACGAGATTAACAAAAGCTGTGTTTACAATCCAAAAATTGACTGGATGGCCCCAGTCATTTATGGGGGTATTAATGCACGTTTAATTCAAATATATGGCATTGATCTGGGTCATGCTGAATATAATGGAGCTTCCAGCACGATGGGCCTCTCCTAAAGCCTCAGACTCCAAGGGCTTGCCTGACTCCGCGCTTTCTAAGTCTGTTTTTCTGCAATTAATGACAATCTATGAACTTCCCTTGGTAGTTGGGTTGTCATTGGAAATCAGTGCCTGTGATGAAGCTGTTCCACAGCAGGAAAGGTCCCTTTGGGGCCACAGCTCCAGCCTTGTGCTGTGTCTGTGTGTGAGTTCCTGGATCTCCTCTGGGTCACTGAGCACTGAGATCCCAATTTGCACCCCGGGAGATCCCAGCTGTAAATACAATCCTGGAAATGAGCGTGTGCTTGGAATGACTCTGTTCTGTAGGGAAGGGCTCTGTGCAGTCAGGGCATGAAACCCCACTGAGCTCTCCCTGGGGTGTGGGGATGGCCCAAGGGGGGACGGCCTTAAGCTGAAGGACGGAGGGTTTACAGTCTGTGTTCAGAGAAATCCCTCCTTGCGAGGGTGGGGAGGCCCTGGCACAGAGCAGGGGTGGCTGCCCCACCCCTGGAGTGTCCAAGGCCAGGCTGGACAGGGCTTGGAGCAACCTGTGAAGCAGAAGCCCCAGGGCTGGTCCAGTCTGTGCTCCTGAGTGCTCTGAATCAGCAGCCCTTTGCTGAGCTCAGGACTTTGCTCTAAGGGTCCAAAATCTGCCACCGTCAGATTAGAAAGAATATGGGCAAAGTGACCCCACCAAAGCCTCCAGGATGAGGTGGATTTAATGGGATGTGCTAAGTGCCTCCTCACTTTTTGAAGAACATTTAGTTTGGAATTTAGCCCAGAAAGTGCATCTGCCCCGGCAATTTACACCTCATTGGCTAAGCCTAAGGAGGGAGGAAATGAAGGTGATTAATTAAGGAAAAATAAATGAGTCTCACTTTGTGTGGACCGTGGCTGATTTGCCTTTGTACAGAAAAGCTGTTTGGGGGCTGGTGTGGCCTTGGATTGTGAACTGAAACGGAATGTGTGTGTGTGTGTGTGTGTGCGTCTGTGATGGACTGCCAGGCACCAGCTCAGGGGAGCTGAGCAGGGTGGTGTTAAGGAAGGAAAATGTGCAGCACAGCTCCGAAGGGCTCTTCCCCCGTGCTGCCTTTTGTCTTCCCATAAGGTTTTGTTCTCACTCCATTCTATGCTAAGGATGATGCTAAATTTGCTATTTTTGAGATGTAAGAGTGGATAAAACTTCCCTGAAAGTATGGGGTTTCTCGGGAAAAAAAATCTTGTAGTGGTGTTTAGGCTCGGGGTGGGATTCTTTCTTGATGCTGGTGTAAATCAGGAGTAAATCAAGACAAGTCTGGTGTGCCCTCAGGAGCTACTGAGGGGATGTTCCTTAAGTACTTCATGTAAACCCCACTGTCAAAAGTGGGAAATGCACTGGTTTCACCAGAAAGAGGAAATAGTCCTTTTTGATTGTCCTAATTGATCATTTGGTATTTAGGTGCTTCTCTGGCAATGTTTAAACTCTGCATTAGCAATAAATCTGACCACGATCATCCCCATCACCCCTGTGTCCCACTCCTCATGCCTGGCCCGGAGCCTTCCCTCGGCTCCTCTGCCACACTGGAATGTGGAAACGAAGCAGGATAATTGCAGGTGCAGGGAAAGTCAGATTAAAGCAGGAATGGCACCAGGTTCTGTGTTATATGCAGCAGCTGAAGAGTAAAGCTGTGCTCGAGTGGGAAATGAGAGGTTTGGTTGGGGTTTAATGCCAGCACTGAGATTTTGCTGCAGTTTTCTAACAGAAACGGGTGGGAAATCCTTGTCTGCAGCCTGAGCAGGGCCCGTGGGCTCTGCTGTCAGGGGTGGGTGGGCAGGGGCTGCCAGCCCTACGGGGTGGCCGGGGCCAGCTCTCCCTGGCACCCCCAGAGGGATCCAGGATCCAGTTGCCAGCTCCTGCCGAGCTCAGGGAAGGAGCTGCTGCTGCCTGCCCAGAGCCAGCCTGGGTGCATCAGGGACCCAGCCCCGGGCCCCTGGCAGAGGATGAGCCCTGCACCCCGCAGACCTCCCCGGGGCTCACGGGGCCACGCTGTGCCCACCTGAGCACCCATCCCGGGGGCTGTGGGGTGCTCTGAGGGGGTCCACACTGGCTCTGAGTGTGTTTGTCTGTGCAACCTGTGATCTCCTGTGGCTGTCAGGGCCTGACTGCCCCAATGCATCAGCTCTGGCTCTTCAGAGGTGAGGACATTTTATTCTTAACAAAGCACTCACAGTTTTCTCCTTTCAGATTTAAAGGGGCTGCATTCTGTTGGTAGTTGGTTATTCTCATTACAGGGAGAACAGCCCCTCATTACAGGGAAAAAGCTCCTTTGGAGAATGCATCCAGGCTCTCCTTTGTGGGACACCAAAGGTTTGACTTCATTTTGATACATCACAGTTAGGAAAAAAAGAAAGTTGTGAAGATTAAAAGACTTATGACCATCTCCATTGGACTTTGCTCTGCCTTCCGCAGCATGATCTTTATTGGCTTCAGGGGGAGGAAAATATTCTCTGAGTTAATGAGACTGGCAACTTAAATCTGAATATTGTGGCTTTTGCTTGCAGCAGGGCAGGGATTGCCTCATGCAAGTGTTGGCAGTTTCACTGCCCGACCCTCAAACTTCACAAGAGAAGTTCTCACCCCTGGGCAAGAATGAGCAAGAGATGTCCTGAGATGGGGAAGAGGAATAAACTTGAAGCTGAGCAAGCCTTTTGAAATCAGTTTTGTTGTAGCTAGACTGAAACTTGTTTAAAAACCAGTCAATTAAGGTAATGGGCAGCACATTCTCATGCTAGGGAGAGCCATAAAGGAGCAGCACAAAAAAGAGAAGTATTTCCTTCTGCAAAGTCACTTAGATGAAACAGATCAATAACACACCTGTATCAGGGGAAAACAGCCATAAATGACTCAAAACTCCTGGGTTTGGACAAATCTTTGGGCAGATGGGCACAGGCAGAGCTGCTCTCGCTGCTGCTGGAAGCTGTCCCTGCACATGGCAGCGTTAATGACCCCGCTGCTGCCACCAGCAAATGAGGGATGGGTGGGCAATGGGCACACGGGGAGAAAGCCTGGAGCTAACACGGAATGAAGGAAGTCAGTAACTGCGTGCCATGCACTGGAATTCAAATCCAGCCTCGACTCCGGGTGGGAGAGTGGGAAACTCCATCTCTCAACACACCAAACACTGCCACCGAGGGAAACACCATCTCCAGCTGTCCTTCACCTTGGAAACCTGGGAATATCACACTTTCTTCAGGTGGAGGGTTTATAGCTCTGCCATTCCCGGGCCTGGGGGTGCTGAAGAGGGATTTGGGGGCAGTGGGACAGGTGCCAGCAGCTCTGATTTGGGGACAGGTGCCAGCAGCCCCAGCAGCAGATTCATGTTTTCCCGAGGAAAGCCCATTTCCAAGCAGAACTTGGCCGGGTGCCTGGCATTCCTTTCACACTTTCCAAACGAGCTAATGGGAATTCAGAGCACCGAGCTCGGCCCTTTGTCCCGCCGCCAGCTTCTGTGGCTGTACAAGCCCGTGCTGACAGCTCCCAGGGTTTTCCTGCCGCACGACCCGCGCTGGGAACGGGAGGGAGCGAGGAGCACGGGCTGCGCGAATGACAGGAAAGCACTCGGGGAAGCAGAGCTGGTTTTTTCTCCCCTGCTCTCCGGTTCTCCTCAGGATAACAAGAGCTGCTGTTTGCAAAACAAACAAGGGCTTGTTCAGGTGTGAATTCCCTGTCCCGGGGCTGTGCAGCTTCACTCCGCTCAGTCGGGAGCAGAGAAGCTGCAGGAAGAACTCAGAGCCCCTTGCAGGACCTAAAGGGGCTCCAGGAGAGCTGCAGACGGACTGGGGACAAGGGCTGGAGGGACAGGACACAGGGAATGGCTTCCCAGTGCCAGAGGGCAGGGCTGGATGGGATGTTGGGCAGGAATTGTTCCCTGTGAGGGTGGGCAGGCCCTGGCACAGGGTGCCCAGAGCAGCTGGGGCTGCCCCTGGATCCCTGGCAGTGCCCAAGGCCAGGCTGGACAGGAAGGTGTCCCTGCCCATGGCAGGGGGTGGCAATAGGTGACCTTAAAGGATCCTCAAAGGATCCCTTCCAACTCAAGCCATCCTCTGGCTCTGTTCCTTCTGCTCTGCAGCCCAGCCTGAAGAGATGCAGAATTTTTTCCATCTGACTTCTGCTAAATGAAATTTGATGGCAATACTGCATCAATGAGCTCGCAGGGTTTCTGCTGAAGATGCTTTGCAGAGCTGAATGATTCCTTGGGGGGATTGCTCTGCACTTTGCAGCCTCCTCCATGATTCTCTCCCGTGGCTTTAAAGGGAGAAGCAGCAAAGGGGAGGGTGGGATTCTCCTATCAGCGACTTTATCAGTTACTTCCAAAGCCATACAAAGAAAATGTTTTATAGGTGGCTCTGTTATCTGCTGCTCCATCTTCATATTACAAGAAATTTCTTCACAGGATGTTTTAATATCACTTTTTCTTTGCTTATCAGAAAGTCTAATACTGGGCAAACAGGCCCCAGCTGCTTGGTGGGGTTTATCTGAGCTCAGAAATGCAGTGTAATAACAGATCTTTAATAATGCAGCACGGGGCTGTGCCTGGCTGATTTATAAACTTCATAGCCACAGCAAGTCCCAGCTAACAGGGATTTACTGCTCCCTCTGCACCAGAATCCCAGGAATAATGGGGGAGCAGATGCGGAGTTAAGAGAGCGTCACCATTTGTTTCAGCAGGGCTTGGGATAAATCTGTCCTCCCGTGTCAAGGATCTCAGCTTTGCTTCTGGGCCAGGCACAACCTGGAGACAAGAGATAAAACACAAGTGCTGGGAGGGGCAGGGCAGCATTTGCAAAGCAGCTCTGGGGCTGTGGGGTGTCTGCTCAGAGCTCAGTGCCCAGGAACTTCTCGTGTCCACCCTAATCCTTGCCCTTTTCCATCCCAGCATGTGAGATCTTGGTTTGGCAGTGGGACACAAGTGCCAGGACCGCTGGCTGAGGCAGGAGAGGCCATTTGGGTCCTCTGTGCCTTTTGGCCTGGGTTAGACCACCCTGTAGAGCCCTTCCAGAGCCTGATTCCACCCCAAAGAGCTGCCCGAGGCTCCCACCCCAGCACTGACCCTCCCTGGCCAGAGCCTGGGTGCGGGGAGGCTTTGGGTGGGCAGAGGTTTCTCCTGTGCAGCTTCCAGACAACAGCAGGAGGGGTCTGGGGAGGGAAGAGGCTTTGGACCAGCACTGGCTGGAGCTGTGGGCTGAACCCCTGGAAGTGCCTGGGAGCAGCGAGGGGCTCGGTGGGCCCCATCTCACTGCAGCCTTGCTCTCCACAGCTCCAGCTCCTCAGCACCGCTTTACGGAGCCTGAATGTTCCGGATGTGTGCAGCCAGCTGGGCTTTCCCTGGGGGATCATCCATCATCCCCGTGACACTGCTCCTCACTGCCTAATAACAGCTCCAGATGGCACGGAGGCTTCGTGGGAGCTCCTGCCCATACCGTGGCAAAAAATCTTCAGTATTGTCTTTGAATATGCCACATTCAGTCCTGTCAAGAGAAGGGTCAGTGAGCTGAGGGGGTTAAATGTGATGCCAGGCTTGGAGATCTCAAGATCTCGGGCTTTTTCCATCTGAAGGGGAAGGAAAGCTGTGCTGGGAGATTCGGGACAAACCAGGGTTTGGGGGTTTTCCCGCAAGGAGGTTTTAGAGCACCTCGGGTTGTGTTAAAGCGTTTGTACAAAGTGATGAGTGGGGAGGTTTGTCAACATCTTCAGTCTCAGCTGCCTTCAGAAATCCAAATGTCACAGCCAAGAAAAACACAGTGAGAATTGGCTGAAAACTTTGAACTTTTCAGGGGAAAGAAAGCAATGACAACATTATCTCCAAATTCCCCTAAAGAGATACTCCCAGTGCTCCCAGGGCTCTTGAGAAGGAGGCATCTTTCCCTGCACTGGAGCACAAAGGAGTTAACTGCTGAGGGGGTGAGCAAAGCTTTTAAACAGACTGGCGAGAGAATTCTTCATCCACCTCTTTTCATTCTTCAAATGAATAAATGGCAAAAAGCTCCATGTTATGGTTTCTCAGCCCATTATTCTCCCCTCGTTGTCAGGGCAGCTGCTCGCTCTCTAACAAAGCAGGGGAAGGGCTGTGCTTGCTCTAAAGGGCATCCTTTCACTTCTTCTGTTCCTGCTGCCACTTTAAAGAGAGATAAGGAAAACGAGGTGCTATTTCTCCCTGCGAATACCTGTTTATCCTCGTTGTCATGTCTCTGCTCTGAACTTCGGAATGCGGTGGGAGGATTTCTCTCGCTCTCCCTTGGGCTGTTGCACAACTAAATCACAGCAGAAGGCAGAAGGTTCTGGCACAGCCTCCTCAGCTCATGTGTGTCTCTGCAGGGAAAAATAGAATCGTGGAATCGGGGAGCCTGAAAGACACCTCGAGGATCATCGCAAAGAGGCTGGGTCCTGGGGAGGAGGGGTCACCCTGAGCCTGCGATTTGTGGAGTCCTGGAACGGGTTGGGTGGGAGGGACCCCAAAGCCCACCCAGTGCCACCCCTGCCATGGCAGGGACACCTCCCACTGTCCCAGGCTGCTCCCAGCCCCAGTGTCCAGCCTGGCCTTGGGCACTGCCAGGGATCCAGGGGCAGCCCCAGCTGCTCTGGGCACCCTGTGCCAGGGCCTGCCCACCCTCCCAGGGAACAATTCCTGCCCAAGATCCCGTCTCAGTCTAATCTCTGGGTCACTCCTCTCCCAGAACCCTTGGTCTGTCAGCATTTCCTCGGGCACGTGCCTGCTCCTCTCCCTTCCCCAGCCCCAAACCTCTCCCCTGTTCTTTTAAAGGCAGCTTTATGCCCTTGGTTCCAGCAGGAGGGCTCATTCTCCCTGCTAGGTTGGCTTTTCTCTCAAATACATGGTTGAGAGCTCTAATCTGCTGCAAGCAGGTGCCACTGCAGGTGAGCTCTGCTATGAGCGTATGTTTAATTATGCTGCTGAAGTCAGAAAAAGCTGTTATTTTAAAAAACTTCCTTTAATAGTCCGGGTAAGTGTTGGCAGCCAAACATTCTCAGCTGCAGATGCATTCAGCTTATTATTTCAACACAGATTTCAGACTTGCAAAAATACTGAATTGAAGGAGTTTAAGTACAAAGGAAAAATTAGAGAGGTTTCATTCAGGGAGCTGTGGTCTGCTCCGTGCATCCCCCAGTTCCCAGGAACTGAACTGAACAGAGAAGCCTCAGTCCTAGAGGGAAATGTGGGATGAGAAGCTCTGGGGAAGTGGCTTTAAGAGATCAAAGAATGAAGGTGTGTGCTTGGAATCAAAGAACCCACGGCTTCCATGTCCCCAAGTGCTACAGCCACACTTTAATCCCTCCAGGACTGTGGGATGGGGACTCCTTGGATAGACTGTGCTAATGCCTGACCACCCTTCCAGTGAAGGAGCTTTCCCAGTCTCCAATCTAAACCTCCTGTGGCTGTTTGCTTTTGTCCTGTCGTTCCTTGGGAGCAGAGCCCAGCCCCAGCTGGCTGCCCCCTCTGTCAGGGAGCTGCTCTGCCCGAGCACCACGGCTGGAGGGGGCAGGAGGTGACCGGCTGGGGGAACAGGGCACCCCTCCCTCCAAAACAACTGGGATTTCCTACGGTTCTCTGGGAAATAACAACTCCCAACAGACTCTCTCAGTGAAATGTGTCTGTGCTTCCCAGGCAGCCTTTGGCTGGAGCCTTTGGAAGGAGCAGCCAGCCCACAGTGGGAGTGCTCCAGCAGGATCCCACTCCAGCTGCAGGAAAGGCTCTGCTGTGCACCACTGCAGACTTAGTGACTTCAGGGGAATTTTATTTATGGGTAAATAATCCTCAGCACCGAGCTCCCCAGCATTAATCTCAAAGCAGGGGCTTCACTTCCACATTTCTTGCTGTTGTGAAATTAATGCCAGGTGGGATGCACCGAGGGATGCACGGGGGGATGCAGAGGGCTGCTCCACTTTGCAGCTGTCTGCAGCCACAGTTGCACGCCCAGACCTCTCCCCAGGCAGATTTCCTGGGAACCTTTGCTATCTCTGAGTTCAAGCCATAACAACCAGGTGCAAATCCAAGGTGATACTTCAACTGTCTCCTCTCCCACTGAATTAGAGCCCTCTAATGATGCAACACTAAGTCCATCCTGAAGGCTTCCAGCAAGGAGTTTCACTGGGAAGTGTTGAATCATCGCACCAGGCAAGTTCTGCTGGAACAACAAAGGTGATTCTGTCTCTCTGAATGTCAGTGACCTCACTGCTCCCCGTGCAGATGGATCAAATACCTCCTGAGGGTGTTGGGAAAGGAATTGCCAGCAGGTCTGGGAGAAGCAGGGACTGATCCCAGCTATTCCCCCTGCACAGGAGGCAGGAATTCTGCCCAGGGCAGTGCCCAGCCCTGGACAGAGACCAGAGAGGGGCTGCAGTCTCCTCCTGAGGATATTCCAGAGCCCTCTGGGCACACTGCTGTGCCCTGTACTCTGGGAAGGCCCTGCCTGAGCAGGGAGGTGGCACCAGTGACCCTCTGGGGTCCCTCCAGCCTGACCCAGTCTGGCATCCTGGGAGAATGAACACTGCCAGCCTCCTTGGTGGGAATTCCCTTCTTGTTCTCATTTTCAGGAGGAAGTGTCACTGAAATGCTGCTGTGTGAGCAAATATCTCCATTCACCTGTCCTGTTCCTGCCTCCAGGGCTGCTCCTGGGCTGCAGGCTCCTGCTGGGAAATGCCCTCCTGCCAATGCCTCATTTCTGTCCCAAACCCCTCATTCTGGAGTGACAACACTTCGGGACATCAGGAAGTAAAAGTGGGCTCTAAACCTGAATTTGAACTCCTAATGCCATTTGTGATGCTCAAAGTGCCCAGTGTTGAGCAGTTTCATTGGTTCTCAGCCCAAATCAGCAGTGATGGGACAACTCCCACCCCTGGCATCCAGTCCCCACCAGTCACGGGAAGTTTGCACCTCATTCAGAACTGGGGTTCACGGCTCCCAGACCCACCCATCCACATTTAGAGATTTACTGGGCATTAACCTGTCTCCAAATGGCTTTCAGCTCTAAATGCACTCATTTACCTTTGTGGTGTGATGTGACATTTGCTTGATCCTGGTGAAATAGGGAAGACTTCCAGAGATGAATCGAGCGAGGGATAAATTATTCATATGCAGTGTCTGGAAATCTTTACATTGGTTTCCTAAATCGGAGGCACTGGGAAAATTGGAAAGCTCAGCTAATACCCTTGTAATAATGTGTCATCCTGGAAGGAATTAGAGCTCAGGTTTTGTCAGTTTTCAGCACTTTCCTTGAGCGCTGCTGCTCGGGAGGCTCCGTGCTCACGGAGGGCAAGCTCTGCGTGGCACAGGCTGGCCCTTGTGGAGATCGCAGGGCAGGGAATATTGCAGGCTCACATCCCAGAGCCAGCCCCGGGAAGGAGTCCTGGGAGGGCATCCTCACCCTCAGAGTGGGGGAAACCAGGCCCCTGGTAGGGGGGCAGGAGGAGCTCAGAGAGGGAAAGGAGGAGCTGCAGGTGGGGCAGGAGGATGCTCTGGGTGGGGATGAGGGGCAGGAGGAGCTCGGGAAGGGGCAGGAGGATGCTCCGGGTGGGGATGAGGGGCAGGAGGAGCTCGGGAAGGGGCAGGAGGATGCTCCGGGTGGGGATTGGATCCCGGGTGGGGTGGGGAGAGCTGAGCTCTGACCCTCTGGGATGGGGTCAGCCCTGACAGCTCCCAGGGACATACTCCCAGGCTGTTGTTGTTGTCACAAAGGGGAGCTGCAGGCAGTGGCACAGCGATGTTAAACGGGGAATTTTGCCTTTGATATTCTCTTGGTCTGTTTTTCTCTTGTAACCTTTCTGCAGACACGGGGAGGATGAAGGGCCCCACTGAGGATGTTCCTCGGGCACAGGGACGCACTGGGATGCAGAATGGAACTGGAGCTCTCTCTTTGATCTTTCCCTCGCTGTTCCCTGCAGGCTGGGATTGGGAATCAGCGGGTGGGGCTGATTCCACAGGCCCGTTGTACTCCAGGGGTTACAAACGCCAAGCTCCATGGGTGTTACCCATGCCCTGGCTGCCCTCTCCGGGCAGACCTCAGGGGTGGTTCCAGTCTGGCACTGGCAGGCACAGGAGCAGCAGGGTCTCCGTGGAATCACAGCTCTGTGTAGAATCAGAGAATCCCAGACTGGATTGGGCTGGAAGGGACCCCAAAGCCCACCCAGTGCCACCCCTGCCATGGCAGGGACACCTCCCACTGTCCCAGGCGGCTTCCAGCCCCAATGTCCAGCCGGGCCTTGGGCACTGCCAGGGATCCAGGGGCAGCCCCAGCTGCTCTGGGCACCCTGTGCCAGGGCCTGCCCACCCTGCCAGGGAACAATCCCTTCCTAAATAATGCACCTGCAGTGCCTCAGGAGGAAAAGGCTCCGTGTGACCCTCCAGTGTCACCTGAGGTGGCAGCAGTGACTCGGGAGCAGGCGGGGCTGGGCTCTGGGAGCAGCTGGAGACTTTCGGCCCCAGCAATGATTCCTTTAAAGTCCAGTCTGTCCCTCCAAGCCACTGTTCAAGAGAGCCTGAACCAGATGGAAGCTGACGAGGTAAACATGGAAATCAAAAGCTCAGAAATGGCTTTAATGTTTACCTTGAAACAAAGTTATTTTAGTGAATTCCAATTAGCGTTAAAAAAAAAAAAAATCACTTTTGCTGGATGGTCCCTATGGTTAACAAGGGATGCAGATGTTTTTTGCACTAATTGTTCTAATCTAAGTGTTTCCCTACTTTGCATTCTGGCTGCACCAGCTCTCACTGCCCCCTGGTATTTAAATAGGAGAAAGTGATTCCATGATGCTTTATTTCCCCAAAAAGCAGAAAACAAACTGTTATATTTTGCATTTCAATGTTACCTGGCAAATTTTATGACCTTCTGAATTGAAAAAAAAAAGAGCCAAAATATTTCAAAGATCTTTTGCAACACAGAAGCCAAGACATTCCAATTTAGAATTCTGTTTATTGTCAAAAAAGTTATTTAATCAAACTCTTGTACTGTATTCCAAAAGCTCCTCACTTGGATTTCCTGTTAAGTGAGGTCATCAAAGAGATTTGATGCAAGGAAAAAGTAAACTGGAGGCCTGGATCTTTAGTTGTTGAAAAGTCATTGTAAATCATAGAATTGTCATTTTGGGTGAGAAGGGACCCCAAACCAGTGCCACCCCTGCCATGGCAGGGACACCTCCCACTGTCCCAGGCTGCTCCCAGCCCCAATGTCCAGCCTGGCCTTGGGCACTGCCAGGGATCCCGGGGCAGCCCCAGCTGCTCTGGGCACCCTGTGCCAGGGCCTGCCCACCCTCCCAGGGAACAATTCCTGCCCAAGATCCCATCCAAACCTGCTCCCTGTCAGTCTGAAATCTTGACAACCAGTCAGGAATTAAACTCTTGTGCTGCAGCAGAGATTTCTCAGCTTCACTTGACATCTTCAGTTGCTGTAGACAGGCAAATGTTCCTGGGGAGATGTTCCTGCAGTTAGAGGGAAGTGCTTTGGCTGCCGAGCCCCGTGAACCTGTCAGGAGCGCTGCAGTTCCACTCCTGGAAAAGGGAACGTTCCCAGTTTGTCTCGTTTTGCTCAGATCAGTGTCAGGAAGGAGCAACTCGTGCTGCTTCCCCCGGGCTCCCATTTGTGCTGCATGTCCTACAAATGGCATTGCTGAGGCTGCTCTGGCACCTCGGGAATCAGGGAATGCCTGGAGCCCTCTGGTAAAGCATCCCTTCATTTACAATAATCCAGTCAGTGTCTTCTCTGCTCCTGGTCTGGGCTGTCCATAAAAGCCTGGTTAAATGGAACCTTAACCTGCATTTGCCTATAGCTGTTCATTTACAGGTGTTTGTTTATTTATGCACTGGAAGGTGCTGCTGCTGGTGGCCAGAAGCCCAGAGGAAAACCTCTCTAACCACAGACACGTGGGATTGTTTAGGTTGGAGGAGCCCTCTGAAACCAGTGAGCCCAGTTTGTAACCAGTCACCCCAGCCCCTCTGTGTGTATGCTACATCTATCTATCTATCTATCTATCTATCTATCTATCTATCTATCTATCTATCTATCTCTCTGTCTATCCATCTATCTATCTAATCTATCTATCTATCTATCCATCATCTATCATCTATCTATCTATCATCTATCTATCTATCTGTCTATCAATGTATCTATCTATCTGTCCATCTATCTATCCATCTATCAATGTATCTATCTATCCATCCATCTATCCATTTATCTATCCATCTATCATCTATCAATCCATCTATCCATCATCTATCTATCTATCTATGTAACAAATATATATACCATATAGATTATATATAACAAGTGTGTATATATATAACAAGTATATATACCATAGATATATATATAACAAATATATATACACCATATAGATTATATAACAAATAAATATACCATCTATATATATATAACAAATATATATACCGTAGATACAGATCTGTTCCACCCTCCCAGATCCCATCTATTCCTTCCCCAGATCCCATCTCAGCCTACTCTCAGTTCCATGTAGCACTACAGTTAACTCTAAATGCAGGGAATGTACCTGGAATGAATGTGGATTCCTGCTTTTCCCACCTAAAAACACACAGTCAGTGCATGAGTTGTTGCCATGACTTAAGAAAAAGCTAAACCCACCTCAGACCTCAGCTTCTGCTGAGCCAAATTCCTTCCAAGAGCTCTGAAGGCCAGGTTGGCCAGGGCTTGGAGCAACTGGTGCGAAGGGAAGGTGGATGGGGTTTAAGGATGGGGTTTTTAAGGTGCCTTCCCAGGCGGGCAGGCTGTGATTCCATCAGTTCCCCGCGATTCCATGAGTTCCAGGCACGCTGCCAAGCCCGGAGCTGCAGCCACCCAGAGAATTCTCTGTGCTGCGCCTCATTAGCACCGAGCAGCTGCTGGTTCATTCACAATTAATGGCAGGGATAATGAACGACACCCACTGCAGGAAGGGCCGGGGCCGCACAGAACTCCAGGCAGGGCTCCGGCGTCCGTCGGGGGCTGGGTTGCAGCCAGCCGGGCTTTGGGAATGCGGGAGGGATGGAGCTAAAAGGGGGGAAATGTCCATCCATGTGCTCCTGACCCGGCAGCCCGTGGCCACAGCCCGTGCTCAGCTGGGAATTAATCCAGCAGAGGAAACTGAGAGGCCACTGCTGGGATGATTTCAAATATCAAAACCTGGGAGATAGGTATTTATATATATATTTATATATATGATGCTGTTCATGCGTGAGACAACCCGACTCTGCTGCTGCTGCATCAAAATTTTGCCCTGGGGAATATTTGCAAAAAACAAACCCTCCTGAAATGAAACTCACTTCATTTGTTTTCCACTTCTGAAAATACAGGAGAGGAGTTTACAAACCTTTAACCATTTTTCTGCCTTTTAAGAATTCAGAAGGAAACAGTGGATCTGCACTGAGGGTGTTCATTGTGCTTCAAACCCAGAAAACATAAAAGCCAAGCAAAGTGTTGGCTGGAGGAAATGTGGTTTTGTGCAAATCACAGTGTCTGTACAAATTACAACTTCTATACAAATTGCAGTTTTTAATTCAAATGACAAATATTTTGCAGAGATAAACAGTGATAGTGCTGCTGAATGAAGGGAGGGCAGGAAATCTGAGCAGCAGCCCAGGGTGAAGGAGAAAATGCCTGTACACAGGGGTGGGATGGGGAAGGAAGGAGATGGAGCTGTGGGTCAGAGGGCTGCGAGTGCTGCGCAGGCTTGGGGGGAGCTGGGGGGCTCCAGGGGTAATTTTGGGACCAGCTAAAGCTTTTAAATGTCTCCACCCAGCCCTGCAGAAGGATTCTTTTGAGGTCAGGCCCCCATGAGAGCACTCCCCACTCCTGGGACACTCAGAGCTGTTCTTAATTCAGGTACGTGTGGGCTGTTGGAATCACAAGAAGCAGCAAACAGCCAAGAAACCTTTAAATTAAAGCTGTAAAAGGACCAAATGCTGCACACACAGCCCCAGCCTGGTGCCATGCTGTGCCCTAGAGCCACAGTGACCAGTGTCACACTGCCTGGCACCTTGGTCCCTCACCCTCCTGGCTGCTGACAGCTGTCACATCATGTAAAGGAAAAACAGATTAAAGCAAGAATGACTCTGCCACTTAAAAACCCATTCTGAACAGAAAGGGGCTTGGTTTGGGGGTTTTTTTCTCTGTCAGCTCCTCAGCTCAGGCAATTAAGATCCTTTCCCTGCTCCAGGCAGGGCGGGCTGTCCCTGTCTCACCCATGGGCAGCAGAGGGTGAGGAGCAGGTGGGCACTGCCCTCCCTGCCCACACCTGGGGCAAATCCCAGCCCTGGGAGGAAGCAGGGGAGGAGTGGGGATGAGAGGGAAGGGCAGGGGCTGTTGGCAGGGGGAGACCCTCGGTGCTGTCCTGCTGAGTGGCTCTGAGGGGGTTCCATGGTGCCTGCGGGGGCTGCTTGTCCTTGGTGGCTCCAGTTCCCATTTCACTGCTCTCTGGGGGTTAGTGCCATCCTGCCCCATCCTGCCCCATCCTGCCCATCCTGCTCCATCCTGCCCCATCCTGCCCCATCCCCAGCCCCNAGGGGCTTGGTTTGGGGGTTTTTTTCTCTGTCAGCTCCTCAGCTCAGGCAATTAAGATCCTTTCCCTGCTCCAGGCAGGGCGGGCTGTCCCTGTCTCACCCATGGGCAGCAGAGGGTGAGGAGCAGGTGGGCACTGCCCTCCCTGCCCACACCTGGGGCAAATCCCAGCCCTGGGAGGAAGCAGGGGAGGAGTGGGGATGAGAGGGAAGGGCAGGGGCTGTTGGCAGGGGGAGACCCTCGGTGCTGTCCTGCTGAGTGGCTCTGAGGGGGTTCCATGGTGCCTGCGGGGGCTGCTTGTCCTTGGTGGCTCCAGTTCCCATTTCACTGCTCTCTGGGGGTTAGTGCCATCCTGCCCCATCCTGCCCCATCCTGCCCATCCTGCTCCATCCTGCCCCATCCTGCCCCATCCCCAGCCCCATCCTGCCCATCCCGCCCCATCCCCCCCCATCCCACCCCATCCCCAGCCTCCTCCTGCTCCCTCCCTGCTCCGTGCCCCTGGGCACTGCCCAGGCTGGGCTGGGGACATGCTGGTCACCGCCTGTTTGGGGTGCCAGGGCGCTGTCAGCCCCTCCCGGGGCCTGCTGGAGAACCCACCCCCCTCTCTCCCCAGCGCTCCCTGGGCTTTGCCCGTGTCTGTCACGCTTGTGGAAGTGACTTGGCATCAGTTCTGCCTCGGGGCTGTCTGAAACGTGTCCCTGGTGCTCTGTGCTGGGTGGGGAGCCTTGCAGTGCTCCCTGCTGCTCGGGGGTGAAGGAAACCACCCCCCAAATTCGGGATGTGGGGGAATTTTGGCCACTCAGTGAGTGCTGTTTTCCTTTTCCTGCGATGCTCTCATGCACTCATTAGCATTAGCTCCAGCCGCATATTTTATGCAAATACTGGATCAATTAATAAACTGCTCCTTCTTTTCAGTTTAGAGTGGGATAGTTATAAATACCCAGACCAAAAATAGGCTTATTAGAAAAGCTCTGGGCTCATTAGGAGACTCAAAGGTGTGTTGATTTTTCCTGTACATATATTAACTTGTCTGGTTTCAAGGATTCTCAGGGAATAATATTATGGCTGGGTTTAGACCAGTGGTCACAAGTGATGATGGTGGTGGAAAAGCCCCAATTTTTTTCCAAGTTGTTAATATGATAAGAAATTAGGGGGTCGTTTGAGCATGCAATGAGTTTTTCATTTTAGTTTTCTGTAGCTCTGTGCCTTTTCCTGACTCCTCAAACCCCTCTGGTCTTGGGAGAGGGGATGAGGGTCCTTTCTCAAGTTGTGTGTTCAAGCTTAATGAAAAAAAAAAAAGTTCCAAATGAGAATGATCTTTGCACTGCTCCAGGTGAAGCCTTGACCCCAATGAACCTAATTTTACATTAAACAATGAAGATGTGGTGAAATTGCTCTTCTGCTGTGTGTGTGGGAAGGAGCAGGGCTGGCAGGGGAACACTGGGAATGGCAGCGTGAGCCAGGGGGTTCTGGGCCTCACTTCTGACCCATAAAAATGATGATGTGTGGAGGAACAACACGAGGATGGTGCTTCAGCAGCAGCTGCTGGTTGGGATTTTATTGTCACAAGGCTGGAGCTGCCTGTGGCTGCCCTGGTCAGGTCCAGCCTGGACCTGGCAGAGTGGGAAGAAGCAAAAAAAAAGTCAAAATACAGTGAAAAGATAGACTGGATCTGTGCTCAAGGGTACAGGAGATGAACCCCATTCCTGGCAGTGCCCAAGGCCAGGCGGGACATTGGGGCTGGGAGCAGCCTGGGACAGTGGGAGGTGTCCCTGCCATGGCAGGGGTGGCACTGGGTGGGCTTTGGGGTCCCTTCCAGCCCACAGCAGCATGTGAAGAATGGCAGCAGCAGTTTGGGTACTGAGTCACACGTTTCCTATCGATACCCAATGCTGGAATTGGACAGGAAGCTTTAAATTTGCCATTTCAGGAACTTTGATGAGTTTTCCTCCTGAGCACGCCCTTGTGTGGCTCGGGCTGTGCTGCTGAGGCTGCAGCCGTGGCTGGGGGTGCAGAGCAGTTCCCTCTCATGGAGCCACAATCAGCGTTGGTTTCTCTTCGTGAGGCCCCGTGAGGGCTCCGAGGTGCCTTCCTTGGCGGCTCCATCGCTAATTAGGCGCCATCAGGTAATTAGGCGCTGGCTGATGGCTGCAGCCGGCTGTGGAGCGGTGCAGGAAACGCAGCGCTGAGAGGAGACCCCAGGGTGGGTGAGCTTTGCTGGCAGTGCCAGGGAGAAGGGCCGCGTTCCCCAGGGAAATTCCTTCCCGGTGCTGCTCCGTGCCCGCTGTGCCGGGAACGCTCCGGTCCCGGGGTGGGCGAACCCCGCTCCGCAAAGGCTCGCTGGGAGGGACCCGGCGCCGTGGGGCTGCCAAAGCTGGAGGAAGGCTCCAGCAAAGCAGCCGCGAGTGACACGGGATAGCAGCGGCCACCTCTGCCACTGTGAGACCTCTGAATGGCCCAACTGCCCGAGCACAAATGGTTTTCTCATCGATCCCCGGCCTGCTTTACATCGCTGCCGTCTCTCAGCGAGAGCACTGCCGCAGCGTCTGTTTGGATGCGACACTTCGATGTCTGCTCCGCCTGCCATCCCCACCCTGAGGGCTCTCAGGTGATGGGGACAGGCGGTGGGACCGCGGTTCTTTTGCGTTCCGTGTGATTGCCGCGATCTGCTGGAGCCTCGTGGGGCCGGCATCCCGCTTGGCGTCTGCATCAGCTCTATTTAGCACCATAAATAAATAAATAAACAAACAAATAAATAAATAACAGGTATTAACGCTGAGGGGGGCTCCTAAAAGAAGGAGAGCAGCCCCTGGGCTCGGGCAGGTGCTGGGATTGAGGCAGAGGATGGGAGGGGTGGGCTCTCTGTGGGATGGGTCCCTGGGCACGGGGAGCTGTGGGCATGCTGGAGGTGAACTCTCGCTCCCTCCCGTTCCCATCTGTCACCCCACATCAAACCAATCGCTGCCATGTGTTTATCCCATTTTTGTCGTCCTGTCTCGCCTGTTCTGGGATGCTCCGTCTCTCCCGCTCTTTTGCCGGGGTGTCTCGCTGTGAGTTAAGCAAGCGCGGCCGGGGGCTGCGAGGACCCTCGGAGCCGCAGCCCTGGGGCATCCCCAGCTGGGAGGTTCTCGGTGCTGTTTGTTCTGCTGACTTGCCGGGGATTTCAGTGACTGGAGAGATAGGGCAGAGACAGGGACTGAACTTGCAGGAATCCTCTGGAAGCCGATGCCTGAGGGTAAATAATTCCCGTGTCGCAGTTACCCCGGAGGGAAGGCGAGCGGAGCTGTGGGGAACCCGGCAGGCTGTGCACCTCCATTGGGTTCTTCCAAGCTGGGAACCCATTTCCAGATACCTGAGGAGCTGGCTGCATCGAGCTTTGTGTGAAGCAGACCTATCGGCACCAATAAACTCTCTCCTGTCAGTGTTGCGAGCATCATCCCTCTCTCCTCCCAGGCCGGCTCCTGGCCGGGCTCGGCGCTGCTCCCTGCCCCGCAGCCAGGCGCTGATTACCCGAACGCTGCCTTTGCTCACGGGCTGTCCCGGTGTCTAATGAGCTCCCGGATAATACTGATTGCAATCACTTCTCTGTCCGCAGCTCCCAAAGCGATGGCTCTGTGCTCCTGCAAAACAACCCGAGATGGGAGCATACATCTTCTGCCAACTGTCCAATGAATATTAATCTGCTCATAATAAACTGTCTCATAAATAATTCCAGCTTCACAAAATGAGGGAGTTTAAGATATTGCGAAGTTAAATGAACCATTAGTGATGTGTCTCTTACAAGTACCACCGGTGATTGGATGTTGTTTCAGAGAGTTTTCCATCATGTACTTTTATTCATTTATGAACATGTGACAAAGAACCCTTAGCTTTGTTCCTTATCTATCTTTTTATTGTTTCTATTGAAAGGTGAGATGGATTTATTTGGATTGCACTGGTTATGGCCCATTCTAAGCATGAAAAGACTGCAATGCTGCCAGGCACTGAGGAACACAAAGAAGGAGATGGCAAAGCAGCTTCACAAAATGAGGGCTAAGGATGTCTGAGTGGAGCTTTTCGGATGTTCAATTCCCTGCCTCAGCCAGGACAAGACTTGCAGCCATCCTCAGTTCCCCACATTATAGACTAAGGATGCCATTCCCTAGTTTGTTTGAAAAATCCTATCTTGATGAGAATTCTCGGGCACGGCTGCCCTTTCTGCAGGAGTGTGGGAGAACTCACTGAGGGGAGGAAGTTCTGTTGCGTGATTTTGTTAATACCTAAAAGTTGGCCAAGCTTAATCAAATTAAGCTTAGATAAGTAAAAAATGAAATAAAAGCCAGAATGGGCTGGGTTGGAAGGGACCTTCAGGACCACCTCACCCCACCCCTGCCATGGGCAGGGACACCTCCCACGGTCCCAGGCTGCTCCAAACCCCGTCCAGCCTGGCCTTGGGCACCTCCAGGTCTCCAGCCCTGCCCTGGGCAGCTGTGCCAGGCCTGGAGAGCCCTTTCCATGAAGAATCTTTTCCTGTTCTTCCCATGTTTCCATTGCTCTCTTATTTTGAAATAGAACACATTGTTGTAGGTGAGCGTCAGGTGGGCGAGAAGAAGGTTTGCCTTTGAAATCATAGGACTAGTCAAACCACATAAGCTTAATTATCAATCACAGAGAAAAAATGGTGAAACTGCCTCCTCCAAAATAAAAGGTCTAATAAACTGTGGAAAAAGCAATTTTAAGGGAAATGTTTATCGCAGTGAGATGATTTATTCCCTGGGAACCACTCTCAGCTTGACTTTTTGGAAGCTCTCAGTACAAAACAATAAATTGCTACTTTAAGCCACAAAAAATTTTGAAGTAGACAAAGTCACAGTGACAGTAGCCTACTTTAATCTGCCATTTAAAGCAAATTAAAAGCCACCCTCTTTGCAGGTGTAGGTTTTAAAGCTGTTGGCATGTCTGGTTCCAGGAATACCTCCAGGAGTGCTGGGATTCTCCCCTTCACTGTGTGGAAGGAAATGTTCGGGTTTTGTTTGCAGGGTCCGATCCCGGGATGGGGAGAGGTTTTCCTTCAGTGAGCATGGAGCAGGAAGGTGCTGTGTCAGCACATTCCCTCCTCTTTGGTGCTGCCGGGGATTCCCGGGGAGTGTCAGAGCCTGGCTCTGTTCTCCTCACACCTGGAGAGTCGATATTGCAGAGGGTTCATCAGACCCAGCCGGCTGAATACCTCGCACTAATTAGGAGGCAGCTGTACAGTGGCCATAAATCCATTTCCTCCGGGAAACGAGGTGAGACACGAATCTCTGGGCTCCCAAATCGTGAGTGGTTAAGGAATTTAGTTATTTATAAAAACATGCAAGCTGTACCGAGAGAGATAAGCCTTGCTTATGAATAACATTACCCTAAAGTGCTCAGCTGAGCTCTCATCCCTTCCCTGCCACTGCTACGCAGATTGGAGGGGAGATAACGACCATTTGTAAGCCCAAGGAAAGGGTTTGTATAAATTATTCTAACGTTTCAGCTTGGTTTTTCTTTCCCCACGTTGCCTGAATTTGGACCTGACCTTTTCCCAGCACTCTTGGTGAGGTGCCCATCCCTTGGTGCCACCTGCCCAGGAGCCTCCAGGTGCCACATGTCCAGTGGGCTGTTGGGAGTCACCTCTGGAGAATTTGGACTTGGACAGTCCTTTCCAGAGGATTGGGACTTTTTATCCTCATTATTCCTCCCTGGGAGGGTGGGCAGGCCCTGGCACAGGGTGCCCAGAGCAGCTGGGGCTGCCCCTGGATCCCTGGCAGTGCCCAAGGCCAGGCTGGACATTGGGGCTGGGAGCAGCCTGGGACAGTGGGAGGTGTCCCTGCCATGGCAGGGGGATATGAGATGATCTTCCAGGTGCCTTCCAACCCAAACCATTCCAAGACTGACCTTGGGGGATGCTGGTGCTGGGCCTGAAGAAAGAACAGGTCACAGCTCCATAAACTCTGCACAAACCCAGCCCCTGTAGCCCAGCTCTGGCTGTCTGCCCTGGCCTGGGGTGTTTGTCCATCCTCCCAGAGCACAGCCAGGGCAATGTGGGGAAGCAGCAAAGATGGAGTTGGTTTGTGGAGGTGATTTTCCTACTTTGTTCTCTTACAGAAAATTAATTAGGCCATTATCAGGGCTCAGCAGCAGCAGGTTGCCATGTGGCTCTCGGGTGTGTGGGTGTAGTCCTGGAGGTTTTCTGAATCTTTTAATTACCAGTCATGAGTGTAGCAGAGCCTGGAGGAGATTTGTGCCCATGGAGGGAAATGTTAGTGCTGTCTGGATGGGGGGCTGTGGGAATGTCTCTGTGCCTGCAGCCAAACCTGCTCCAAACAGGCTCAGGGAGAAATAAACCCAGAAAGAACAATTCCAGGGCTTTGAAGCATCCTTACAGAAGCAGTGGGGATATGTACATTCTGCTTTTAATTTCAACAATCCTATCAAATCTGCTTTCCACGCAGGGGGGTTCACATTTTAGCATTGCCAATATTTTTTTCTCCGCTAAAAGTAAACTTCTGTGCGTTCCTTCCTGAAAAAAAAAAAAAGTTCCTGTTTTCACTGGGTTCTTCTGATTTCTTATACAGATTTTAAAGGTTTGTTGCTTGCTTGGAGCAGCCTGGGACAGTGGGAGGGGTCCCTGCCCATGGAACTGGATGGGCTCTGGGGTCCTTGCCCACCCAAACCCTCTGGGATTCCATGATTATCCCCTACAGTGTTCCCTGTGGTGGTGTGGAGTCTCTGGCAAATCCTAAATGCCACAAACATTGTTGAAGCTGGAGGTTTTGAACAGCATTTGCTGCCTTGAAAACCCCACCAGCTCTTTTTGTTTCGTGGTAATCTCAAGATCATCACTGCGCAATTGTGGAGAGAAATCGCTGCATATAATTTTGATTCTGAGGACAGGCATTAGTTAACAAAAGAAATGAAAAAAACCTCATCTAATAGCCTGTAATAACTCATAATGTCAACCCCTAAATTGTGTTTTTGTGGCATTGAGATTGGCATTGAGATTGCACAAAGGTTTTCTCCAACAGAGGCTCGGGGAGACCTGAATATTCCATTGTGTTGATGAAGACAAATCCTCCCGGTGCTCAGCTGCATTAGGTTAATGTCTGAATGTGTTTCCTCAGGAATATGATGATAAATTAAATGGGTTGGTGTTGGGCAGGCGTGTGCAGCTGATCAGGGCAAGGTTCTGGGATCACACACAGACCTTATCCACCTGTAAATACATTCTGTGTTTAACGTGCTGCTGCCATCACCTCTGCTGCTGCTCCTCCCTCTCCCAGTTCACCTGGGGGGCTGGAGCTTTTCCAGACCTGCCTTTGCCCAGGAATTGGGCTCGATCCTTGTGGGTCCCCTCACACTCAGATATTCTGGGATTCACCCCTCCTGTGCAGAGCTTCAGCTGACTTTGAAGATTCCTCTGGAACTTTCCACTTCTGTCCAGCCTGGGTTTCCTCATGTAAGAAATGTTCATTTGTGAGATGGTTTAAAACTTCTTTTCCTTTTAGCTGAGTTTCCTTGTTCTCTGTGTTTCATTAACTTGTCCCATCATCTCTTCTCATGTGTTTTATTCACCCATCTTCACCCACACTTTACTCATCCTTTCTGTTTCTTACCCCTCTTGATGATAGGACAGGACACAGGGGAATGGCTTTAAGAGAAAGAGGGTGGGACTAGATTGGATTTTAGGAGGAAATCCTTCCCTGGGAGGGTGGGCAGGCCCTGGCACAGGGTGCCCAGAGCAGCTGGGGCTGCCCCTGGATCCCTGGCAGTGCCCAAGGCCAGGCTGGACATTGGGGCTGGGAGCAGCCTGGGACAGTGGGAGGTGTCCCTGCCATGGCAGGGGTGGCACTGGGTGGGCTTTGGGGTCCCTTCCCACCCAAACCATTCTGGGGTCTCCCAGCAGTCCCCTCTCTCTCTCTGCCTTTTTCCATCACTGCTCTCTTTGCATTTCCCTTTGACACCATTTTCCAGCAGTGCTTTCTGGATACACAATTTGAAAAGCTGGGCGAGTGCCAGGGTGGAGGGAAATCCTTGGAATGAGGTTTCATCCACTCCCCGTTTTCCGTCCAAGCAAAAAGCCAGTTTCTGCTGCCAGCCTTGAATCCAGCTGTGCCTTCCCCAGCCTTGCAGTCCCAGCCAGAGTTTGAACTCAGAGATGAGCCTTGGTGGCAGTGTGGTGACCTGGCTCCCAGCCAGGCTCCTGTGGGGTTGGAAGCAGGGAAGGGTGGCCCTGGAGCTTCTGCAGCGGTCAAGTGCTGGTCAGATGTCGATGGGATAATTTCTCCTGATGTCATCTCCTGCTTCTGTGGTGCCATCAAAAGGAGAAAAAAGTGATTCAGAATGGGTTTGACTCAAGAGAATGCTGCTCCTGCCTCAACCACAGCTTGACCATCTATGGAAGAATTATGATCTATTTAGTTTAATATTTCAGCCTTCTTCACTTTCAGCGAGTGCAGCAGTAATGAGTCACTGACCCTGGAAAAATATCACTGATTTGATTAATTAGCACTTAAAAAGGAGTCCTCAGAAAGGCAACTTTCAAAGGTTGGCAATAATGCTGGTATTTTATTTGTCCTTTCATTAGCTGGAGCACTAAGAAATTCTGACGGGAGTTTTATGTGATTACTTTCCAGTTGGTGCAGTGCAAGCCCTGAAATATCCCTACACGTAGATCAGAAGGAAAATTCAAAGGGAAAAAGTTCTAATGTCTCTTTAAATTCAACTTTTTTAAAATGAGGAAGCAGGGAATTATTCAGGGTGGGTAATGAACACTTTTCTTCTCTGCTGCCCCACCAAACCTGGGGTATGTAGCATTATGGAATGGGTTGGGTGGGAAGGGACCCCAAAGCCCACCCAGTGCCACCTCCCACTGTCCCAGGCTGCTCCCAGCCCCAATGTCCAGCCTGGCCTTGGGCACTGCCAGGGATCCAGGGGCAGCCCCAGCTGCTCTGGGCACCCTGTGCCAGGGCCTGCCCACCCTCCTTGTAAAACACTTCCCTGGAGAGTCCCCAGAATCTCACCAGTGGATCCAATTAATTAAAGAGGTAGGGAAAACTTCCTTTGAGTGTAACATTTCCTGTGCTCCAGGGGGCCAGAAGTCCTGGTCTGACCAGGGGCATGGGGATGTTGTGAGCAGGGAAGCCCAGCAGGGCACGGGGCTTTGGCTGGGGATGAAGCTGGGCAGGGGTGCTGGGGCCAGGGAGCTCCCCACTGCTGCTGCCCCGAGGGTGCTGGGGTCAGGGTGGGCACAGACACCCAGAGGAGGATGCAGAGCATGGGCAAAGCTCCAGGGGAGTTGCAGGAGCAGCATTTCCAGCCTCCTGCTGCCCTGCCCTGCCCTGCCTGTGCCAGCGCTGATCCCGTCACTGCACTGCCGAGCACGGCTGCTGCCAGGGAAGCAGCTCCTGGAGCACCTCAGGCTCTTTCCCCAGGCACCATGGCTGGCCTGGCAGTGGGATTTAGGCTTTTCCTGCCTTCCAGTGGAGCAGAGCGGGGTTTTAAAGGGACCAGTGTGACAGGAAGGGAAGGCCTGGCAGGAGAGGCTCGGCTTGGCTGCAGCATCTCACTGGGGGCTGGAAGGGATTCCCAGTTTCCTCCGAGAACTGGGGGCTGCAGCTGGGTGAGGGGCTCCAGGTAAACTCCTTGGATGGGGAAAGAGCTGAAATGCTGGACTGGTGTCAGGAATGGTGGGCAGCTGCTGGGGATTTGGTCACCCTTTAGGACACCGGACTGGGATCGGGTCTGATCATCCAAGTGGGATGAGCCACGGAGTCCCAAGCCCATAACCAGGCTGGGAATATTCTCATGTCCAATTCCAAGCTCTGGTATCAGCACTCAATGATTCAAGAAGGTCTGAGACAGTCTTGGATTAATCAACACCTCTGGATTTCACAAAATCCATAAATTCACCTAATGAATTCTGATTTCCAGCCTTCTGCCTGTGCCTGCTCTTGGAGACCGCTCGGGAGGGAAGGGAGAAGAGCAGCTTTGCCTTTGGTTCTGGCTGTGCTGTACAGAAATTTAGGATTTAATCTGGAAACGCGTTGCAGCGCTGTCATTGCGTGATGTAATGCCATTGCCTGTTAATGAAATTAATTGGAATGTGCTCCCTGGTGATTAGCCAGGCACTGCAATGGGGTGGATGGCGTGGGGGCACCGGGGACAACGGGGCACAGGCATCCTGCACATCCCCACCTCGGGCTGGCAGCGGGAGGAGCAGGAGCAGCCTCGGCATTTGCTGTGCTGAACTTCACCCGAGCGATCCCGTGCCTCTGGGGCCTCCTTTGATCCGTGCTGTTGCTGTTTGATTGGATTAAAACCGCTTTAATAACTGAGAAAAGCCCTGTTTGGATTAAGGAGAGAAATGAATGCTACCAGGAAGGGGATAATGAGAGTGATGCCACGCCTTGTGCCTCTGCCTGCAGCCTCCTCACACCAGGGAACGGGGCTGGGGGACAGGGATGGCCCTGGGGGCACCATGGAGTGCACTTGGGGGGCTCTTCTGAGCTGAACAGCTCCCGGATCCTGCTCCTGCCTGGGCTGGCTTCCTGGCTCCTGCAGGGTGTCACAAGTCAACAGGGAAAAAGGAGGTGTTGTTGGAGTTTTCTGAAGTCTGCAGGGTTTGTCACTTGTCACTGGGGGTCAGGGCAGGGTCTCTGCCTGTCCTGGGCAGCTGGGTCTGCACCCAGCACCACTCTGTGTTTGGGGAGAATGGGAAAGTTCCAGGTGCAGACTGTACAAACCTACATTTTCCACGGTGCTTGGGTCCAGCAGGTCCCGGTTCTGCGTGCTGCTGGAGAGTGGAGCTCAGCCTGGGGAAGAGGAGAAGCTCCAGGGAGAGCTCAGAGCCCCTTGCAGAGCCTAAAGGGGCTCCAGGAGAGCTGGAGAGGGACTGGGGACAAGGGCTGGAGGGACAGGAGCCAGGGAATGGCTTCCCAGTGCCAGAGGGCAGGGCTGGATGGGATCTTGGGCAGGAATTGTTCCCTGGGAGGGTGGGCAGGCCCTGGCACAGGGTGCCCAGAGCAGCTGGGGCTGCCTCTGGATCCCTGGCAGTGCCCAAGGCCAGGCTGGACATTGGGGCTGGGAGCAGCCTGGGACAGTGGGAGGTGTCCCTGCCATGGCAGGGGTGGCACTGGGTGGCCTTTGGGGTCCCTTCCAGCCCAAACCATTCCATGAGCCTGTAAATCTGGAGGAGCAGAGTGAGCTGCTGTGAAGCCCAGGGATGCTCAGCATGGGATCCATCAGGATCAGCTGCTCCAGGGACAGGCTGGCCCCACATCGATGCCCCCCAGGACCAGCAGTGGAGCACGGGGGTCTCAGGGAGCTGCTGGGAAATCCTCCTGCTCATCCCCATCCCATGGGAGAAGAAAAATCCCCCATGTCCCCTGTGCTGGACCATCATGGCACATCCTGCTGCAGCAGGCAGTGAAAAGTGTTTTTTTAAAAGCTTTTATTGGTATTCAACAAACAATAATAATGTAATCAGAGCGATCAAATCCTCAAGTACTGTCAAATTATTTCTGGGAGATGAAAGCATGAAATGTTCTGTGCTCCTGGCAGTTTGTGCTACAGAAACTGAGCAAACTGGAGGGTTTGATAATGCATTAATGGCACTGGTTTTAAGAGGAGCTGCCTGAAATGCCACATTTCCCTGTCACAGGAGCGCTGGGGGTGTTTTCCTGTCGTTTGATGTGTTGGGGGTTTTCTCTCCCGTCTCTGACCGTCGTTCTCAGCCCTGGCACAGGGCCCTGCACGTTGCCAGCACCCCCTGGTCCCCTCCCCGTGCCCTGGGGCAGGCTGAGCTTCACTCACAGCCTGGGCAGGCACAGCCACTGCCCCTCCCAGGGACACCTGAGAGGTGTGGGGGACCAAACCCCGCCGGGGTGGAATGTTTGGGTATTTTTTATCTTGAGTTTCCTCTGCAAAAGCCCAGGAAAAACCTTAAAGGAACCAAGAAGAAACCCCAAGGCAAAGCCCAGAGGAGCCCACAGAAGCCTGGGATACCTCAGGGACCTTCCCCCTCATTTTCTCGAGGGTCACAGGAGACATAGAACATCCTTGCCAAGAAGAATTCCCGTGGGAATTCTGGAATTGTCATCTGCCAGCAGGACCCTCTGGAATTGATTCCCTTTTCCCTTTGCTTGTCGATTGAGCTTTGCCTTCACTGAAACACTTCTTTCTTCTTTCAATTCTCATCTGCTCAAAAATACCCTAAAAAGAAATCCCATTGGTTTTTTTTTTTTCCTCTCTAGTAGAATGGCACTACCAGCAGTTGCTCTGGCTATTTTTAAATTAAAGAGAGCAGAGGAATTTTTTAATGGGAAGGGAGGACTTCAGTCATTATTAGCCCCCCTTCCAGCCCAGGCCCAAAGCAGGCAGCTTTGCCCATCCCCAGAGGGAAGAGGGGAGGAACAAGTCTGTCATGCCAGGCATGGGGTTGGTTTGGGGTGTTTCTTATTGTAAAACTTCTGCCTTAAATTTGCAGAGTTCAAGTCTGGAGAATCCAGTGCTTGAGGTCAGTCACGAGTCTTTGCTGAGCAGCAACAGTGACTGTTTTAGTGGCTTTAGGGGTATTTCCTTTAAAAAATGCACAGTTTTAAAAAGTTGCTTAAAAATCACAGAATCAGAGAATGGTTTGGGTTGGAATGGTTTGGGACCTTAAACATCATCTCATTCCCACCCCTGCCAGCTGGAACTGCCAGGGATCCAGGGGCAGCCCCAGCTGCTCTGGGCACCCTGTGCCAGGGCCTGCCCACCCTGCCAGGGAACAATTCCTGCCCAAGATCCCACCCAACCCTGCCCTCTGGCACTGGGAAGCCATTCCCTGTGTCCTGTCCCTGCAGCCCTTGTCCCCAGTCCCTCTGCAGCTCTCCTGGAGCCTCTTTAGGTCCTGCAAGGGGCTCTGAGCTCTCCCTGGAGCTTCTCCTCTGCAAAGTCCCTTCTCCTCGTGGCTGAGCCCAGCTGCTCTGGAGCCGTTCCCTCTGCCCAGCTGTGCCCTCCTGCCCGTGGCTCTGCACAGCTCCCCAGCAGTTTGGAGCAGGGCTTTTGATGCCAGTCTTTGTTTCCAGGAGAGCTTTGAGTCCTTCCCAACTCCTCGCTGGATGGCTGAGCCCTTCCCAGGCGTGCAGCCCCAGGCTGGGGCAGGGGGCTGCCGTGTCCCCGTGTCCCACAGCTCACCCTGGAGCTCAGCAGCCCCTCCAGGACCTGGGGGAGCCCAAAGGCAGCATCCAGCCCTGCTGCAGGGCTTGCCGAGCCTGGGACTGCAGGAGAAGGGATTGCAGGTGGGATAAATGGCCTAAAGCAGAGCCACTGGGAAGGAAACTCATCCCTGCAAGGGATAATTGGGAGGGGAGGCAAAGTGGCTGCAGTGAAGCTCCGTCCTGGAAAAGCTCCTGCGGGAGCAGAGCCCATTTCAGCTGAGAGGCTGTGCAGCCATTCCCCAGGTTTAGTGCTGGGGAAATGACATGGAAGGGTTCCAGATGGAATAATTAGTTCTTGGTACCTTTTTTTTTTTTTTTTTTTTTTTTGTAACTTGACACTGCTATTCCCACATTTGGTTCCTGCAGTGGTTCTGGAGGAAGTGTGGTTTGTGGTTTGGGGCCCTGAATCCAGAGTAATGCTGATGTTACTTAAGAGCAATAATCTGGGAAGGGAAATAATTAGGAAACAAAAGTGTATTAAAGTTACTGTGAAGAGGATAAAGCCCATAAAACTGTAATTGCTCGGCTGATAAAGTGAAGTTTAAAACTTGCAATCAGCTTTGACATAATTGCGTTAATGTGGGGAGGTAAAAACACCTAATTAGGGAGCCAGAGCCATGTGTTCTACCCTGGGATAATGGATGAACTGCAGAGGTGGGGATGATTCCCCCTTGCTTTGTGAGACACAAGTGCCCAGGAATCCCCTCCCTGAGGATTTAACTCCCGAGCTGGGTCTGGGATCCTGGGGCAGCTCTGGGCACATCCCAGCAGGAGAGCCCTGGAGGGGCTGGAGCGTGTTCAGGGCAGGGAACGGAGCTGGGAAGGGTCTGGAGCCCCAGGAGAGGCTGAGGGAGCTGGGAAGGGGCTCAGCCTGGAGCAAAGGAGGCTCAGGGGGGACCTGGTGGCTCTGCACAGCTCCCTGACAGGAGGGGGCAGCCGGGGGGGGTCGGGCTCTGCTGCCAGGGAACAGGGACAGGAGGAGAGGGAACGGCCTCAGGCTGGGCCAGGGGAGGCTCAGGGGGGACAGCAGCAGGAATTTCCCCATGGAAAGGGTGCTCAGGGCCTGGAACTGCCCAGGGAGGTTTGGAGTGCCCATCCCTGGAGGTGTCCAGGGAATTCCTGGAGGGGGCACTCAGAGCTCTGGGCTGGGGACAGGGTGGGGATGGGACACAGCCTGGGCTTGGTGATCCTGGAGGGCTTGTCCAGCCTCAGTGATTCTGGAATTGTGATGACATGACCATGCCTCAAGGACCAGCAGTCCCTGTCCATACTGGAAACAGCAGGATGTCTGGAGCTTCTCACACAAATATTCTGCTGAAATTCCTGAAAGAGTTAATTTCCAGATGAGTTATTTGGAGTGAACTCATTGATCTGACTCCACTGAGAAGCTGCAATGCTCAAAATTTCTTCCTTAGCTCCCTGAGGTTCCTGGAATGCTTATGAGATGAGTGGTGGTGCAGAGGACCAGTTCTCCAGGCTTTCAGGGATGGCTGGAGAATGTAAATGAGGGAAGCATCCCTGGAAACACCCGGGGCTGTAGCAGCTGCAAATCATCTTCTCCTCTTGATATCACACTTGTGTCTTGCTGTTTAGGAGGGCTGAAAGGTGCAAGTCTGACTCTGAGGATGCTGTGTTTCTGCAGTGTCTCCTTGGAGATCCACAGAGTCCTCCAGACAATCTGCTGGCTCTGGGAAGATGGGAGGGAATGAGGGAATTTGTCTCTTTCTGCTGTGGGCAGCAGTGCCTGCCAGGAGTGGAAAGGAGACGTGTTGGCCCCAGGGAAGCCCTGGGGGCCCTTCTGGAGCACTGGACCAGCCCCAGGGCAGCAGATCCATGGGGTCAGGGAACCCCAGACTGGCTGGGGTGGGAAGGGACCCCAAAGCCCACCCAGTGCCACCCCTGCCATGGCAGGGACACCTCCCACTGTCCCAGGCTGCTCCCAGCCCCAGTGTCCAGCCTGGCCTTGGGCACTGCCAGGGACCCAGGGGCAGCTGCAGCTGCTCTGGGCACCCTGTGCCAGGGTCACTGCCATCAGCAATGAGGGGGCACCTCAAACACCTCCCTCTCCTCCCTGAGGGCATCCCTGGGTGTACTTGGTGAATTCCAGGTGGCAGCTCAGGCTGGGTTTAGCCATCTCTGGCTGTAGAGGGGAGCTGAGTGGATGCATCTATCGATTGCTCAGCTCCCACTTGAGCATGGAAAGTTTTCTGGAGTGTTTTAAATGGACACCCAGATCCAAGAGAGCTGTGTGTGCTCTGAGGAGAGCTCTGGCACAAAGGGGGGCACAGGCAGATATGTTTATCTGGGTTTTCTTTGATCCTTCTGCTGCTGTGGAGTGGCACTGGGACTGCCTCCCCAGAAGGGTTAAATCCCTGGACTGGAGGTGTGTTCCAAGGAGCTGTTACAAAGACTGTGCTCTTTATTCTCCAATTCACAAAGAGAATGTTTCCAGCCTCTCTGTCTCTCTCTCACGCACACACAAATATGCCTTTTTTATTTTTTTCATATTTCTCTTGGTTTGAATGTTTTCTGTTTCTTCTCACAGCTACCAGAAGTGATCTGCCTGTGTGCAAACCCTGCTGAGCCTCACCCTGCACCTGGGCTGGTTTTAAAGAAGAAAAGTGTCTTTGACTTCTGCATCCAGCAGGATTAGGAGAAATTCAGGGTCTGAGTGAATGAATTAAGATGTTACCCAAAGAGGTTGTGGCTGCCCCATCCCTGGGAGTGTCCAAGGCTGAAGGGCAGTGATCCCTCCTTTGTTTTTCCTTCCTAAACTACCAAGGTTTAAAGTTTTGGTATCAATAACTCTGACCTTGGATAAAACCAGCTTGTGAATATTGTATAAACACCAGAAAACAAATTGATTGAAGTCCAGTAGAATGGAAACTGATATTTTACAGAAGGAATTTTACAGGAGGAATGGTGCTTCATCCTTTTCTCCACCTAGTTTGCCAGAGGTCACCTCCTGCCAGAGAGGTGGGAGAGGCTCCTGAGGAGCCCAAGGCAATTCCCACCATCCCAGAGACTGAAAAAGGGCTCCTGGGAAGGCTGAAGTCCTGCATCACACAGGTTTTCCTGCGGTGATTTTTATTGCACTGAAGCTACTCTTCATTTACCTCCTCCTTTTTTTTGGTATCTCTTAATGGAGTTGTAACTGGGCTCGCGGAAATCAATGGAATTCAGCAAAAGTCACATCAAAGACCGGGCATTTCACGTGCCAGGAGCCGAAACAAGGGGTCATTTCATGTCAGTCTTTGATTTGATGCGTTTGCCTGGGGCTCTGCTCAGTGGAGGCTGAACTCGTGCTCCACCACCCGAGCACCCTCAGCAGCCACGGGTCCCACGGGAGCCCGGTGCTGGCACCTCCCGGCACCTGCAGGGGCTCCACCGCCCCTGGCCCCGGGTGCAGCTGCCCTCGGGGTGTTCCAGGGGCTGCCTTTGGGATGGGCTGCGGGATCTGGGCTGTTTGTGGCCACCGTACCACACTCACTGCATCCCTGTGGCTGGGTGCTGACCTGCAGCACCCCTTCCCTGGAGCATTTCAGTGCACCAACACCAGCGGGGCTGGTCATTGCCCGAGACTGCCTCATCAGACAGCCCCGGAATGTCCTCGGGGAGAGAAATCCACAATGCACATATTAACAAAAAGGTTGTCTCTTAGGAGTGCTCAGACCCATTTTTCAGACTTAAAAATGAAGATGGTGGGTCTAAACCTTTTTATTTCAGTGCTAAATCAGCTTTTTGGCTGCCTAAGGTGCTCTTTGCAGTATTCAAGGGCCAAGGTGTGCACCAGAGGTGACGCTGATGAACTCTCTGAGGTGCCTTTTCCTCCCACTGCATTCAAACCCAGCTCCTCAAGCACCACTGCATTTCACGGGGAGCAGCCCTTTTTCTGTTTGTTGTTTTTGTGCTGTTGATTTTGTCATTGTGTTTCTGTTCCTCTGCTCAGTGCCAGTTACCAGGATGTGGGTTTGAGTTGCACAAACAGCCACACTCTAAAACATCTAGCAATGATCCTCTGCTCATCAGATTTCTGTCACTTTGTGCATTACTCCATTCTCCATTTCCTAGTGTCTCTCAGGGTAATTTATAAGCACTGTATTTCCCAGATCTCGTGCTTAGCCACAGATCATCAGCATTTGATTCCAAAACTTCTTGGCTATTACCTTTACTGAGGTTGTTTGCTGCCATGGGAGATCCAACTCCTCCGCAACGATTTTAAACCGTGAAGCTGAAACATTTGTGAGTTCTGTGAACTCAGGCTCAGCCCATTTTGCTGTTATTCATCCCTTTAATTTTCTTCTGGAGCTGCTGGAAGCTGCGATGCCGTCAGCAGAGGCTTGCTCAGCTCCCTCATTTCACAGTAGGGAGGACACGGCAGCAGAAACAAACCCACAGGTTGGAAGGGAACATTGCTGGCCCTGGGGAGCTCAGCCCGGAATCACCTGGCCTGGGCTGGGCTGGACAAGGGAGCTGCTCTGGGGCAGCAGCAGCGGTACCAGACTCCTCTCCTCTGGTCTGCCAGGAAACTCCCAGGATCCCAGATTGGTTTGGGTTGGAAGGGACCCCAAAGGCCACCCAGGGCCACCCCTGCCATGGCAGGGACACCTCCCACTGTCCCAGGCTGCTCCCAGCCCCAATGTCCAGCCTGGCCTTGGGCCCTGCCAGGGATCCAGGGGCAGCCCCAGCTGCTCTGGGCACCCTGTGCCCCCACTCACAGGGAAGGATTTCCTCCCAATATCTCACCTGACCCCGTCCTCTGGCAGTTCAAATCCGTGTTATTTTCATCGGCGGCAGAAGGGTCTCGGCTGAGGGGCTGCCGTGGGATACCCGATCCTGCTGCTACTCCGGTGTGGGGCACTCGCACGGCCTGGGAAAGGGGGACATGCGGGGGGTCGGGAAGGTTTGGGGGCTGCGGCTTCTGGGGACGGCGAGGGGGTCAGAGGTGTTGAGGCGGTTGGGTGATCCGGGTGGTTTTAAGGGTGAGGGGGGCTCCGGAAGGTTTGGGGTGTCGGGGGTGCCGTCTCTGCCATCCCCACGCGTGCCCCGCGGGCAGGAGCCGCCTCCCGC
>VXAC01005201.1:51376-64168 GCA_013399225.1 Rhipidura dahli | reverse complement strand
TTTCTGTAAGGAAAGGATTCAGGGTTCTGTGATTGGTATTTCTGTAAGGAAAGGATTCAGGGTTCTGTGATTGGTATTTCTGTAAGGAAAGGATTCAGGGTTCTGTGATTGGTGTTTCTGTAAGGAGAGGATTCAGGGTTCTGTGACTGGCATTTCTGTTAATAAAGGATTCAGGTTTCTGTGACTGGCATTTCTGTTAATAAAGGATTCAGGTTTCTGTCTCCTGCCCTGCGTTCCCGGCTGTGTGGGTGAGGTCAGGGCTGGCCAGCTGTGTCCCTGTGCCCCGGGTGTCCTGCCCATCCCTGTGAGCCCAGGGCTGCTGGGTGGGGTGAGGGAGAGCAGGCAGGACCCCTCGGCAGCACCCACCAGGGGCAAGCAGGAGCCCTGTGGCACATTCCGTGCTCTCGCTGTCACTGGTGTCACTGGTGTCACTGGGAGGTGTGCCTGGCAGCCCTGGCTCTCCGGAGCATCACCACCAGTGCTCCCTTGCCAAGGGGCTGTTCCTGTGACATGTTTGGGAAGGTTTCATGGAACGGACCTGAAAACTCATCTGGTTCCGTGTCTCTGCTGCTTAGAGACAAGCGTGTGGTGTGGGACACCCCAAGGAGATGAGCATTTTGATCCTTCTCGTTAATGTCTTTTCTTCGTGTCAATGCCCTTTACTGTATCATATCATTGGCACTGATATGCAGATACACATCCAAACACAGAAAAACACAGTTTGCCCGGGGATTCCAGTTTACAGATCTATGCATTAAATAGGGCTGCTCTGTGTTAGATTGGGGTTCTCTCTGCTCATGAAATCCGTGACCCAAAGACTTCTGACCTCCTGTATTTCCTAAGCTCGAGCTCCGTGTTCGAAGCACATCTGCATTTACAAGCACTCAGGCTCTGGCTTCCCAAATTGGATTATCTTGTATTTAAGTGCGTGCGCCGCTGCCTGTTTGGGGAGCAAGAATAGCACAGCAGGACCCCAGTGATGTCCCTGAAAAGCCATCAAACCTCTCTTTGTTTGTGGAGCATTCAGGCACAGCGGAGCTGAGCGCTTTACCAGGTCTGGGAATGCTTGGCTTTAATCACAGCCTTCACGAAGTTTTTGTTTTGCTTATTAAGTTGATGGTTTTTGGTGCTTTTCCCGTTATCTCTCCAAAATCAAGAGAAACTTGGAGTGTCGTTTGTTTTCCCACTTAAATGACAGAAATGAGCCCACGGGCAATGTCTTTATGAGCTGGGCTGGTGCTTCTGACCTTTCCTTAACATCGTCCCACCCGACCCGAGACTCCTGGTGAGCAGATCCAGCTCTCCCGGTGCTCCCAGGGCAGGGGGTGTTTGTCAGGAGCCAGGGATTTGCATTCATTGCCTGGAGCAGTAAAGAGCGGGGCTGTTCCTGGCAATCCCTGGCGTTTACAGTGGCGCTGCCATCGCCAGCAGCTGTTTTCCTCCTTGGAAAGCAGGGATATCTGGAAAGCAGGAATATCTGGAAAGCAGGGATATCGAGGTGCTCATCTTGCAGGGATATCGGGATGTTCTCCTGTGC
Organism: Rhipidura dahli; assembly: GCA_013399225.1. Classification (NCBI taxonomy): domain Eukaryota; kingdom Metazoa; phylum Chordata; class Aves; order Passeriformes; family Rhipiduridae; genus Rhipidura; species Rhipidura dahli. The sequence continues at coordinate 62,631 of VXAC01005201.1, read as the reverse complement.
AGGGATATCGTGGTGTTATACTTTGCAGGGATATTGGGGTGTTCACCTTGCAGGGATATCCCTGTTTTCCTGTGCAGGGATATCGGGGTGTTCTCCTTGCAGGGATATCGGGGTGTTCTCCTTGCAGGGATATCGGGGTGTTCTCCTGTGCAGGGATATCGGGGTGTTCTCCTTGCAGGGATATCGGGGTGTTCTCCTGTGCAGGGATATCGGGGTGTTCTCCTTGCATGGATATCCCTGTTTCCCTTTGCAGGGATATTGGGGTGTTTCCTTGCAGGGATATTCCTGTTCTCCTTGCAGGGATATCCCTGTTTCCTTTTGCAGGGATATTGGGGTGTTCTCCTTGCAGGGATATCCCTGTTCTCCTGTGCAGGGATATTGGGGTGTTTCCCTTTGCAGGGATATTGGGTGTTCATATCAGCTGGAATTGGGAATGAGCACAGGCTCTTGGAGGGCAGGTGTTTCCCTGTGCAATGGGATGAAAATCCAGATTTATCCACGGAAACCCCCCAGCCCCTCTGTCTCACACATCGTTATCCCATCAGCTCCCTCCTGCAGAATCGATTCTCTGGCACAGCCTCACCCAGCACCTGTCACTGCCCGGGCCCTGTGGGGTCTCTGGGGGTCTTTGGGAGGTGCCTCTCTCAGATTTGAGGCAGGCTCAGCTCAGAGCCCCGGGTCAGAGCAGGGAGGAGGTGCCCCGGCCCCTCGGGCCATTGCCAGGCAGCTGTGAAGCACAGGAGCTTTCCATAAACAGGGACCCCCCCTCTTCGACCCACCCGGGAGCAGCTGTTGGCATTCCGAGGGGGTGACAGGGACACTGCCAGGCTCCCTCTGCAAGCAGGGTCAGAGGAAGGGACAGCGAATTCTGCTTTGAGTCCTGGAGCTTAAAAATGCCAAGAATCCTACTTAAAAATACAGAAAATGGTGCTTAAAGCCATCGGGTGGGCTGGGGGGGCTGTGTGTGAGGGGCTGGGCTGGGTGCAGGCACAGAGTTCCTTCCAAGAGGCTCTGGGAGCTGCAGTTACAGGCAGGACTGGGGTCAGGGGATGATGGAGATGTTTGGAATGGGAACACTGGAACTGCCCAGGGAGGTTTGGAGTGCCCATCCCTGGAGGTGTCCAGGGAATTCCTGGAGGTGGCACTCAGAGCTCTGGGCTGGGGACAGGGTGGGGATGAGGCACAGCTCGGACCTGGTGATCCTGGGGGGCTTTTCCAACCTCAGTGACTCTGGGATTCACAGGACAAGTTTTTATTTCACTGCCAGGATGTACCATGGCCTGGCAAAAACACATCTGTGGAAAACACCATTGCTAGAAAAAAATCCTGCATTTTCCCCTCATTGGATTATCAGTGATAGTATTTTACTCCTCTTTTCATGGCATTTGACTTTTGAAATTCCCCCTGTAAACTCAGGATGATTAATGGTGACTCTGAAATCCTTCCAAAGCCTTTTGGAAAAAAAAAAAAACTTACAGCAAGATCTGGTTTGTTTTCTGAGCAGCCCTTCTCAGGTGGAAGCCCCCAGCTCTCAGGGAGTGCTGGGCCAGCTTCCAGAGGCTTTGGCAAATCCTGTTTAGGTGGATGAACCGTGGGATGCTGTGGAGCTGAGGCAGAGCAGGAGCCCTGCTCCCTGTCCAGCACTGCCAGCCACAGGGATGGCCCTTCCTCCCCGGAATTATTCAGCAGGAGAGAAGGAGAGAGAGCTGCATCAAAGGAGGGGAAACCACCCAAACTTCTCTTTCAACTGAGCCATGAAACTTTAATAAGGGACTGATGAAAGTTTAATCAGGAAGCCCAGCTCCAGGAGCGCTGCTCATCGCAGGCTCTGGCTGGCCAGGCAGCCCAGGCTCACATTATTTTCCTGTTTTCCTGCCCTCTTTGGGGAAATGGCATCCTCCTCTCCAGAAGAAAAGAATCAAATGAGAAGTAAACAACCTTTCTGCTCGTGTGCCCTGCAGGAAGCCACACAACAGTCGTGTTTGCAGACAGCATTAGTTTTCACACGAGCTGCAGGAGATGTTTTGTGGGTTTTTCCCAGCAGCAGACAGCTGGAATTGGGAATGAGCCCAGGCTCTTGGAGGGCAGGGGTTTGACCTCGCTGAAGGATTGTTCCACTTCCCAGGTGAATGAACAAGGATGTATATAACACTTGGATGAGTTGGACACTGATAGGTTTTTATTTTGTTTTTCTAATTTCCATTGTCACTCTGGCAGAAAATCTCTTTTCATTTATCCATTGCTAAATGATGAAAATGTAAATATTTGTGGGTTTTTGTGGCCTGTGTGCCTGTTACTTGGTGCATCTGCAGCTGTTCCTTGGTATGGAGGAATACTGGAGAAATAATGGACTTTTTTTGGTGACACTGAAAATATGTGACTTCTCTTTGGCTAATTCAGGGCTTATTGCTGGGAAATAATTGTTTGCAAAGGGTTGGGATAAAGGTGGGAGAGCTGGGGGTGCTCACCTGGACAGGAGAAGGCTCCAGGGAGAGCTCAGAGCCCCTTCCAGAGCCTAAAGGGTCTCCAGGAGAGCTGGAGAGGGACTGGGGACAAGGGCTGGAGGTACAGGACACAGGGAATGGCTTCCCCGTGCCAGAGGGCAGGGCTGGATGGGATCTTGGGCAGGAATTGTTCCCTGGGAGGGCGGGCAGGCCCTGGCACAGGGTGCCCAGAGCAGCTGGGGTTGCCCCTGGATCCCTGGCAGTCCCCAAGGCCAGGCTGGACATGGGGGCTGGGAGCAGCCTGGGACAGTGGGAGGTGTCCCTGCCATGGCAGGGGTGGCACCGGGTGGGCTTTGGGGTCCCTTCCCACCCAAACCATTCCAGGATTCTGTGATTTCTGCAGGGTCTCTGCTGTGGTTCTCCTCCCTGGAGTTGTTGTAGGGGGGCTGCATCCCCCTCCCCACAGTCACCCTTCCCAAACAGCATTCCCTGGGCTCCTTGCTGGGACACCCATGGAAAGAGCCACCTCAGGGTGGTGGAATGCCTGGAGTGAGGAGTGGGATCAGATGGGGGTTTGTGGAGCCCCAGGTGCCCCCCGTTGCCTGCAGGAGCTGCAGCCGAGCTGGGAGCTTTGCTGGATGCCACAATCAGCTGGTGATTGCTTAATTTCTGAATCTCCATCTCAGTGTGGAGGGAGGAACAGCTGCTGTTTGTCAGATCTGCTCTGCTCCTCGAGAGTTTTACGACTCCTGTTCTTGTTTATTTAAATATTTGGGCAAGGCTGAGCTCTGAAGGTCTTCCCTGCCAGTGTCAGGCTGGGGAGTGCCTGAGGGGTGCCTGAGCTTTGGGCTGGGAGATCCCTGGGTTCCACTGGCAGGGGCTGCCCAGGGAGGTTTGGAGTGCCCATCCCTGGAGGTGTCCAGGGAATTCCTGGAGGTGGCACTCAGAGCTCTGGGCTGGGGACAGGGTGGGGATGGGGCACAGCCCGGGCTCCATGGGCTGGGAGGGCTTTTCCAGCCTCAGGGCTTCCATGAAGTGCCCTGTTTTTGGGATGGAGGAGATGAGATGTAGAGCTTGGTTTGTGTGCAGGACACGGGGGAGCAGCAAGGCAGGTGAGGCAGCAGTGGGTGCCTAATGCAGCGAGGAATAAATCCAGATTTGACATCAGACAGTTACACTTGAGAAAGCTGAGAATAATTGTGTTCCATGTGTTCAAATATTTGGCTTTTTTATTAAGTTTTTTCATTTAAATTTAATAACCCTGCAGAGCTGGTGTGAGTCACTGCTGCCTCGTCCCTCAGGGTGGTGGTGATGTGTTCACATCTGTGGGGTTTCGTGGCTGAAAATGCTCCAGCCATGAGCTGGGGCTTTGGAAACACCATTAGCCAAGGGGTTCTGGGAGTCCTTCAGAAATATCTCAGTGACAAAACAGCTGGGGTTGGAGGGGACCTCTGGAGATGAGCCAGTCCAGGGCCCTGCCCAGGCAGCGTCTCCTGGAGCCGGTGACACACGAACGTGTCCAGGAGGGTTTGGGATGTCTCTGGACAGAGAGACTCCAGCCCCTCCTGGGCAGCTGTTCCAGGGCTCTGCCCCTCCGTGGGAAGAAGTTTTTTCTGCTGTTGGGCTGGAAGTTGTTGTGTTTTAGTTTCTGGCCGTTGCTCCTTGTCCTGTCTGTGGCACCGCTGAGCAGAGCCTGGCACCATCCTCTGACAGCCCTTGAGGATTTTTGTATGGATTGATGGGTCCCCTCTCAGCCTCCCTTCTCCAGGCTGAGCAGGCCCAGCTCCCACAGTCTCTCCTCATCTCAGAGATGCTTCAGTCCCAAAATCATCTCTGTGGCCTCCTCTGGACCCTCTCCAGTAGCTCTGTGACCTTCTTCCTTTGTCTCTGCTGCCAGGGAACAGGGACAGGAGGAGAGGGAACAGCCCCAGGCTGGGCCAGGGGAGGCTCAGGGTGGACAGCAGCAGGAATTTCCCCATGGAAAGGGTGCTCAGGGATTGGAACTGCCCAGGGAGGTTTGGAGTGCCCATCCCTGGAGGTGTCCAGGGAATTCCTGGAGGTGGCACTGAGTGCTCTGGGCTGGGGACAGGGTGGGGGCTGGTCAGAATTCAATGATCCTGGAGGTCTTTTCCAGAGTCAGTGATTCTGTGGGTCTGTGATCCTTGAGCTCAGGAGAGCAGAGCTGAACACAAAATACAGAAGTGGGAATATGGAAATATGGAAATACAACCCTGCCCGGGCTGTGGTGTCTCTCTGAATGGCACCCAGTGCCAGGTGGGGTGTGCTGCATCCTGTTCCACACAGGATGTGTGTTCCATCCGAGTTCAGAGTGCTGAGCACACCATTCCCCCAGCCCCTGTGCTCTCCCCTCCAGCTCAGGCTCTGTGTGTGTCTCTCTCCTGCAGGTGGTTGCCACAACAGCCTTAAAGCAGTGGGTGCCACTCAGAGCCGGGCGCTGCTGTCCCTGGAGCCCGAGGCTGCACAGGGCCCCCCGGGGCCGAGCCTCCAGCCCTGCCACCTCCTCACCTTGTCCCCCATCGCAGTCCCGCTCCTGGCCTCGCCCTTCCCAGGTAAGGTCCGAGCCGTGGCCTCGGGAGCAGCTCTGGGCAGTGCAGGGTGCTGGGGGGGCTGGGTGCCCTGCTGCAGCCTGGGGGTGAAGAGGGGCTTTGGGGAGGGTTTTGGGAGGGATTTGGGAGGGATTTGGGGAGGGGTTCTCCGGGACTGGGTGTCAGGAGTGGCTTCCAGGGGGGTTTGTCATGCTCGTGCCCCTGTCACGTTTAGGGGGCTGAGCTGGTTCCTCCCTCACCCCGGGGATGGGAGAAGCTCGTGTGAGCCCCAGCAGCACATCCCCAGCTGGAAGGGGCACTCACAGCGTGGGGGGATGCTCGGTGCAGTCCCAGGCAGGTTCTCTGGGTGTCCAGCATTGCAAAGAGAGCAGCCTGGCTCCTTCCCCAGGGGCTGAGGTGAGGCTGCTGCCTGCAGACATCGCTCTGCTCTGGGTGTTGGGTGGCAGCTCAGGAGGCACCGGGGCATCCCTGCCTGGCTGGGCAGGTCTGGCTGGTGGGCAGCCTTTAGGGGGGTGTTTGTAACTGCACTCGGGATGCTCGGGGCTATTTTTAGAACAGATACATGCCAATTAAGTGAAAAATGTAAATGAGGGCTCATTTTCCATCTTTTGGGTAATTGAAGTGTAGCACAGCAAGGCACAGGGAGAGTGAATTCTGCAGAAAGTGCAGTTCTGGTTTGGTGTTCGTGGGAGAGCTTTTAATGAGGAATGGATCCCAGGATTCTTATTCCTACCGAGGAGCCACCCCAAGGAATCCCAGGGGTGTGAGCAGAGCTTTGGGATCAGGGCTGGGAAGAGCAAATGGACCCAGAGGAGTGAGGGACAGGAAAAGGAGCCTCAGCTTGGACAGCTGCAAGAATTTCCCCATGGAAAGGGTGCTCAGGGATTGGAACTGCCCAGGGAGGTTTGGAGTGCCCATCCCTGGAGGTGTCCAGGGAATTCCTGGAGGTGGCACTCAGAGCTCTGGGCTGGGGACAGGCTGGGGATGGGGCACAGCTCACCCTCAGTGATCCTGGAGGGCTTGTCCAGCCTCAGGGATCCTGTGGAATGGCTGAAAATGTTTTGTTCTTAGTCTGAAAAAGGCTGGTGCTGGACTTGGAGCAGAAAGCAGAATTAATGGTGCTGTGGGACAGGGAGTTGGTGCTGCTTCGCAAAGAATATCCTGTTTGACCCCTGGAAAATATTTTGCCTGTTTAGGAGTAATTTAGAGGAGAAACCAAAGGAGGACAAAGTCGTGGTTTATCTGAAAAGCAGGGTTACATGTGAGCCACGCTCTCAGTGGGCTGTGGGGAGGAGCTGCTGGGCAGCTGGGGGAGCCTGGGCTGGAACTCCGGGAATCTCTGTCCCTCCAGAGCCTCCTGGGCTCACACGTGCCAGGCCAGGAGATTGTCCCCATGCCTGGGTGTGTGCTGGGCCAGCAGCCACCAGCCCCTGAGTTCCCCAGCAGCCAGCCCTGCTCAGTCATTCACAGCAAGCCCCCCCTGGGCTGTTCTGCCCTGTGCAGTGCAGAGCAGCTTTTGGGGAAGAAAGCCTGGGAATGCCTGATTCCTGAGCAATAAACCTGAGACTCCCTGTTCTTCTCCATGATCCCATCTCTGGAGGGAAGGCTGAGCTGCCATAAAGCAGTTTTATGGGGTTCATTTTGCTGTGCTGGAGGAGGAGAGGATGGAAGGCGTTGGGGTTGGGTTTTGCCACCTCCAGCCTGAGGAGCAGCTGCCCTGGCAGGGTGGGAAGGAGCCTTGGGGTGCCCTCGGGGCTGGGACCTCTCTGTGGTGTCCTTGGCCTGGGCAGGTCCAGCCACAGGAGCTGGCAAAAAGGGCTGAGGAAGGGACCAGGCTTGGGATGGGGAGGGAAAACAGGGGAAAAGCAGAAAGCTGAAATCCAGCCTGGGATGCATCCCACAGCCACTGTTTGGGACACAGCTGGGGCCAGCTGTGGTGGGACAACGGGGATGGTTTTAAACTGCATTTAGATGGGAGGTTGGGAAGGAATTCCTCCCTGTGAGGGAGGGGAAGCTGCATTTTCCTGATCCACCTGTGACCTAAAATGGGACCTGTGGGTTAATGACCCGTGGCATTGGGGTTAACGAGCTTCCCACATTCCCCCTGCCTGAAGTTCATGAAAAGCCATGTTCACACAGTAGCAGTGAGCTTAAAAACCCCCAAATTAAATAATTCCCAACGTCAGTCTCCATGTTTGTTGGTGCCTGGAAGGCTGAACGTTGTGTGTGTGATTATCACCTGCTAATTGATTCTGTCAGAGACCAGTGTCCCATTCCTACCCTGTGAATCCTTATTTTTTAGACCTTTGATTATGGTCAGTTTTGCAGCCTCACAATTAATTTCTGGCAGCCTAATTAGTAACCTTGGGAACAGCAGGGCAGTGCCACAGGGTGGGAGGTGTGGGAAGGGCACTGGGCAGGTGAGGATCTGGGCTCTGCTGCTTTTCCCCCTCCCAGAGGGAATTCCTTGGAGCACATCACCAGGAATTCAGGGGAACTGAGAGTTCACCTGAGTTCAGGGGAACTTGCACAATGCAGTGGTCATTTTTATAAGCTCATTTGATTACAATTTATTTTACATTTTGTGAAGGAAAATCAGAAGAAAGGCGATGAGAGAGCACAGGATATTCAGGGCATCTAGAGCCACGTGCCAGCCTTTCCCTGGCAGGATGCTGTGGAGGATCCCAGCTGGATTCCTGGGAAATGGGGCTGAGCAGGCAGGCTGGGATGGGCTGCCTGGTGCAGGTTGCTGTGCCTTGGCTCTGCACTCCTTTGTGCTCCTGGGGATTGTTTTGTCGCTGTGCTGAGCTTAGAAAAACCTGTAATGATGAAATAAACGTATGGGAAAGAAGCAGCATAAAACCCCTGGCTTTAATAGCGACATAAACCACTGTTTTATATGGAATAAAACACTGGGGCTGGAGGAAGCTGTCCATGGAGTGATGTGTGAGCAGACACTGGAAGGCTCCAGCTCAGGTTCTGTGCAGTGAGAGGGGCCTGGGCCCAACATTTCTGTGCTCTCTGCCCTCCCACCTGTGAGGTGGATGGAGAAGGTTCCAGCACTGCTATTTCATCCCCATTTTGGGTTAGTGTTGCTTTTATTTCCTTCCTTCATTTCGCATCTACTGGTGGTGCTGCTCGTGCATCTCCCAGGCAAATGTTCCCTTAAATATTTAATGGCAGCCTGGCTGTGAGTGTGGGTTTTGTGCCAGGTTTAACATAAAGACTAAACAGGAGCTCGTGGAGCTGCAGCTCCTCACTGTGCTGCATCTTCCTGTGCTCTGCTGGGGGAGGAAACTGCATTTCCCAGCAGTGCCAAGGCTTTGAAAGCTGTCTCAGAGAACCCCTAAATGCATTAAACTTTGCACATGTGAGCACTTACCTGCAGTAATTAAGGAATGGAGTGTCTGGTAATCTCTAACACCACTTTGCAGCTACTGCGTAAGGAAGTGGGGATTTATTTTGTTCACATGCAGGTTTTTTTAGTGATAGGAGTGTGGAGAAGGTAAGAGATGGGTCTGTGGTTATGGACTCTGTAAATTAGCAGCGAGCACAAATATTAAAAAAGGCACCATCTGCCATAGAATCCATTTGCCACCTGTTCCCTGGCTCTCAGCATTATTTAAGGGTTTAAATGTGGTGGTTTAGGCTGCCACAGAGCAGCTGGGAAGTGGCTGAGCCCTTTCCTCTCAGCACCTCTCAGCTGTGTGTTCCCCCCGGCTCTGTCTCGGGACCAGGGCTGTGTCCGAGCTCTGTCCGGTGTCTGTCAGTCCCTCCTTAGCAGGGGCTGCTGGCTGAACCACGGCTCAGAGCTCAGGCAGGGATGGCTCACAGGGGGTTGGGAGCAAACAGCTCCTCTTCCCAGCCAAGAGAAGCAGAGACTGTCCCAGAGGGGCCACAGGAGCTGGGCAGGGTTCAGTGCCCTGGGAGGGGAACGGGGCACCGGAGTTCCTCCCATTAAACCCCCGAGCCCAGCCGAGGGTCCTCATGGAATCACAGAATCCCAGCATGGATTGGTTTGGAGGGACCTTAAATCCCATCCAGGGACACCTCCCACTGTCCCATGCTGCTCCAAGCCCCACTGTCCAGCCTGGCCTTGGTGTTCCAGCACTTTCCCAGGTGCTTCCTGGCCAGCCTCTTCCCTGCTGTTCATTCCTGGGAGGGCTGTGCTGAGGACATTGGTCCAGCCTCTGTGGGAACTCCAAACTCCTTCATTTCTTCCTTCTCTTAATGGGATTAATTAAAAGCTGCAATCCAGTGAGGAAATGCTTGGGAAGCTCGTGCAGCTCTGGGCACTGGGATGGTTCCTGCTGGCTCTGCCAGGCTGGGTCTCTCTGCTGGGCTCACTCCCATCCTTTAGGGAGCCACTCTGTGGGAATTCTCCTGGTGCAGTTCTCAGTTCAGGTCAGCCCAGCCCTTCTGTACAACAGAATTCCAAGATATCAGGGGAGCAAAAAAGAAAAATTTTGGGTAAATGGCCAGTATTCCAAGCAGGAATGATGGGATGTTCTCTCCTGAGGGAACTTGTCCTTCTCCTTGCTGGGTGTCCCCCGTGCCTGGCACTGCCACAGCTCAGCTTGGAGTGCTGAGCAGCTGTAACAAGCTCGTTGTAAATGATCTGCCCAGCTCTAATGCTGTGTAACGAAGCAAGCAAATGAATGTTTCTAGATATTAAAGTGATCACTTCCTACCCCAGCTGATACTCAGCACCAAATCACTTTGGTTCCCTGTCTGTGCTGGCACATGTGAGGGAAGGTGAGCTCGTACAGGAGGCTCAGGTAATGCTCAGAACCACCCTGAAATGGTACCAATGGCCCCCTCCCTGCACACTGAGCTTCTGCTGGGAGCTGCAAGGGCTCAGCTGCCCAGTTAGGACCCTGTAAGAAATGGGGTGATGGGAATTCAGCTGTTTCTGGGTTGCCCAGGCAGAGTGCAGGAGCAGGGTGGGCAGGGTGAGATCAGGCACAGCTTTGTGATCTTGCACATTTCTGCACCATCCACGTTGGAAACTCATCCTGGAGAGTTCATTGGTGCAAATTCGTGGATGGGCCAGACTGGATTTATGGATCAGGGTGCACTTTGTACAAACAGGGGCATTCCCAGGGCTTTGGGATGGCTGAGGAGCAGGGGCAGGACCTGAGGGTCAAGCTGGACATCAGGAGAAGGTCAGCCCTGAGTCCTGCTTCCTTTGGGCCACACTCATGGGTAAGGAGCTGCTCTCGTGGTGGGCACCAGAAGGGGCTCTCAGTGCTGGGATGTGATAGCGAGGTATTGACAAAGGGAAAAATATCAATACTGCAGTGGCACTTAGAGAAGACAAACAGCCCAAATCCTTTCAGTCGTGCCCAGCTCTTGGTAAATGTCATGAAAGTCAGAGTTAATTTACTGTATCCTTAACTGCTTGTTAAAACACTGAGCTGGGTTTTTCTGTGAGAGGTGCAGTGCTTAAATCAGGTTTTGCTGTTAGGAGCAGCAATTCCACTGTGAAAATCCCTGCCAGGTGGGTTTTCCCCAGCCAGGAGCCAGGCCAGGTGTGCAGGCTGGGGCTGCCATCACTGCTGGCACCCGGGGGGTGACACTGATACAGGAGTTCATCATTTGCCCTGTGTCCCTCTGAGGAACTTGGGCTGCATGGGGCAGTTGGGCTCTTTTTCTTTCTGTTGCACTCAGATTTAGTTGAGATTTGTGTAGCTTCAAAAAGCCTTCACTAGACTGGATAGATTTCCTGTTAGTGGAGCAGAAGTCTTAGGAGGAAAAACCAAATTGAGTGGAACAAAGGAATGAGCCTTGGAAGGATGATGGGATCATTCCAAGAAGAGTCCTTGCTTGTCCCTCTCTGGGAGAAGATGAGTGAAGGAGAATTCCTGGGAGAATTCCATGAGGTTTAAATCAGAGCTGAGGGAACACCTTGTTTTGGTGGCTGCTGCTGCTGCTGTGTCCTTACATTTATTTATGCAATCAAACCATGAGGGACTCTACACGTGGGGTCAAGGTGTGCCGGGCTGGAATGGTGCTGGGATTGTGCTGGGCTGGTGCTGGAATGGGATGGGCTGGGATGGTGCTGGGCTGGTGCTGGGCTGGTGCTGGGCTGTTGCTGGAATGGTGCTGGGCTGTTGCTGGGCTGTTGCTGGGCTGTTGCTGGGATGGTGCTGGGATGGTGCTGGGATGATGCTGGGATGGGATGGGATGGGCTGGAATGGTGCTGGGCTGGGATGGGCTGGGATGGTGCTGGGATGGTACTGGG
>VXAC01005201.1:24398-40859 GCA_013399225.1 Rhipidura dahli | reverse complement strand
CAGCTGGGGCTGCCCCTGGATCCCTGGCAGTGCCCAAGGCCAGGCTGGACATTGGGGCTGGGAGCAGCCTGGGACAGTGGGAGGTGTCCCTGACCATGGCAGGGGTGGCACTGGGTGGGATTTAAGGTCCCTTCCAGCCCATTCCAGTCTGGCATTCCATGGTCCTGTGTTGGAATATTGTGCTTTGGCACGTGGAATTGTAGGGACCCAGGTCCATGAAGGGGTTCTGAGTGTGTGAGTGAGTTTTTATAACAGACTGAAGGTTTCAGAAATGATCCATATTATTCCAAAATGTGGAGAAGTTGGGATGGGAGCTGTTTGACAGCCCATGAATAGCTGGAGAAAGGAAGGGCAGGAAATCCTGCAGCTTGGATTGTGCTTGGGAATTGTGTCATTGCCAGAGGCTGCCTTAAAGCAGGGATGTGTCTGTGCAGCTGGGGGCTTGTAAATGGGAGTGGGGGCTGCTGCTGGGACACCTGGGCCTCCCCTGGCAGGAGATGGTGTTGGGTGGCTCAGCTTCTGAAAAACTTGTGCCCAGTGAATGGGAAATGAACGCTCCAGGTGCGACCTGAGATGTGGGGACAGCCAGGAACTCTGCAGGGTGAGGAGCCTGCTGTGCCTGGCCCCAGCAGCTGCCCTGGGACCCTGGCTGCCCATGAGCAATGCACAGCAGCAAACCAGGGGCTGTTGGCTCTGGGCCTTGGCTGGGCAGGCTGGGAGTGCCTGGGGGAAGCTGCACTTTGGAATTATTGGTGAAATCGTTTCCCATGGACAGTGGGACACACAGAAGTGATGAATAACAGTGGCAACCAGAGGAGTGTTACTTAAAATGAGAACACCAATCTTGCTGTGACCTGCTGGGAGGGCATTGATCTGTCCTGGCTAATTCTTATTTCGAGGGCCACTATTTAATTAATTTTAAGTTTCTGGCACCTTTTATTGGCTGAGAATCCGTGGGCATCGTGGCCAGGAAGTGAGCTGAACACAAAGCTTGCTTTAACCCTGCACTGGGGGCAGGGAGATGTCTTAGCAGATGAATTCACTGAATCCCTGAGGCTGCAAAAGCTCCCTGAGATGCCCAGGTGCAGCTGCCAGTGCAGCACCACCGTGCTCCCCACCGACCATGGCCTCGAGTGCTGAGGAAAACAGCTGAGGCTTTGAAAGGCAATTTTTATTTGCTGGGGGAAAAAGGCCATTCTCTCCTTGTGGTTTGCTGCCAGGTTCTGCCTCCAGGCTGGACAGTGCCGTGGGCCCCTTGGTGCCAGCACAGGTCACCCGTGTCACCGCCGTGTCCGCGCCCGCCGTCACCTTCATGGCCAGCAGCCTGATGGATCAGGCACGAGCAGGTGGGTGCTGCCTGCGGGTCTGGGTGGGTCTGGGTGGGTCTGGGTGCTCCAGGCAGGCTGTGCATCCCTGCAGGGATGGGGTCCCCGAGGAGCCAGCCCAGCTTCCATGGGTTTGCTGTGCTGGGCTTGGGCTGCTGCTCAAGGAGGGGCTGCCACCCTTGTCACCTTTGAGGCACCATGGGGCCCTGAGGGCACCTTCCAGGCACTGTTCTGTGGGAAGAAAAAAGGTGTTGATGAGGAATTGCTAGGGATCAGTTCAGCCATGAGCTGATTCTTCTCCCCCAGGGATTGCATTTTGTTACTCAGAGAAGCTGTGGCTGCCCCAGCCCTGTCAGGGTCCTGGGTTGGACGGGGCGTGGAGCAGCCTGGGACAGTGGCAGGGGTGGTACTGGATGGGCTCTGAGGTCCCTCCCAACCCAAACCAGGCTGTGGTTCCAGGATTTCCAGGGCAGTGGCAAAGAGCACCTCTTGGGCAGGGCTGGCTGTGTGCCTGGAACATCCAACCATGGGATGAGTTTGTCCTTGAATCCACACCAACAAAGAATTTGTCTGTGCTGCTCTCCGGTTCCCATTACAAATCCCCTGAACAATGACAGGGAGGGTGGGGAGTGATTGCTGCAGGGAGGAGAAAAGCTCAGCTCATGGAGGTTTGTTCTGAGAGGGGAAAGGAGCACTTGGAGGGCAGCAAAAGTGGTCAGAGCAGCAAACAAAACACCAGTTCCAGGGGCAAACCAGCATGGGAAGGCAGCAGCTGGAGTGGGAGCTGGGTGCCTGCAGCAGTGGTGAGGGGCAAGGTGGGACCCCAGTGCCTGGAGCAGGGCAGGGACTGGCCAGGATGGGGCCAGCACTGGGACCCCTCCCTTGGGCTGAGTGAGAGGCAGCACAGGAGGAGCTGGGGACGGGTTTTAGGCTGATCTCAAACACCAGAGACACAACTGACCTGTGGATATTCCGGGGCAGGGTAAAACCCACAGTGTGGGATGTGTGTGCTTAGTAAATCCAGTCCTCAGGAGCATTTAGAATCAACATTTAAAACTTTTTGGAGATTAATGGAGGTTTGGCCTCTGCGTATTTGTACAAAACAAATTTTCATTATGCCTTGTCCACAGCTCCCCGTGGCATGAATCCATCTTCCCTCTTCCCCTCCCTCTCTAATTCTGCTTTTAATGAGGTGTTTGTGATCACACCCAACATCCTCTGTGCTATACCCGAGGTAGCTTTGCTGCTTCACCTTTCCTTGCCATGCTGTGAATTATTCATGTCCCCCCACCTGCCGTGGAGCCTGGGAGAAGCCTCTTTAATCAGGAGCCTTTATCTCCATCTCCCCTCACCCTCCAGCAGTGCTGATTGAGCTGCTGAGTTTGGGGGCAGAAAAGGGGTTGGAAATGTGTCGTGGTGGCTTCACTGTCAGGCTGCAGCTTCATTGTGCACTTCAGAGGGGGGAAAAGGTTCCTTAATGAGCAAAGAGTCAATCTGAGTGCCCCAGTGAACACCTTGTGTTGGTCCTGCCCAGCCTGGGCAGAGCAAGGGAGGCCTCCAGTGATGGGAGAGGTCCAACAGGGATCCCTTGGGGAGCAGAGGGGTCCCTGGGGCTCCAGGGCACAGCCAGCCCCACTCCAGGGCTGGGTGCTCCTGCCCTGGCCTCACTGGGAATTCCTGAGCCTGAGAAACAACCTCAGCTATTGTCCTCTTTACGCTGTGTTTAGGGAAAGCATCAGTGCTCAGCTGCAGGTGTAAAACTCAATGGCTCCTGCTGTGCACAGGGGCTTTCAGGACTTCCCTTTGTTATTTTATTTTATTCGGGTGTTTTTCCTTTTTTTCTTTTTTATTCCCATCTTCTTTTACATGTGCTGCCTGCCCAAAATGCTGTGGCAGTGTGCTCCACACAGGAATGCCCCCAAGGAGCTGCCTGCTGCAGGAGCTCACCCACAGCTGCAGCACAAACCAACCAGCATCCCTGGAGGCTGCTTTGGGGTCTCCTCCTGTTTCAGTTTAAATCTGCCAGTTTGCTCTGTACATTCCTGGCTGGCAGGGTGGGCAGGCCCTGGCACAGGGTGCCCAGAGCAGCTGGGGCTGCCCCTGGATCCCTGGCAGTGCCCAAGGCCAGGCTGGACACTGGGGCTGGGAGCAGCCTGGGACAGTGGGAGGTGTCCCTGCCATGGCAGGGGTGGCACTGCGTGGGCTTTGGGGTCCCTCCCAACCCAAACCATTCCATGGTTTGTATTAATGCTTCCAAAGCCAGGGAATGGTTTCCTGTTCCTCATGCCCCTGTGCCTGTGTATGGATGAAATATCTTGGCTGCTTCTCACACCAGCAACCAGTGATGACGCTAAAGGTGCCACCATCACCTCTGGCCATTGCTGGTGGCCTCTGCAGTGCTCCCTGGGCACTGCTGGTCCCGGGGCTGGCCCTGGCAGGGGCCATGTGCCACCCCTCTCTGTGCCAAGCCTTGCTGGGTGCTGCCCTTCCCTCCCCTGGGGCCAGGCAGGGGGGCTGAGGTGGCCACTGACACCGGGTGTGACCTCCCTGTGTCCAAGGACCAAGGTGCCCGAGAAGCTCTGATTCCCAATTACCAGATATCCAGGGAAGGAAGATGGATTTAGAGCCCCCTTTGATGTGTATCAGCAGCTCCCTGCTCCTGGCTCCTTTAATGTGGAAATTAATGGCTCTGGTTTGTAAATCTTCTTTTTTTTGCTCCCCATAAAAAGGGAGCAAGTCATCTTCTGAGCAAAATGCCATGGATTTAGTGTTTTATTATTCTGAGATATTCGAGGGAAGCAGAGTCAAGTGGGGGGTGTGTTCTGTACCCAGAGTGATTTTGAAGTTAATGGAGTGGCATTTAGAGGTGAATCTGCCCCTCAGAACCACAGAATCTCAGACTGGTTTGGGCTGGGAGCTCATCCCATTCCCCTCCTGCCACAGGCAGGGACACCTTCCACTGTCCCAGGCTGCTCCCAGCTCTGTCCAGCCTGGCCTGGGACACTGCCAGGGATGTCCAAATTAAAAAAATGCCATATTTCTTCATGTCTGGCTGTGCAAACTCCTTTTTGGGTGGTTGGGTTTCTGTCTCACACCTGCTGCCTTCTTGCCTTTCCCTGCTGTCCCTCAGGGCCTCTCAGTTATCGACACATGGCTTTTGTAGGCAGCAGAAATTCCAGGGTTTAGGATTTCAGGATGGCTTAGGGTTTGGGATTTTAGGATGGAGATTGCAGTCTGTAACAGAGAGGGAAATGCTCTTTCCCTGCTTCCAGTGGGAACCAATCCAGCATTCCCTGGGGATTCCCACAGAGGTTACCAGAGCACAGCAGGATCTGCAGGCTGGCAGCAAGGGGAATGTCTGGGGGCTGTGGTCCCCAGGGGGAAGAGGATCAGAGATTCAGGGAATCCTTTAGGCTGGGAAAACCCTCTGAGATCCCTGAGTCCAACCATGAGCCCAGCCCTGCCCAGCAGCCCCCCTCTGTGCCTGGGGATGTCCCAAGGGCTCAGGGAAGGCAGGACAGCAGAGTCAGTGCAGTAAAAGCCTCTCCCTGAGGCTGGGAATGGGTTCCACTAAAATGTGGTGTTTGGAGAGGAGATGCATCCCGGGCACAAGGGGTGGGTGAATAAAGGAGGAGGAGGAGGTGGCAGGAGGAGGCTCAGAGCCACAGGTGACAGTTTGGGTTTTCTCCAGCAGTTTGGGCTCGTTGTGGGTTTATTTGTTTCCCATTAAAAGAGCTCCTTTCCCCTCACAGATCGTGGCAAGGAATCGAGCAGAGCCTCCTGCCCCCCGACGCTGATTCTGCACACGGAGAGGAAGAGTGTCCCCCCGGGCAGTGACAGTGACAAGGTCTGTGCTGGAGCTTCTTCCAGAGCTCTTGGAACCTCTGAGCTGCACAAATCCGGGTCAGGGTCAGGGCTGGCCTGGCTGGAGCTGGGCAGGAGCTCTGTCACTGTCAGAGGACCAGAGCAGGGACACTCCGGGCTGGTTTGCTCCCCATGGAACCCCAAAGAGCACTTTGGGTTGTGAGGGACCCCAAAGCCCACCCAGTGCCACCCCTGCCATGGCAGGGACACCTCCCACTGTCCCAGGCTGCTCCCAGCCCCAGTGTCCAGCCTGGCCTTGGGCACTGCCAGGGATCCAGGGGCAGCCCCAGCTGCTCTGGGCACCCTGTGCCAGGGCCTGTCCACCCTGCCAGGGAACAATTCCTGCCCAAGATCCCATCCAGCCCTGCCCTCTGGCACTGGGAAGCCATTCCCTGGCTCCTGGCCCTCCAGCCCTTGTCCCCAGTCCCTCTCCAGCTCTCCTGGAGCCCCTTTAGGCTCTGCAAGGGGCTCTGAGCTCTCCCTGGAGCCTTCTCCTTTAGAGGTGAGACCCCCAGCTCTCCCAGCCTGGCTCCAGAGGGATTCCAGCCCTGGGATCACTCCATGGCCTCCTCTGGATTTCTCCAGCAGCTCCAAACACATTTTTGCTGTTTGATGGGGCCAGAGGTGCAGCTGGGGGACCATCAGTCACTGTGGCACTGGTGATGTCCCTGAGCAGTCCCAGAGGAGCAGGGAAGGAGCAGAGCTGGCACAGGGCCATCCCTGGGCTCTGGGGAGCACCCAGGCTGGTTCCTGTCCTGGTCAGAGCCACACTCGGAGTTATCCCTCATCCCAAGGGACCTGCTGCCACGGACAGAAGGGGTTGGCTGCTTTGTCACTTACTCTGCTCTAAGTGGGGAGGCATTTTTATCCCTTCCCATTTATCTGAGCTGCTCCAGAGGCAGCTGGCCGTCCATAGAGCCTCTCCTGGAATTCTGGCCATGAGGTGACCCACTGCAGGCTGAGGGGTGGTTTGTACACCAGCAACAGCTCTCTGCCCCAGCTGCATTTGGTAACTCCTCCCTGTCTGTGTCTCTCCAGGATCACCCCTTCAAGCTTGTGAGTGAGGCTGACAGCGCTTCCAACGGGAACAAGCCCGTGGCATCCACCCCAGTGCCGGGATCCCCATGGTGAGGAGGTGACAGAGCCCTTCCCCAGTGCCACCCCCTTCTTCCCAAAGTGCCTTCCTGGGCTGGGGCATGGGGAAAACACTGCCAGGGCTTCAGCAGCATCGCTGGGCTCCTGGTGCAGCTCCTGGCAGGGCCTGTCCTTGTTAATTGTGGCCGTAGGGAGAATGGGGGGAGCCAGAGCAGCAGCCAGAGCCCTGGGATCTGCAGGGTGGGCTCTGCCTGGGTGCTGCTGGCATTGAGCAGCAGGATTCAGAAGAAAAGGTGTTGCTTTTTTGGGCCAGATCCTCTCTCCCAGTTCCTTCAGTGTCAGGGGGTGACTCTGCCTGTCCTGCAGAGCTGGGGTTGGCTGCAGGCTGTGTCTGACACAGGCTGTGTCCCGTGGCCCAGGCTCCCTGAGCACATTCCCCATCAGGTGACAACATGAGCTGGGTCACCAAAGCTCCTGGGACATTTCTGAGCAGATGAACCCTTCTGCACTTTCTGCCCTGAGTGGTTGATAGGAGGATTTTGGTCTCCTTCACCCCTGTAATAATTAATTTCTATTTAGGGGCTGACATGCATGGGATCTTTGCTCCCAGCCCCAATGTCCAGCCTGGCCTTGGGCACTGCCAGGGATCCAGGGGCAGCCCCAGCTGCTCGGGGCACCCTGTGCCAGGGCCTGCCCACCCTGCCAGGGAACAATTCCTGCCCAAGATCCCATCCAGCCCTGCCAGCCAAGGCTGTCTCTTCCTCTAAATGCCTGGATTTTCCCATTCCTTCTGGAACAGCTGAGGTATTTCTGGAGTCTTGGTTTGGGACTGCTCCTGTCCATTCTCCAGGAGGGGTTCAGGCTGGGTCAGGGTTTCTGGGAGAACAGAGCTTCCCACAGTCCTGTAACTCTTCCAAATCATTCCAACTCGAGGAAGAACGTCTCCTGTGAGATACCCAGTGGTTTGTGATCCACCCCATTGTGCATGAAAAGAAACATGGAGTATTCATGCAGTATTTATAGGATGTGTACTGTATATTATATAGTTCCATAGGCAATGTGTCAGAAAGGTTATTAAAGATATTTATCATGTGCATGTCACTGAATCCAGGATGCCAAAACTTCCATGGGTTTGTGCAGCCAATTTCATGGGATCTTACCTGTCCTACACAGGGTGTGTTGGGTTATTTTATGGCAACAGCCTGCAGTGATGGAGCACTTTTCCTTTCTCCAGTCTTTTACCTGGACCAGATCCTTTTAAACCCAGCTTTACTCTCTGCTTTTAATAACAATTAAGCATCAGAGCTTGTAATTATGAGGTTTGTTCCTTCCAGGTATTTCTGCTTCAGAGACAACAGCATTTTCCTCCCAGCAGTATGTGTGTCTCAGTCAGAGTGGGTTTAGTTCTCATTGGGATTCAGGAAGCGCCGGCCTGAGATGGAATTTCTGTTTGTTTATTTACATATAAATTTAGGGACGTACATCTCCAGGTTTTTGAATGTCTATTAAGGATGGTGCAATAGTTATTTTCATATTATTGTGGCTCGTTCCAAATGAATGTCAGGACAAGGAGCTGAGCTGCTGCCATGCATATTTCCCTGGCCAAGCCCAGGGACTTGGGTGGCTGCTGCTGCAGAGCTGGGTCCCACACAGAGCCCTAAAAATCATCCTAAAGATTTGGGGTGGGGGGGGACTTGTCAGAGGAGGTGGGAGCTGGCGGGGATTCCATGGGGAAGCTGTTGGGATGCTGTGGGGTTGGCACAGGGATGGCACAGGGATGCTGTGGGGATGCCGTGGGGTTGGCACAGGGATGGCACAGGGATGCTGTGGGGATGGCATGGGGAAGCTGTTGGGATGCTGTGGGGTTGGCACAGGGATGGCAGAGGGATGCTGTGGGGATGCCATGGAGAAGCTGTGGGGATGCTGTGGGGTTGGCACAGGGATGGCACAGGGATGCTGTGGTTGCACCTTTCCCCACCAGCCCAGCAGGTGAGGCTCCCATGGCCACCTGCCAGCCCGTGGCATCGAGGCAAGGGCCACACAGCCCCACGGCCAGAGCTCCTGCCCCTGGCTGCTGTCAGCCACAGCTCCAGAAGCTGGAATGTCTTTTCCTGGGGCTGCTCCTGCTGGGAGCACCACGGTCTTCTCCTCACCCCGTCCTGTTGCCCTTCCCTGTTTTTTTGTTCCCAGACAGTTTCACCTGCTGCTTTTGGGGCTCTGTGTGTGCCGTGTGTGGGTGAGGACGGCGTTCCCTGCCCGTGGTGCTGGGGGGGGCTGGCAGGGCAGGGCCAGGCTGCGGTGTCCCCGCGGTGTCCCGTCCCTCGGGGCTGTCACGTTTCCCGGTGCTGGACGCGCTCTAAGGCTGCTTTATCGCTTGGGGCAGGTGTGTAGTCTGGACTGGAGATGACCGCGTGTTCTTCTTCAACCCCACCATGCAGCTGTCAGTGTGGGAGAGGCCGCTGGACCTGAGGCACCGCGGGGACATCAAGCGGCTGCTCGAGGACCCCCCGCACAAGCGCAAGCTGGAGGCTGCAGCAAGTAACTAAACCCTGCCACTGGGGGCCTCTCCCTAAACTCCAGTGGCCCCTGGAACCTGGAGCTGAGTGTGCAGGTGGAGGTTTGAGACCCCGAAGGAGAGTGGGGTGTCCCGGGGAGGTTCTCAGTGAAGGATTGCCTGGAAATTGATGCGCATTGCAAAATCCTTTTTTTTTTTCACTGGAATGCTGAGCTGGGGACTGAGCCTTCTCCTTCCTGGCAGTGAAGAAGCAGGTGGCTTCCTTTAGCAGATGAATCTTTGATGGATCCAATCCCTCTCAGAAGGCACAGTGTGCTTCATTGCCCGAGTTCAGGGTGTACATTAGGAATGCATTAGCAGTGCATTACTCAGCTGCTCCCAGAGCACACACTCCGTGGCTAATGATCATCCAGCCAAGCTGTGGAGGAGGGAAAATCCCAGCAGTGAATCTCTAATGGGCACTGAGAGGCTTGCTGCAAAGGCTCCCCTGCTGCTGGGAGCTGCTCTGTCCCGGGTCTGTGCTCATGAGGCTTCCCACTGGCCCTGGCAGTGCTGTCCCTTGCTGGGGGACATCAGTCACGGCACTCATTGGAATTGCTCCTAGCCTTGGCTGGCTGCTTGGAATTCTTCAAGATTCTGGTTTTGGTGGAGAAAGAACAGTCACCATCCTTCAGATGCTGCTTGTTCTTTAGTGGGGAGGGAGAAAAGTGGAGGGGGAAAGAAGTGAGACTTTTGTCGTTGTTTGCAAGTGCAGCGTTTCATAACTGGATCGGGGTGGTGGCACTGCCAGGCTGCTGCACGACCTGCTGTCCCCTTGGACCAGCAGGGCTGGGCACAGCTGCCAGGGAACCACTGCAAACCCCAAATAACCACTGCAAACTCCTAATTAACCACTGCAAACCCCAAATAACCACTGCAAACCCCACATAACCACTGCAAACTCCTAATTAACCTCTGCAAACCCCCAATGAACCACTGCCAGCCCCAAATAACCACTGCAAACTCCTAATTAGCCCCTGCAAACCCCAAATAACCACTGCAAACCCCCAAATGACCACTGAAAACTCGTAATTAACCACTGCAAACCCCAAATAACCACTGCAAACCGCTAATTAACCACTGCAAACTCCTAATTAACCACTGCAAACCCCAAACAACCACTGCAAGACCCCAGTTAACCATTACAAACCCCCAGTTAACCATTACAATCCCCGTGCCTGGAAGGGAGATAAAAGGCAGCCATTATCAGCTTTACTGTCAGAGAAAAGCATCTCCAAGGAGGGTTCTCTGCCTGTGTCCTCCTTATCCACACAGCCTGTAATTCCATTTTTTCTCTAGGAATTTCCATCAGCAGGTGCCTGTATTTGTATTTCTGTGCAATTTTTGTGCATGGCTGGAAGAACTTCAGCTGTGTATTTTAATTCCTCCAAAGCCTACCTGCTGGAATTCATTCTGCTGGATAGAAAGAGAGCTTTTTATTGCAGGATGGATTGAAAGCACAGTGAATTCCTGCCAAGGCATGGCCCAGAGACAAAGCTGAGGGTCATTGTTCATGGTCCCTATCACTGTTCCTGCTCCCTAATTAATTAACTGTGGAGTCGAAAGTCAGGGCTGATAGGTGCCACTTCAGAAATCTATTTTTTGCTGTGTTTCATCCTCTTTAGTCATTATCTCTAGCACAAAGATTTGATTCATGTTCCTGGTTTTTTATGGCCATGACTTTCATTGTTGTTAAATAGTCTTAATCTTCCCTGCTGTAATTGGGCCTTGTGGCTGCTGAGTGCTGGAGCAGGTTATAATTAGTGTAGATCAGCTCTGAGGTGAGGGGGATTATTTGTTACCTCTTCTCTGAGCTTGTAATCTCCAGTAAATAAATAACACCAACGAGCTGAGTGTGCCCAGCAATGCTTCCCACATTTATTTAGCTGAGTGGCTGCTGCTGAGTTTTAATTAGAATTTTCAAATCAAACATCTGAAAAGAAAAGATGTCAAGCAAGGTTATCCACGGGATGCTCTGGGTTGTCTCCGCCGAAGGATCGAGTGCTTTTTAAATTTGGGCATAAATGAAAAATTACTCATTTGTCAATTACTCCTCCTCCACCCAGTGTTTGTTCCAGGAGGTTGATGTGGCTCTTCCCTAATGGGTTCCCATCAGGCCATCCCGTGGGGCTGGAGAGGAGGGGCAGCTCCTCCCAGGGCCCAGAGCAATTTATCTGCTTTGCTATCTTCCTTCAGCTGCTCGTGGTCTGTCTGGGTGCTCAGGCTGGGGACGTTTTTCCAGCTAATTAAAAGAAAATGGACATTATGGGGTCACCAAATCATGGAATGGTTGGGTTGGGAGGGGCTTCAAAGCCCACCCAGTGCCACCCCTGCCATGGCAGGGACACCTCCCACTGTCCCAGGCTGCTCCCAGCCCCAATGTCCAGCCTGGCCCTGGGCACAGTTGGTAGAATTCCTACTGAAAACCAGTGGTGATGTCATTTACTGAATTCCCACAGCCTCTCTGGACCCGTTGGCATTCAGACAAGAGTCTGAATCCCATCCCTAGAAACAGCACATGGATATTCCTCAGCTCAGGTGCTGGGGACCCTCCAGTGCAGGGATGTGAGTGCTGCTGCTGTGCCTTGGGGCTTGGTGAGAGCTGCAGCTGCTGGAGGTGAGGAGGGTCAAGTTCAGAATCCGGTGTTTGTTCCCCTTGTCTGTGACTGGAAATCCGGGCTCTGAGTCCCTCAGGGACCTGTGCTGAGGTGCCTTGGAGCTGCTCTGCAGCCTCAGGAGTGTGGAGGGTGTTGTATCTCCCCAGGTGCTGCTGGAATTCCTGGGAAAGCACCCTTAGATTGGCTGGTGGGAGGAAGAGAGGTGGGAGAGGAGGGGAGTCACCTCCAGTGAATCCTTCGGTGCCAGCACGGAAATGATTTTGCAGGAATGTCCTCAGTTGTGTTCTGAAGGGAAGGGAGGAGGGAGGATCAGGTGAAACAATAACAAGATTTAAATAATAACAAGATTTGAAGCAATCATGTAATGAATGAAAAATGAGGAATTTTCCTGACTGAAAATGGTCACTTTATTGCTGTCGCTTCCATTTGGATGAAGGCAATTCCGAGGATTTTATAAAATACTTGTTATTTTTAAAACCCTCTGTGGGGAGTGAAAGCCAGGGAATACCAAAGCAGCAAAGACAAGGGAAGTCAATTTGAGGAATTTGTACTTCCATTTACCTTGTTCAAATCTGATAATGACTTATTTCTTTTCAGCAGACAAGTGTGTTAGCTCTTGTCCAGGGGATGAAAACGATGATCTGAGCATCAAAACTAAGAGAAATAAGTAAGTTCTGAAGTTTTCTTGTCTCTGTCTAGTGGTGGAAAGGGCTGCTACAAAGAAGGGCAATTGAAATGCCATTTTTCTTCTGTGTGGGTAAATGATGGGAGCCATTCTCAGGTGCCCAGTCCTCACCAGAGCCAGGATTCTCTGTAACCTCCGTTTCCCATTTTTGCCTGGGTAGCTCCTCCTGTGGACTGGTTACAGACAAGGCTACCAGGATGTGGAGTTACCCCAAAGGCACTGGATAAAAGCTTTCCCTCGTGGAAGTGCAGCAGTTTTTCTCAGGTTTGCAGGCCCAAAACCAACCCCAGGTGCTGTTTCTGACCTTTATTACCATGTGTGCTTCAGTCCTCCTGAAGTCACGGCTGAAAAAGACATTTTGAGGCGTGCAGACTTCCCAGATCCCTTCCAAGCATCCTCCTGAGTGCGCAGGGACGGGGATTGGGGTGGATTATTGGAGGTGTGCTGAATCGAACCCTTTATTGTCATCGTGGGCACGAGAAAAGGAGCCCTTTAAAGTCTCCCCTCTGAGAAAAGTAAATGGAAGGAGAGCGGGATTTTATCAGCACACAAATGGTATTTATGGGTAGAACAGAGGCACAAAAGACACAGCGCTGCGGACGCTCAGCAATCAGCCAGAGGCGTGAGGCTGTTCCCTTTTCAAAGGCCTTAAATCCCTTTCTCAGACTGTTACAAATGCAGTAATTTACACTTCACTCAGCCCAGTCCGGACACTGAGACGCCCCCGGCCCCTCTCTGGGTCCCTCAATGCCATGTCGTGTCCTCCTTTTCCCTGGTAATCCATCGGCAGGCATCGCCTCCTGGAGGTGTCAATCTTGGGCGAGATGAGGGGCCTCTTAGGGCAGACACAGTTTATTTACTCTGTTTCTGGCTAATCTACTAAAAAACCAGGACATTGATTGCTATGTTTTTCAATTTATTCCAACTATTCTGGAGTTACCTTTCCCTCTAACCTTTTCTCACTTAGCATAAATTCTACTTAGTACACTCTTACTTAACGTAAATCCTGCTTGGTGCATTGTTCCATATGACTGGTGAATTATTATATACCAAAGCCAACATTTATAATCCATCCGTGTATCACACCTCCTTGGCCAGGGCTGCATGAGGGTGTCCCTTTGCTGTGAATTTCAGTGTCAGAGCCCTGTGGTGACCCTCCTCCCTCAGCTGGAGCTGCCCCACGTTGGGTGCTGAGCAGTAGCTCTGGGCCCTTTCCCATCTCCGAGCACCACTGCCCGCGTGGGAGGCTCTGGGATGTCCCAGGGGGGATGACCAGGATGAAACCCCCGTCCCCGGTGGGCACTGCTGACCTGCTGCCTGCGCTGTCCCCTCAGAACAGAGGCGAGCCAGGTGGCGGGGGCGGCCGGGGCTGAGGCGCCGTGGGGCCGGCAGGAAGGCCCAGAAGGCTCAGAAGGCTCAGAAGGTTCAGAAGGTTCTGCTGGGCCCATCTCACCGCCCCTGGAGGAGCGGATCACGCACTTCAGGGACATGCTGCTGGAGAGGGGGGTAAGGAATTCGCCATCCTGGTCATTCCCCACTCCTGGAGCCACCCTGGCTCTGCCCGGCAGCCCCGTGAGGAGGAGGAGGCCGTGTGGGCTGTGCTGGAGCCCTGTGGGCTGGGGATGCTGCCGGCGGCATTTCCCCCGCTGCCACCTGTGGGGATGGAGAGCCCTTTCCAGAGGGATCCCCAGAGACACAGCCAGGGATACCCGGGGGCAGCAGCTCCTCCAGCGGGCAGGGGCTCTGCAGGGCACAGCCTGTCCCAGGGCTCCACAGGAGCCCCAAAGAGCAAAGGCCACATCCTGGTCAGCGCCTCACACACCAGGAATGGTCCTGGTCAGCTCCCGAGTGTCCAGCACCACAAATTCCAGAGGTTGCAGCAGTGGGGAGCCAGTTGCACTTACTGGCTGTCCAAAATCGTGGAATCGTGAATGGTTTGGGTTGGAAAGGATCTAAAAGCCCACCCAGTGCCACCCCTGCCAGGGCAGGGACACCTCCCACTGTCCCAGGCTGCTCCCAGCCCCAATGTCCAGCCCGGCCTTGGGCACTGCCAGGGATCCAGGGGCAGCCCCAGCTGCTCTGGGAATTCCATCCCATCCCCTCCCCACCCTCCCAGGGAACAATTCCTGCCCAAGATCCCATCCAGCCCTGCCCTCTGGCAGCATAAAGCCATCAATGTTTGCAAAAATCCTTGGGAAAGAATGATCCTGGAGATGGTTCCAGCTGTGCTGAGCTGCAGGAACAGGGAATGCTCTGGGTTTGGGCTCAGTGGGGACAGGGAGGTGTAAAATGAGCAGTGGGTGCAGATTTTCTGCTTCCCTCCACCCTGCCACGTGTGTTCTATAAAGGGAATGTCATTCCTGTAAGGAAATACAGCCCAAGGTGGCTGTTGTCAGACAGTAAAGCCTATAAAATTTATCCCAGTAATCAGCAGGCTTTAAAGGGGGATAATTAGAGCTTCAGCAGCAAATTAGCTCCACGCCAGAGCTGCTTTATTAATACATCTTGTTATTTGTGCTTCAGAAATGCAGAAGGGCCATAAATGAGCCCTGGGTGCAGACTTTGCTGACAGATTTGAACTCGGGGGCAATAAATCAATATTTGGAAGGATTAGGGATGTTCTAGAACAGGATTCTCAGGTGTTTCTATGTAAGATTTGCTCCTAAAATCAGGAAATTTGGGAAATTCACTGTGTGGCTTTGCTGCTGTTTAAAAATGGGGAGAGAGGAGGCTACTTTGCTCTTACCCTGAGCATTTTTGAACTCTCCAGCTCAGTAGCAGCTGCTTGGCATGGCTGAAGCACAGGGAGACCATTAATGCCACTTTAATCTCATTCTTTAATGACCATCCCCTGCCCTTCCCTCCTCATGCTGTTGTCTCAAGGCGCTGCTGGATGGAATCACAAAGATCTCAGAGCAGATGGAGTTTGCCTGTGGACTTCTGCAACTTCCTAAAGAAATTATGTCAACAGAAGAAGATTTATTGTAACATTTTAAAAAGAGTTGGAGCTTTGGGGGAGCTCCAAGAGACAGGCCCTCTTTATTCTGAAGTCTGGGGCAAGTTTTCCTGTGTCAAAATGTAATCTGGATATTCTTCTGGAAGTTTCAAATTTCCCTGACAATTTTAAGATGAAGAGGAAAATTTAAAGTTCTTCCTGGCTTCCTTCCCCCACAGCATCAAAATATCCACGTTCTAAGCCAGCATTTCCAGGAAAGTCTCCTCCCTGCTGGGCTGCTCTCCAGACTTTTGAAAGGATTCCACGGGGGTCTTTTCTCAAGGTTTTCCCTTCTCAGTCCCGGGGAGAGAGAGGAATTTGTGTGTGAACTGGAATTAAATCAGAAATACCAGGTTATTTTAGGTGACAAATGTGCAATGCAATAATTGCTGAACACAAAATCATCAGCTGAAAACAGTGACGTGCTGAATTAGTCTGAGCTTAGTCAGCCTTGAGCTCAGAGTGGGCTTTGTGCTGGGAACAAAGCTGATGTCCACCAGAGTGTCAAAGACACCAGGAAATGAGGATTCCTGCTGCTGGGGACTCCAGAGCTCAGGACAAGGCAGGCACCACGAGGGGATCAGGCTGTGGGAAGGGGATGTTGGGGGGACATGGCCTCAAATCTCAGGGGCAGCCTGAGCTTTGGATTCTCCAGTGGCCTTGAGTCCCCAGAGGCAGCCTTGGATTTTTTAATCTCAAACCACTCTGAGAGGAAAACGAGTCCACTTAAAGCCACTTTGCTTCATCAGAGCTTTCCTGCTGGAGTGTTAATTACTCTGTTTAATTATACTTCACATCCTTGTTTTTCTAGTGAATTCACTCTTTTGTAATTAGGTGGAGTAATTAGAATATTTTATTTCCTTCAGATTTTTCTGTAGCCAACAAATTACCAGAGATGCTGCAGAAGCTTCTGAGATAGTGGGAATTGTCCCTGCCCAGGCAGGGGATGGGTCTGGGTGGTCTTTAGGGTCCCTTCCAACCCAAATGATTCCATGAGTCCACAGAGCTGGGAGCAGCCCTGCAGGATGTGATGTTCCCATCCCAGTGGCTGTGGGGATGTGGTGCTCTGCACATGGTCACTGCCAGCTTCCCCGGGTGCCTCAGCTGGCTCCCAGTTCCAGCTCTGCAGTGAATGTCCCTTTGATGGGAATCAGTGCCTCTGCTGCACAACCAGCACCACAGTCAGCCCCATAGTCAGCCCCACAATCAGCACCACAATCAGCCCCACAATCAGCATCACAGTCAGCACCACAATCAGCACCACAGTCAGCACCACAGTCAACACCACAGTCAGCACCACGATCAGCACCACAGTCAGCACCATG
>VXAC01005201.1:0-24345 GCA_013399225.1 Rhipidura dahli | reverse complement strand
TCAGCACCACAGTCAGCACCACAGTCAGCCCCACAGTCAGCACCACAGTCAGGACCATGATCAGCACCACGATCATCACCACGATCAGCACCCCAGGCCGGCATTCCCTGCCTGATTCCTCCCACCACAGATGGGGAGGGAGCCTCTCCTGGAGCCCTGCTGAGGTGCCGTGGAGTGAATCACTACTGGCAGTGTGGGAGTTCTGCCAGAGACATTCAGATTCCCCTTCAGCCGCCCTGAGGATGCTGCCCAGGGTTCCCCAGTTCTCTGAGCTCCTCTCTGGCCTCACCCTGGAGCATTTGCTCCCTGCCCACCCTCATTGTGTCTCCGTGTCTGTGCTCCCAGGTGTCGGCGTTCTCCACGTGGGAGAAGGAGCTGCACAAGATCGTGTTCGACCCGCGGTACCTCCTGCTCAACCCCGAGGAGAGGAAGCAGGTGAGGCCCAGCCCTGTCTGCAGCAAACACCTCCCACCTTCCCTGGGACCCCGGAGCAGCTGTCTGGGGAGGAGGAAAGAATTCCATGAATCAGAACTCCCTGGGGAGACCCATAGGTTTGGTTCTGCCCGTCGGGAGAGATGCTCAGCAGTCACAGGGCGGAATTCTGGGGGGTCCGGGAGTTGGGCTCTAGGATCCCTGTGGGTCCCTTCCCATTTGAGATATCCTGTTATTCCCAGTGCTGTCTCCTTGGACAAGCAAGTGCTACAAGGAGGTTTAACACAGGGATAGGATGCAGGAACAACTCCTGAGCCTGGGCAACCAGGCTGTAGGGAGGGAAGTGGCCTCAAGGTAATGGTTCTACCCTGAATTACTGGAATATTGTAAAGACACTGCTGAATTTTCATTGTTCAGGGCATTTTCCAGGGGTCTGGCAGGATTTAGGGCTGCAGTTTGCAATACCAGACCCCACGGGACAGAGCACTGGACAGAGCACTGGGGCCTGGCCGGGGGCTCTGTGCAAGGGTTGGGTTTGTCTGGGGAGCTCCAAAGGGATGGGGTGTTCTGCTGCCCTGATAATTTGGGCATTAATTTTCACCAGGGATCCCGAAGTCTGCAGCTCAGGCTACAAAATTCAGGAGAGACGCAGGGATCTTGCAGTGAACACTGCTGTTCTGTGGTTATTTCTCTCCCTTAAAAGTCTTTCGTCACCCTGCAGAAGGAATAATTTTGAATATGGAATTGTCCATTTTTTAAATAAACAGGATGAAAAATGGACTTATTCCATATTGTCCTGTGGTTCTCCAGAGAGCTTCCTGTAGGTATTTACCAGAGGACTGGGCACATACATCTTCATTTACTCCCTTTCCAATATTTTCTTTCCTAAGGAAAAAAAAAGTGAAACAAAATAATAAGGAAATACAGGAATGAAAATGTATGAGGAGCTGCCAGGATGGAAAGTGCTGCTAAAGAGCCTGAGCAGGGAGTTTGGGATTTATGTCAGGGAATGGGCAAGGACAACACCTGGACCATGATGAGTCAATCAAGACACATTCCTTGGAATCATGGAATCATTTTATCAGCCTTGGAGCAGCCTGGGCCCATGGGCCATGGTAGGGGTGGGACTGGGTGGGCTTTAAGGTCCTTCCAACCCAAACCAGTCTGGCATTCTGGCACTAATATAAACAGTGGAGTACTCAGTTACAGGCAGGACACTGACCCCGTCCTGCCTTGGAGGTGATGGAATGAAAACACCTCCTGGACACGTGGGGAGGGCAGGTGAGAGTTGCTGGGGTTGCAGCTCTTTGGTGAGACAGGAGCTCACAAAGCCTTTGTTAGTAACTCCTCATCTTTGTCCCTTCCTTGGCCAGATTTTTGAGCAATTTGTCAAGACTCGGATCAGGGAGGAGTACAAAGAGAAGAAGAACAAGTTGCTGTTGGCCAAGGAAGAATTCAAGAAGCTTCTGGAAGAATCCAAGTTATCCCCAAGGTGGGCATTGCTTAGGAAGGGTTGGGAAGCTCAGCTTTGTCATTTATGCTGAGCTTTTCAGCCCAGAACGCTTCACAGCATTGCAACATTCCTGTTCCAATGCTGGGGTGGCATTTCTTCCCTGATATTTTCCAATATTTTGTGGTATTCCTGGGAGAGGAAATGTTCCATCTCTCCCTCTCTCTGTCCCTCCCCTCGCTCCCTCAGGATGTGCAGTACTTGGCACAGCAAGTTTATTTTATGTTCCTGTGTGTGCTGTGGTCACAGAACACGCATTACTCACGGAACATCAGTACCACAATGTTCACTCTCATCTATATCACACATGCAGGTGCAGTTACTCAGAGCTTCTATTTAGTCCTGGGGTTTGCTGGAAGAGCAATACAATTCCACAAAGCTGCTGTTAATGCCACACCATTAAATTCATGGAATGCATCCCTGCCCATGGCAGGAGGTTGGAACAAGATGATCTGTGAGGTCTCTCCCAGCCCAAACCCTTCTGCGACTCTCCAGCTCTGGGATTAAATTAAAATACAGCGTGCAAGGCACAGCTTCTGTTTTACTTTGTTTTTCAAGTGATGGATCTGGACTTGCACAGGGGCAGGGGCAGTGCTTAGGGCAGTGCTTTCTCATTTGTAAATTGCATGTAAATAAGGGCTTTATATTATAAACATTGTTAAATTGCTGGAACAAAGAAATTACTGTTTTCTCTACTAAAACATGCAGATCATTATTCAGCATGAGCTGTGTGGGCACACGGGTACAAACAGCATGTGGGGCTGGGATAATTGCAGTGGTGAGAAGCATTTTATAACAAAACTGGGAATATTCTGGGCTGATGTCCCACCCAAACATTGCTGCCAGCTCTGATATTCCCAGTCCCCAAGGGAAGAGCTGTGCTGGCCCAGAGGCCAGGGAGCATTTCACCCCTGAAAGGTTTTAGGGGCTGACTGTGGCACCAAAGCACTGATGAAGCTCCTTTCCCTGCCTTGATTTAGGCACACAGTGAGAGAAATAAATCCCAAATATTTCCAATAAAAAATCAAAGAGTCACCTTGGGGAAAGGAGCTGGGAATGCAGCCTGAAAGGAAATGAAGGCAGAAAACCCTGCTAGGAGAGAGCTCACCTTGGAAATACAAAATAGCCAGGAGTGGAAAGAAGAACTCCTTGTCAGTGTTAGTGGCTCAGCAGCCTCCTGGAACCATCAGTCCATTTCCAAATCCCAGAGTTAACCCTTGCTTGCTGCAGGCTGCTCCAGGTGTCCAAAGCCCTGGTGTGGTCTCATCTTCCTTCATCCCAGGTTTACCATCCCACTCCTGTCAAACATTCCCAGCATGTGGATCCAGGCCCAGGAGCCTGGGGGTGGCCTGGCCAGGCCCCAGCTCCCCAAAATCTCTGTTTCCCACAGGACAACCTTCAAGGAGTTCGCAGAGAAGTACGGCCGGGATCAGCGCTTCCGCCTCGTCCAGAAGAAGAAGGACCAGGAGCATTTTTTCAACCAGTTCATTCTTATTCTCAAAAAGAGGGACAAGGAAAACAGGATAAGGCTACGGAAAATGAGATAAAAGCAACTGCAACTGGCAATAAAGACACGAGCCCGGGCTGCGGGAAGGGATTCCGAGGAAGGGTGAAGCGCTCGGGGTCCAGCAGCACCACCAGGAGTGGGGGATCCCAAGGGAAAACTGCTTCCAACCGGAGTTCCTGGGCCATCCGATGGATTTGGGAAGGCTGTTCTGCAGGAATGGGAAGGATATTTTGTTCTCA
Organism: Rhipidura dahli; assembly: GCA_013399225.1. NCBI lineage: Eukaryota > Metazoa > Chordata > Aves > Passeriformes > Rhipiduridae > Rhipidura > Rhipidura dahli. Next base: position 20,657 of record VXAC01005201.1, on the reverse strand, counting down.
AAGAATTAATGTTTCATATTGAAGCTCTCTTTTGTACAACATCCAGAGTTTGATGCATTTCTAATTGCCATGATACGTCGATCCCTTAATTGTTTTAATTATGCAAATTACTTGTAATATACACAAGTTATGACTCCAATGCAGATTTATAATTAAGCAGAAGCAGATGCCATCCAGAGCGATCTCAAGGCATTTCCATCGTTTAGGGGAATTATCTCAAGCAATCTTTTGGCAACTCTGCATTTCCACCAAGTGTGTGGGGTCTGGTGGTCTGCAGGATCCACTCCCGCTGCTCATCCATCTCTGTCCAGTCCTCTGAGTAGTAGTAATCAGCTATTAATTGTTAATCTTGGTGAAGAGTGTGAAAATCTTGGCACATGTTCCATAGGAGACCTCTCTGATCCAGAACTTCCCGTGGGCGGTGCTCCAGGACAGCGCCACGGCCCCCTCAGCCTTCCAACCCCAGTTCTTTGGTGAAGCCATCCCAGTCGGATTTGGGTTCTGTTCCTGTGTGTGAAGAGTCTGCATGAGATTTTTCTCATCATATTTGTATAAATAAATATTTAACTTTTGTAATTAAGGAGCATTTCAAGCCTGTTTTCAGGGGGATCCCGGGGGTGAAACTTTTTGAAGAGTTTTTTTTTTTGCCAGAGCTCAAGTGGAAAACGCTCTCAGGGACAGGGTGGGATTGTTGGGGTGTCTGTGCAGGGCCATGGGTTGGACTGGATCCTTGTGGGTCCCTTCCAGCTCAGGATACCTGGAATCCCATGAAATAATGGGTAAAATAACACAGGACTTGTGAGTTTTACTGGAGAGATGGAAAACCAGAGGGGGCTCCTTCCACTCCTGAATTGGGTGCAGATTCCATTGACATCCATCAGAAATCCAAGGATGCTGGGAGCAGAAGAGCCACTCTGGCTACACAGGTAGGATGCCATGGCTGCAGGAACATCAGGGCATCTCTGCCTTTGTGCTGCTCCAGATGTGCTCTGTCTGTGTCATTTTTTATCTCAGGTGACCTGAATTTTAAGTGATTGCTCCTTAAATCTGTGGGTTTCTGCTTGCTTGGAGTGAGGGAGATATTTTCTCAAACTCACAGGAGTTTTTATTTAGGTGTGTGCTGGGTATTTTTATAGTCATGGAGATAAAGGAACTTCCTGTTGCTTTGGGAAAATGAACTCAGAATCATTCACAGTGCAAGGACACAGGGAATGGCTTCCCAGTGCCAAAGGGCAGGGTCACTGGGATACTGGGAAGGAATTCCTGGCTGTGAGGGTGGGGAGGGACAAGGCAAAGGGCTGACCCAGGCCTTGGCACCTGTCACAGGCCACGTTTAGGTGCTGCTTTCCTTGCTTCCTGCTGGAGTCTCCGTCTGTTTTCTGTTGGTTTTTCCATGATTTCATATCCTGATGGATCTCCTGGGTGTTCTCCTGCTCAGGTAAGGGCCTCGGTGGTTTTGGACATCTGCTCTTCTTCCATTTTCAAGATGCAAAAAGAAAACATTTCAAAGAGTGGGATGGTTTTAATGGTTTTTAATGGTTTTTAATGGTTTTAATGGTTTTAATGGTTTTCAGTTCAACCAAGAGCACTGAGAGAACAGCCCTATAACCTCCCCAAATACCCAGCCCAGGGCATGGAAAGCAACTTCATCTGGAGCTGGGTGGATCACTGGGAAGGAGAAGGAACCCCAGGTATCTCCAGATGGAGCTCAGGGTTTGCCTGCCTGAGAAAAGACACTGAAAATGAGGGAAGTTGTAATTAAAAGCGAAATTAAGGTGGAAAGGGCTGCCAAGGGCTGGAGCTTGTTCATTGGAGCTTTACATGCCAATAAAATGCTGATAATGACTTTGCTTGGGTAATGCTGTGTGAGTGAGGAGAGATTTGTGTCCTTACAGCCTCAGCTGGATTGTGTTGGTCTGAACCCAAGACAAATAGGAGGGAAAATCAAAGGTGATAATGTTATGTGGCTTTTGTTTATTTAGGAAAAAAGGCAAAATCCTTAGGGAACAAATTCCAAACAATGTGGGCAATGCAAAGATGTACTGAAGATGGTTTTGGGAGGGTTTGGTGAGTTCAGGATGGTTTTTACTCTGCTTTTCAGCCTCCCAACAAGGCTATGGATTCTTTAATGGTTCAGCAAGAGTTAAAGCACTTTTGGTTCTCTTTTTTAAGTACTTTGTGACTGGTTTTTTTTTAACTCAGTTCTTCACATTCTGATTTCTTTGCTTGGGCTTACTTTGGTAAATATTGCTTTCATGCCATTCCCCTGGGAGCAGGTTTCCCTGTTGCTGTGATCATTGCTGGGAGAGCTAATCCCGAGCAGAAATGAAGAGAAGTCAGAGAAATGAAAACAAATGATGGCAAAGTTCCCAGGAGACTCCGAATTTACTCTTCTGGATTCACGGCGAGATGCTCTGGGTTCGCTTCTGTGAGCAATTTCACTCGATTTATGCCCCGGGTGTCAATGGAATATCCATCCATTGCCTCTCCCAGCAGTGCTGCTGACACTCGGAATTGTTGCCTCTCCCCTGGCTTTTCCCACTGCTGGCAGTGTGGTTTTGCTCGGAGCTCTCTCGGATCTGGGCAGTTTTCCATGGGTTTCTTCCGTGTGCTTGTCTTGAGGCTGTTGTGTTTAAAGTCTCCATGCAGGGAGGGAAAATGGGGAGAAACCAGGAATGCAGAAGTGATATTTTTCCTTGGAAAGGGGGTGGAGTTTTCCCCTTTCTGCGGGGAGGGATCTGGGGCTGGCTGGGAGCTTTTCAAGAGCTCGTGAGAAGTTCCTCTCAGTCAGTGGACTGGGCACTGGCTTCAGCCCTGACTGGATGCTTCATATTGGTCAGAATTGCTCTAAATTGGACTTTTTTCCCCTCCTCTCCTGTGTGGGAGGGAGGAGCCTGTAACTGCTTTCTGATCTGTTGTAATTCCTTATCCAGGAGGTTATATTTCCTTACCTCGGCAGGGTTTGGCTTTGGGAGAGAATCAAGGATATCTTTTCTGTTGGTGTTTTTTACATTTAGAGAGCTGATCCTGTCCTCTCACCTTCACTGCAGACCACAGCCCCAGCCCCTTTCCTTCTCCTTCTCAATAGAAGGGATTAATTGGCCAATATTTAACTCTGAGAATAATTTTCAAGGTCAATCATCGAATGGTCTGGCTTGGAAGGGACCGTAAAAATCAACTCCTTCCCCCCAGTGCCTTCTGTAGCTGCTGATTGTGGAGGTAGCTGCTGGTAACAATGAAGGGTTTGATTTAAAAAAGGCAAAGAAATCTTTGCCAATTCACTGAACATCCTCTGAACACTCCTCTTCTTCCTGAGCTTGTTATTTATTTAGAGGAAAAGCCCCCATCATTGTAAATTCTCCTGCTCATTTGAGGTGCACATTTCAGGCAGCTTTGCAAGGAAATTGGAGTCCCCAGTTCTACTGGAAAGTTTCTGAGCTGGAAGGACTCATCTAAATCTTTCTAAGTGAATTTTCCACATTTACCTGTTGGAATCAGTTTGGCCATCATTGGTTTGGGACCAATGACAGCAGCTGGGATTAACCAAACTGCCCAGAGCAGCTGGGGCTGCCCCTGGATCCCTGGCAGTGCCCAAGGCCAGGCTGGACACTGGGGCTGGGAGCAGCCTGGGACACTGGGAGGTGTTGGGTTGGAACTGGATGAGCTTTAAGGTCCCTCCCAACCCAAACCATTCAGTTCTCAGGTCAGGCCTTACCCCACAAAACAAAATATCTTTTAATGTAGTTCTCCTTTTTCTCCTTTGAAGAGAGAAGCCTTTCACTGGAATCACAGCAAAGCTGAGCTTCTGCCTGGAACAGGCACTGTCTGCAAAACAGGAATCTATTTAACTTTAAAGAGCATTTTTAATAAAGACTTTCTCCATCTGAGGAGCTGTGATTGTAGGCACGGTAGGCTGAGACTTTCAAGGCCCGTGTTTTGTTTGTATTAAAAATAATTTTCCCCTCAGATGTGATGTTTTTCCTCCTAAAAGAATAAAATATTGATTTAATAATTCAGACACAGTCAGCTGGAGGTTGATGGGTCTGGATCTTCTGCACAGATCTCACAAATTGCAGCCGTGTGTTTTTATGGCTTTATTCTGCAACAAAAGCTGCCCCTGTGTTCTCTGAATTACCCAGTGCAGCCGAGGTGCTACAAACCCAGGGAAAACCCTCGGCAGCAGCTGGTGGTGATTCCCAGGGCGAGCAGAGCTGGGAGTGCAGGGAGCTGTGCCCGAAGCTGCCCGTGGCCGAAGGAAGCAGCTCTGGATGGTTTGGGGTGAGTGCCCATCCCTGGAGGGCTGTGACACCCTGGGGGGTGGCACCTGGGGACACACACGGGGCAGGAGGAGCACCTGGGGACACACACGGGGCAGGGGTGGCACCTGGGGACACACACGGGGCTGGGGTGGCACCTGGGGACACGCACGGGGCAGCGGTGGCACCTGGGGACACGCATGGGGCAGGAGGAGCACCTGGGGACACACACGGGGCAGGGCTGGCACCTGGGGACACGCACGGGGCAGGAGGAGCACCTGGGGACACACACGGGGCAGGAGGAGCACCTGGGGACACGCACGGGGCAGGAGGAGCACCTGGGGACACACACGGGGTAGGGGTGGCACGTGGGCAGTGCTGATGGGACCCGATGGCTCCGAGGGCTTTTCCAGCCTCTCCAGGTCTGGGATTCCCCGGCTCCCAGCAGCTCCCAGCAGCTCCCAGCAGCTCCCAGCAGCTCCCAGCAGCTCCCAGCCCTGGCTCTCCCCAGGAGTTGCTCTGGCCCCGCAGCAATCCCGTTACGGGATTCGGGATCTCTTTTGCCCCGGGATCATTTCCAGCCCCGCGCTGTCCAGGATGGGGCTGGCTCGGGGCTGGGGGTGCTGGGGAGGAGCTGCTGTGCCCTTTTCCTTTGCAGGGCAGAGCCTTTCCTGGGTCTCTGCTGCCTTTGGAGCAGGATCTGCTGACGTGGAGCACTTCCCCACCGTCCAGCCTGGGAGCCCCACCTGGTGAAGGTGAGGTTTTGGGTGCTGCCACTGGGGCTGCTGCTCCTGCCACCCCTGCTGGGCTCTCACCAACACCTGGGGCTGCTGCCCTGGGAAGAAAAGGAATTTCTGGGAAGAAAGGGGATTTCTGGGTGCTGCAGTCCCTGGGTGGCTGTGGGCTCAGCCAGTGATGAGTTGAAGAGCCAGGAAAGGGCTCAGCACAGCAGAATTGATGGTTCCTCTCCTCTGGCACTGACAGGAGAGAAGCCCAAGTGAGGCACTGCTGGGGCTTTGGCTTCTCACCAGTTAAAAATGAGTAAATCTCTCAAATCACTGCTGCAGCTTCCTGTTGCTGAGGTCTCAGCAGTGAACAGCGAGAGTTTGCTCCGTGTCAGCTTCTGAAATTGCTACACCAGAAACTCCATTGCCCTGGGATGCTTAGGGGAAAGCAGAGCAGTGAACTGCTTAAAAATTAAAGTCTTTGCTTTGGGCAGTCTTTGAAAAAATCCATTTTGACTTTTAATTTAAAAAACAAGGGAAACTACAAATTCCAGTCATGAAATGAGGAGCAGGAATATCCTGCTCACTGCTTCCATGAGCTGCATGAGTCAGGTTTTTCTGTAAATTATTCTGTTTATTGGCAGTGGTGAGTCCAGAAGTGGGGTCCAACAGCAGCAGGACTTGGAGCTGCTGGAGAGAGCCCAGAGGAGCCATGGAGCTGCTGGAGCCCCTCTGGAGCCAGTCTGGGAGAGCTGGGGACGCTCACCTGGAGAGGAGAAGGATCCAGGGAGAGCTCAGAGCCCCTTGCAGAGCCTAAAGGGGCTCCAGGAGAGCTGGAGAGGGACTGGGGACAAGGGCTGGAGGGACAGGACACAGGGAATGGCTTCCCAGTGCCAGAGGGCAGGGCTGGATGGGATCTTGGGCAGGAATTGTTCCCTGGCAGGGTGGGCAGGCCCTGGCACAGGGTGCCCAGAGCAGCTGGGGCTGCCCCTGGATCCCTGGCAGTGCCCAAGGCCAGGCTGGACATTGGGGCTGGGAGCAGCCTGGGACAGTGGGAGGTGTCCCTGCCATGGCAGGGGTGGCACTGGGTGGTTTTATTTCCCTTCCATTCCAGGCTCCTCTGGACCTTTGTTGTCCCCTGGCTCGGCCTCAGCTCTTCCCAAAACCACCTTTTGCTCACTCAGCTTTGTGAGCCTCCCTAGGGCTATCCATGAGGAATATTCCATGAAAAGAAGGGACTGCCCTTTCCAGCAAGGCTGTGCTCCCCACCGCGCTCATCCTGAGGTTCTCCTGGTTTGGGTTTGTCTCTCTTTTTCCTGTCAACTTTGCTGTGTCTTTAAGTATCCCACACTTGTCCTCTGCCTGGAGAACAGCTTTACCCCGGGGGGCATCCTGGGGAAAAGCAAAGCAGAAAAGCTGTGAGGTCGTTTGCTTTGTACCCCGGGAATTACAGGGGAGATTATGCAGAGTGCCAGGAGAGAGCTCAGGGGAGGCAACGCCGGGTTCCCATTGCTGGGGGCTCGGGCAGGGACTCTCAGTGCATGACCCCTGTTCCCAAATCCCTGCTCCTCGATGCCTTTAATCCCGCTGGTGAGCCTTGCTCGGGGAGGATTTCATTTCCCTCTCGGAGCTGTCAGCTGCTGCCTGGGCTCTGTAAGGAGCCGGTGATTATCTGTCCGTGATAAAACCTCGGTGCTGATAAAGCCTTTGTGTTCTCCAGCTGGAGTTGCTGGTGTTGGGCAGGATAAGGGTTTTTCTCTAGTAGGTTTATTTTGAAGCAGCAGACAAGGTGAGGAGTGTTCCTCCACGCAGGAACATGAGGCTTTACATTCCTAATCTCACCTCCTTCCTCCCAGGGGCTCCTTGATGTGGGTTTAGCAGTCCTCTCCCAGCAACGGGAGCTGGATCTTAAGGACAAGGAAAAAGCAGTGTATTCCTTGCCTGGGACATGTGGGATCAGCCCTTGGTGGGGCACCGAGGGCCACCCTTCCATGGGAGCATCCCGAGGGTTGCCAGGGAAACCTGCTGCACCAAGCTGCTCCCAGTGCCAGGGAATCAGAAACGTGCCTGGTTCGTGCAGACAGCTCCAGCCTGATTCCCAATTAAGTAAAAGCCAGCCAAGGGAAACAAACCAAGCTGGGGAGCCCACGGTGGCTGCTGCCCTCGATAATTCCCGAGGCAGCGGTGCCAGCCCGTGCTGGAGCCCAGGGATGGCAGCCTGGAGTCACTCAGCCCCCGTGGCAGTGATGACACAAGCAGATGGTTTGGCACATGGCTCTCATTCCCATCTCCACAAACAAGCATTTATTCTGACTGTGCTGAACACAGGGCTTTTATGGGGTGGCCTGAGCTGCTGCTGGGAGGGATGGGAATTACCCCAGCCCTCTGCTGGGTTTATACCCAACGTGACCCCTGCTCTCCAGCAAATGGATACGGGATCCATACATCCCATAAATACCTTAGTGCAGTGACATCACTCCCAAATTCAACGAACAATAATAGACAGAGACACCCTGAGCTGGCACTCCACAGTGCAATCATTTCCAAGCCACCTTCCCGCTGTCTCCCGTGCTGCCCAGGGGCTCTCCTGTGAAATATTCAGCAGCTCTGCTTCTGCCTTGTGCCTGGGACACGACTCTTCAATGGGAAAATAGGCAGTGTCCCTTCCCAGCACATCCCTGCATCTTCCCAGCATTCCAGGGAAGTGTTTCAGGGAAGGAAGGTGTTCTTGGCTTCCATCGAGCAGCCGGGGCTGTGCCCTGATCCAGCACCAGCTCCCTGAGTCCTGCAGCCCATCCCAAAGCTGTCCCCAGGCAGGGAAGCAGCTCGGCAGCCACACCCACAGGACAACAGGTACCAGGGCCCAGAAGATTGTCCGTGCTGGGAGCCCAGCCCTGAGCACAAATCCTGCTGGGGGGGGATTATCCTTGACTCGACTTTCCTCATCTCTTTGTATTCTGCTCCGTGGATGTCCTTCCAGACTGCAGCTTCTGGTTTTTCACTCTAATTCCTGAACTCGATTATCCACTCTCCCCAGTGTTTAAGCCAGTTTTGGTTCATTTATTTCACACTTATCTTTTTCAAAACCTGTTTGTGTTCATGGTTTAACTCATTTAACTTTTGTTTTCCTCCCTCTCTCGCCACCATTTCCCTGTCTCCCCACAATTACCTGTTATAGCTGATAATTTATGCTCGGGGGATAAAAAAGGGGAGATTTTGTTCCAAACCTGCCTGGCTGTTCAGCAAAGCCCTCTCCTCCCAACACTGCTGGTACAGCTCCTGGAGAACCACCTGGAGTTCTGTCCCAGCCCTGGTCCAGCACAGGATGGAGCTGCTGGAGCCAGGCACCAAATGATCCGAGGGATGGAGCTGCTCTGCTGGGAGCAAAGGCTGGGAGAGCTGGGGGGGCTCACCTGGACAGGAGAAGCTTTGGGGTCACCTCACTGTGGCCTCAGAGTGCCTGAAGGGGCCACAGGAAACAGGGAGAGGGACTGGGGACAAGGGCTGGAGGGACAGGAGCCAGGGAATGGCTTCCCAGTGCCAGAGGGCAGGGCTGGATGGGATCTTGGGCAGGAATTGTTCCCTGGGAGGGTGGGCAGGCCCTGGCACAGGGTGCCCAGAGCAGCTGGGGCTGCCCCTGGATCCCTGGCAGTGCCCAAGGCCAGGCTGGACATTGGGGCTGGGAGCAGCCTGGGACAGTGGGAGGTGTCCCTGCCATGGCAGGGGTGGCACTGGGTGGGCTTTGGGGTCCCTTCCCACCCAAAGCATTCCAGGATTCTGCCCTGCCTCTGCCCAGTGCATCACCCTCCCATGGGGCTGGGGGGTTGAGGAGCTCCTTTCCCACATCCCAGCCCCTGCCAAGGAGCTGTGGGAAGTGCCCCGAACAAGAGCCTGTGGCTGGTGTAGGGCAGATAAAGATTTCTCATTTCCCGGGTTCGTTGAGCAGCCCCGGGTCCCCATCCATGTGTGCAACCAACAGCTCCCGCTCCCCTCAGCTCCTGATGGAAGGGGAAGCGTTCAATTAGCAAACAGAGGCTCTAAAAGGGTGATTAACCAGAGCTCGGGAAATAATGAACCCATTTAACGAGCAAGGGCTTTCTCAGCCTGCCATTGAAGCCACTTCTGCTCCCTGCAAGCAGGAGAGCTCCGGCCAGGAAACGCCTCCGTGCTGGGTTATCCAGGAGCTCTGCGCTCCCTCCCGCACTCCTGGGACCATCCCAGAGCTGTTCCTGGATGTTCACAGTCCCCGGTGGGCTCCTGCCTGGGGAATGGCTGAATGCCAAAGCAGAGGATGCTGAGCAGGAGTTCCCAGCTGTTGCAGGGGGACAGGGGAGGCACGAGGCAAATGGAATTTTGCCTTTGGACTCCTTTCCCGCAGCATTTCCAGAGCTGTTTTTCCCCAGCTGCTGCCACAGCCGTGTCGCACGGCAGGGACCCCTCCTCTGTGCCACCCAGGAGTGGCCGCTGCTGGCACCAGGTGAGGGGTGGCACTGACGGGGATGTGCTGCTCCCCAGGGCCCTCTCACCCTCGGCAGGGTGGGGACGTGCCCAGGAACACACCCCGGCTCCCGGGTGCTCCATCCCGCCTCGCTGGGACTGCGCTCTCCCGGCGGGAATGTCGGGGCGGCACCGGGACGGCACCGGGGGATCCTGCGGGACAGGAGCGATGGGATCCTGCCCTGCTTTTGTTTCATCCAGCGGCTCACAGCTGGCAGAGCCCGCGGGAAGCGGGCAGGGATCCCGGCTCGGGTGACCGGGGCACGGAGCGAACCGCACGGGAGCAGCTGGAGCCCCGCTCGGAGCCTGCGGGAATGGCTGATCCCGGCTGGAGAGGATGTCCTGGAGCCTGCTCTTGCACTGGGAATGCTGGGCACTGGGAATGCCGGGCTGTGGGAATGCCATGGAGTGGGAATGCCAGGCACTGGGAATGCCATGGAGTGGGAATGCTGGGCACTGGGAATGCCGGGCACTGGGAATGCTGGGCACTGGAAATGATGGGCAGTGGGAATGCCGGGCACTGGGAACGCCGGGCACTGGGAATGCCGGGCACTGGGAATGCTGGGCACTGGAAATGATGGGCAGTGGGAATGCCGGGCACTGGGAACGCCGGGCACTGGGAATGCCGGGCACTGGGAATGCCGGGCTGTGGGAATGCCGGGCACTGGGAATGCCGGGCTGTGGGAATGCTGGGCAGTGGGAATGCCAGGCACTGGGAACGCCGGGCACTGGGAATGCTGGGCACTGGGAATGCTGGGCACTGGTCACTCGGCTCACTGGCAGTGCCCAGAGCTGGCTGAACCCCGGGAACATCTGGAGCAGGTTGTTCTGACACCTCCCACACGGGGCCGAGGGTGGAGAGCACCGTCTGAGCTCTCGGAATTGTGGAGCTTTGTTTTTGTGGAATGGCTTGGCAGGGAAGGGATCTGGAAGGTCCCAGGTTCCAGCCCCTGCGGTGAGCAGGGATCCTGCCCCTGGAGCAGGTGTCCCAGCCTGCCCAACCCGGCAGGGAATGTTCCCAGCGACAGACCTGCCTGGAACCATCTCCCCGTGGATTTCTCGCTCTTTCACACAGATCAGTGCAGTTTGTTCCATCCCAGAAATGCAGTTGCTCTCTGTAGCTGTCGGAAAGTGCCAAGTTTGGGATGCAGTGCAGGCTCAGGGCGGAGCAGCTGGGATGAGCAGGGTGTTGATATCCAGGTGCTGGGAGAGGGACTCTGCTCCACCTTGAGCAGGAACCAGAAGGGACTGAGCTAAGCCTGGGCAGACTTGAGCAGAGGTTTACACCCCCCAGCCTGCAGACACTGCTCTGCAGAGCCAGATCAAAGAAAATTGGATTCTGTTATCACTGAGAAGTCTCATTTTTGCAAGGAAGTGTCATTGTGAAACTTTCTCTTTGGCAGGAGAAAATGTTCCTCCCTGCCTGACTGTGTGGCTAAGCCAAGCCCAGCAAGGGGAGCAGATTATTCTTTATGGAAGTAATTTCTTTAATCCTGTGGGCTGCTAGAAGGCTCTGGTGTCTGTTGTGAGGATCACAGGGAGCTGGTTTATTACTGCTGGGATTGCTGATCTGCTCGGGCTAATGGAAATGCCTGTGCCTTTTCCTGGAGATCACATCTCTCTCATTAATCTTTTAATGTGCTTCAGTGAGGAAGGAGAACAAGGCTGGGCTTTCCCCCTTTGTAGCAGAGTGCTGGGGATTTGTGTTCTGCCCTTTCCGTGCACTGGCAGTGCCTGGGCTCCTTCCTCGGCTGCCTCCCTGCACCCACACAGCTCCAGCACTTTTCCAGGGTTTTTAACTAGGAAAAAACCTCAGATTCCATCCCCAGCAGCACAGAGGGCTCCATCCCAGCCAGGACAACTTGCAGGGAGCTCCAACACCATCCAGCCTGGCCTTGGGCACTGCCAGGGATCCAGGGGCAGCCCCAGCTGCTCTGAGCACCCTGTGCCAGGGGTTGTAAAGGAAAAATACAATGTAATAGAACAGGCAGCTGTAAATAAGCAAGTGGGAAATCGTTTTAATGCCCCTTCCCATTTCTGAGTTAAGTAAAGGGCCTGTCTGAAGGGTCAGGGAGGGTTTGGCAATAAACCAGATTATCTTGGAGCACTAAAGGGGAGTCAGCAAGGTCTGTGCTCCCTCAGCTCAGCAGATTGTTCAATTGATCCCACAATTGACTGGCCTCGGCTAATGAGAATTGTGCCTTCCTTGCCCCTTTCCCCATGGCCAGAGGGGGATCTTGGGCAGTGCACAGACAACAGAATCACACAGAGTCACAGAATTCCAGAACCCCTGAGGCTGGAAAAGCCCTCCCAGCCCATGGAGCCCAGGCTGTGCCCCATCCCCACCCTGTCCCCAGCCCAGAGCTCTGAGTGCCACCTCCAGGAATTCCCTGGACACCTCCAGGGATGGGCACTCCAAACCTCCCTGGGCAGTTCCAATCCCTGAGCACCCTTTCCATGAGGAAATTCCTGATGATATCCAACCTGAGCCTCCTTTGCTCCAGGCTGAGCCCCTTTCCCAGCTCCCTCAGCCTCTCCTGGGGCTCCAGACCCTTCCCAGCTCCATTCCCTTCCCTGGACACCTCCAGCCCCTCCAGGACTGTCCTGCAGTGAGGGGCCAGAACTGGACACAGGCTTCCAGGTGCCCCCAGGTGTTCCCAGTGCAGGGGCAATGTGCTGCATCCTGCCCTGTCCTGCAGCTCCAGTGGGTTTCAGTCACTCCTTGCAGCAGGGAGAAGGTGCCCAGAATTCCATGTTTTTCAGGCTCCCATGTTTTTCAGGAGGCATTCGAGGTGTGCCCAGCTCAGTGAAATGTTTGTTGGTGTGACTGGGAGCTGTGAGGCTCACAGAGCCTGATCCCCTCATGGCACATGGGAAATGTGAATTAACTCTGCACACCCACCCTGCTCCCCCTGAACCTGGGACTGCTCCCAGGTGAAAACTCCGTGCCAGGGTTTGATTTCTCCTGCTGGGAAAGGCACCTCCCACTGTCCCAGGCTGCTCCCAGCCCCAATGTCCAGCCTGGCCTTGGGCACTGCCAGGGATCCAGGGGCAGCCCCAGCTGCTCTGGGCACCCTGTGCCGGTGTTTAGGTCCATCTCTAAATTAATTAGCTGTTAATATTTAACCCTTGTCTTTGGAAAGCAGGAGAGGTTCTGCTGCATCCCCGGCTCTGGGGGAATGAGCTGCTCCTCCCCTGGGGCTGCAGGAGCTGGAAAATCGTGGAGGAGCATCATCCCAGGAACACCAAACTGCAGGACCAAGGGTGGGAATCCATCTTTCCAATCAGTCAATGGATCAGTGGAGTCCCAGTCCCTAACTCAAAACAAGGGAAGTAATTATTGAGAGAAAGCCGTTAATTGAGGGAAAGCTTTTATTGAATGTGCTGCTGGGTGGTTCTTGCCGACACTTGGGGGCTGTGGCTTTGTGTGTGAGGAGAAGGAAATCGCTGGGAGGTCCCTGGGAGGAGTCGTGGGGATGGGGCAGGGATGAGGCAGGGATGGGGCAGGGATGGGGCAGGGATGGAGCAGGGATGAGGCAGGGATGGAGCAGGGATGAGGCAGGTCCCACCTGAGCCTGGTAAAGCCAAATTTGATAAAACCACAGATGTGAAATATTTAAAAAATTAGTTCATGGCCAGGCTGGACATTGGGGCTGGGAGCAGCCTGGGACAGTGGGAGGTGTCCCTGCCATGGCAGGGGTGGCACTGGGTGGGCTTTGGGGTCCCTCCCAGCCCAGACCATTCTGGGATTCTGTTTCTGGCTCATTGCCCAGGCTGCCCAAAGCAGATGGACCTGGGGGAGATGGGCAGTGTGGGGCTGCAGGAGGGGCTGCAGGAGGGGCTGCAGGAGGGGCTGGGTCCTCCCCTGCTGTATCCTGCCCTCTTTCCAGCACGGCCTTTCCCAGCTGGCTGCTCCTGCTGGGCACAGCTGGAACTGGGATCCCTGCTTTACACTGGAGTAGGGAATATTTTATACTTTGCATCCACTGGAGTTCACCTGGAGAGGCCTTTCCAAGCCTCCAGCCTGGCCAGGTGACACAGGGAGCACAAAGGAATCAGTTCTGCCCACCTCCAAAAACAACATTCTGAGGGAAAGAGCCATTTTCTCCTTTGTGAATAAAAGCAATGAGAGGATGAAACAACCTCTTCTCTCCTTCCAGCTTCACCTGTCTGGGGCTTTCTGCTGCTGGGCTTTGTTATTGAGTCTGAGTTTATTCTCTAATTATCAGCTCTGCCTGCCTCCAATCCCATTTTGTTCCAGCTGATGGGAAGCACCGAGGGCTCCCTGGGTCTGTTCAGCCCCTCCCTGCTGCAGCAGCTGCAAAGGCAAAGCTGGAAAGGGCTGCTGGCTCTGGGGAGCTCCCTGGGCAGTGGGCTCCCAAACCCCCTCGTTCCTGTGGGAAGCAGCTGGGCTCCCAAACCCCCTCATTCCCGTGGGAAGCAGGTGGATACTGCTCAGTGGCAGAGGTGCAAAGAGACATCTCCAAAGGTTGGTGAGGAGGAGCAGGGAAATCCACGTGTGAGATGAGCAGTGGGGCTTTGGCCTCAGCCTTTGGTGTTAATTGGGGCTTCCTGATTAAAATGGAACTGGGAGAGTCCCCATCCCCCGGGGGGTTTCACAGCCCTGTGGAGGTGGCACGTGGGGACATTGGTCAGTGGTGGCAATCCTTGGCATTTGCAACCAGCAGTGCCACACAGGGAGCACATGAGCCTGAAAATGATTCCCAGCTCTAATCCCTACAAGGAAGTTGAAATCAGGAAAATTGGAATCCCTGTGCCCTGGAGTCAGGCTGGGAGAGCTGGGGGTGCTCACCCGGAGAGGAGAAGGCTCCAGGGAGAGCTCAGAGCCCCTTGCAGAGCCTGAAGGGGCTCCAGGAGAGCTGCAGAGGGACTGGGGACAAGGGCTGGAGGGACAGGAGCCAGGGAATGGCTTTTGCTCCCCAACATCATCTCTGGAGCATCACATTTCATGGGAGACATGAGAAAGAAACTCTTTAATTAACCTTGGGACACTTCTGAGCCCGTCTGACTCCCCACTCCCCTTCTGTGGGATATTCCTCTTCTCTTCCCACCCACTGGCATTCCATCCAAGGATAACAAGGATTCATCATGCAGCCATTGGTGGCTCATCTGAAGATTTATCTTGTTTCCCAGAGAGCAGAGCTCAGCCTTGTGCAGCTGAGTAGCCGTGAATCACATCAGTGTCACTGCCCAGACAGCCCGGAATTAATGGGCATTTTCCTTTAAAATCTGATCTTTGCAAAAGGAAATTCTTCATGCATTTTATGGAGTTATTTTTATTACCCTTGCCACTCCAGCATTTAGCTGCTGTGAGGTTTCTGAGGAGGAGGAATTCAGAGCTGGAGCCAGAATTATGGGATGCAGGTGGTTTATGGGGTTGCACAAGGTGTTGATTCCCTCCACAGGGCCAGGAAAAAGCCAGGCTGGAAACATGGAACTGTCAAGAAAATTCTAGAAGATAATCACAGAATAACAGGACAACCTGGGCTGGAAGAGACCTTTAGGATGCTGAAGGGCTGGAAATCCTTTAGGATGCAGGACAGGCTGAGGGAGCTGGGGCTGCTCAGCCTTGAGAGGAGCCCCAGCTGAGAGGGGCCCTCAGCCCTGGGTGTCCCTGGGTGTCCCTGGGTGTCCCTGGCTGTCCCTGGGTGTCCCTGGCTGCAGGGAGGGCTCAGGGCAGTGGCACCAGAGCAACAGGCAGAGCCTGAGCCCAGGGAGCTCCCCCTGCACAGGAGGCAGAAATTCTGCCCAGGGCAGTGCCCAGCCCTGGGCAAAGCCCAGAGAGGGGCTGCAGTCTCCTCCTGAGGATATTCCAGAGCCCTCTGGGCACACTGCTGTGCCCTGCACTCTGGGAAGGCCCTGCCTGAGCAGGGAGGTGGCACCAGTGACCCTCTGGGGTCCCTCCAGCCTGACCCAGTCTGGCATCCTGGGACCACAACGTCCAGCCAGGAGCAGCCTCTTGGTTTTGCTTCCAAAGAAGAGCCCCCCACCATCCCCCTTTGTGCCCAGCCTGAGCCCTGCCCTCGCTGGTCCCTCCACAGCCCCCACCCCACCTTTCTGGGGCAGTTTTGGTGCCCAGAGAGGCTGTCCCAGCCCAGCTCCCACACAGCCCTTTGCAGCACTGTGCAATTTGCAGTAGGAAGGCAGCAAGAAGCTCAGGCACCACGCTTTGGGCTTTGCCAGGTTCCCAAACTCATAAACACAAGGATTCAATAATGCCTTAATTCAGGAAAACTAATTTCCCAAGCCATTAAACAGTCTTTAGCAAATTAGCTGAAATTTATTTTTCCAAACTTCGAATTAAGGCTGCCGTACATCTCGATCATGGCCTGGCTTCCCTTCCCTCTCCTGCCCACGGTTTAGCTGAGCTGCCTCCCTCCATGCCAGGGCTGTGAGCTGGGATCCAGCTGTGAGCTGGGATCCAGCTGTGTGCTGGGATTCAGCCTGAGCTGGGATCCAGCTGTGAGCTGGGATCCAGCCTGAGCTGGGATCCAGCTGTTCTGGGATCCAGCTGTGTGCTGGGGTACAGCCTGAGCTGGGATCCAGCTATGTGCTGGGATTCAGCTGTTCTGGGATCCAGCCTGAGCTGGGATCCAGCTGTGTGCTGGGATCCACCCTGTTCTGGGATCCAGCTGTTCTGGGATCCAGCTGTTCTGGGATCCAGCTGTGAGCTGGGATCCAGCTGTGTGCTGGGATCCAGCTGTGAGCTGGGATCCAGCCTGAGCTGGGATTCACCTGTGCTGGGATCCAGCCTGAGCTGGGATTCACCTGTTCTGGGATCCAGCTGTGAACTGGGATCCAGCTGTGTGCTGGGATCCAGCCTGAGCTGGGATCCAGCCGTGTGCTGGGATCCAGCCTGAGCTGGGATCCAGCCTGAGCTGGGATTCACCTGTTCTGGGATCCAGCTGTGTGCTGGGATCCAGCCTGAGCTGGTATCCAGCTGTGCTCCCTACGCTCCTCCTCAGGGACTCACACCCAGCCTGGGGTGCCCTGGGAGCAATTCCTGGCTGAGGGCCTGAACCAGCACTCAGGTTTCTGGCCAGGTTTGGTGATCTCTGTGATTTCACTGTGATCTGAGCCGGGGCAGAGCTCTGGGAGGGGCGTTACTGATGGGCAGAGCTGGGCTGGACCAGCTGCCAGCAGCTTTGTGCTGCCTCGGGGCAAACCTTGAACAGGAGTTTGGCTGTTCTGCAAAGAAACGTGAGCCTCACCAAAGGAACAAGAATAATGACTTGAACTTTAAAGTTTCCAAGATTAATCCGTGTTGCTCATAAATTTTCCGGATCCCTGCACACAACAGGCAGCAGGGATAAATGGGATAAATTCTGCTGCTTCCTTTCCCATCCTTCCTGCTTCAAGGGACCTTTTTTTGCCTGCTCAGGCTGAGTTTCCTTTGTGCCTTTGGGCCCTGGATGGCAGAGTTTGTTCCAAACTGGCTCCAGCTGATGGAATTTCCACTGCTGACCTCGGGGTGGGCAGGACAGGCAGCTGCTGCTCGGATTAGGATGGAGAAGGTGGAGGGTGAGGGTTGGGATGGAGAAGGTGGAGAATCAGGGTTGGGATGGAGAAGGTGGAGGAGGAGGGTTGGGATGGAGAAGGTGGAGGGTGAGGGTTGGGATGGAGAAGGTGAAGAATCAGGGTTGGGATGGAGAAGGTGGAGAATCAGGGTTGGGATGGAGAAGGTGGAGAATCAGGGTTGGGATGGAGAAGGTGGATGCTGAGCTGGCCCCTCTCCTCTCCTGCTGTGGGGAACCCCAGAGCTGCACTGCTGCTCTCCTCCTGCAGCCCTGCAATGCAGAATCTGCCACCCCAGAGGGGCTGCTGCCTGATTTTCCTTTACAGTGTGCCCAGAATTAATTTGCTCTGTTTGCTGCTGAGCTCCTCCTGGGCACTGAGGAACTCTCCCTGCAGCTTGGGCTCCTTTGGGCTTTTCAGTTCTGAAGGCAAACACTCCATTTTCTGTGGGGAAGGCCTGAAATTCCCATCACTTGTCCTCATCCCATCTCCCACCATCTGAGGAGAAGCTGAGGTTTCCCTGCAGAGCCCTTGCCCAGCCAGGCTGCCCGTGCCCATCAGCAGCTGCATTCCCAGAACACAAAACTGCTGCTTTCCCCCTCCCAGCCCCCTGGAGCTGCCTGGGAGGTGTGAATCTGGAGAAACCCTGCTGGTCCTGGCTGAAATCCCTGTATTCCCTGTGCCTGGGCACAAGCACCCATCCTGCTGCAGGAGCTGGGCAGGTTGGCATCAGGAAATTTGGGACAGAGCAGGGTTTGCTCAGCAGGGCTGGTCCCTGTCCCCAGCCCGGGGCTCTGAGGCCCCTCCCAGCCCCAGCCCTTCAGTGATTCCACTGATTCCCATCAGGCTGTCACTGGGCTCTGTAAATGACTCCAAATAAAAAACTCAATACAAATCCTCAATGCCCTCAAAGCTCAGGAAATAAATCCATCACGTTGAGCAGATGGAAATATGGGCAGTTCAGTGAAGGGCTGTGTAGCAACAAGATGTATTGGCTTATTCCAATTTTCCCCCTGTTATCAGAGGCTATTTTGACTGGAAAACTCCTGACCCTTTGCGCAGCAACTCCTCTCCCAGCAATTCCCAGATGTAACAGGATTCTCTTATCAGCACTCCTGGGCTGGTGGGGTGGTGGCACTGGCAGAGAGGCTCTTATCCATGCTGGAGCCAGAGGGAAAATGCAGAAGGGAGCATCCTGGGGAGAAATCCTCTCCAGAGCCCTCCTCTCCTGGGCTTTCTGCTCTCAAGCAGTGCCTGTCACACGGAGAACCTCCAGCACCATGTCCTGCCTGGCTGCTGTGGCCATTTTTAACACTCTCTGCTGGAGAAATCCAGGTGGGATTTGTCTCTGAGCCCTTTCCAGTCACTCAGGATGGAGACAGCTGACAGGTTCTGGTTTTCCTCCACCCTGAAGGATGGCAGAGCAAACCTGGCCCAGCCAGGTGAGGTGCAAGGTGAGGCTGCCCCTCTCCCACTGGTGCCATCTCCGAGCACAGGGAATGATTGGGGGTTTGGGATACAGCAGAGAAAGGTGCCTGGCATGCTCTGGGCTCCCACAGGGACTCTCAGCCTTCCCTGGAAGTGGTGCCATGGGAGAGTTTTTGCTCCAGAAACTGCAGTCATTGTGCTTTCACCAGGGAGCACACGGGCTGTGAATCTCCACGTGGAAAACATCTGATAGCTGCTTTTTCCTCACGTGGTTGTTCTATCCAGTGATTCCTCCAGGCTCCAAACCTGCATTTATTTCATACATTTTCAGAGCCAAACTGCTCCAGAAAAGGTGTTATGCTTCTGGAGAGGTTCAGCTCTGAGCGCACCCAGTTCTCCCTCGAGGTACTGCAAACACTGACCCCCATCCCAGGAGCCAGAGATTCCAGAATCACTGAGGAATCCCTGAGGCTGGAAAAGCCCTCCAGGATCTGTGCCCAGTCCCCACCCTGTCCCCAGCCCAGAGCTCTGAGTGCCACCTCCAGGAATTCCCTGGACACCTCCAGGGATGGGCACTCCAAACCTCCCTGGGCAGTTCCAATCCCTGAGCTGATGAAATTATTCCTGAATCGAAGCCTTCCTGGAGTTTTTCCTTCTTACAATGATAATTTAATGCACAGCAATGATCCCTGGCTGTGGCTACCAAACTTCCTAAAACCCCCACAAATTTCTGGTTATGACCACGTCGTGCTGGACTTGGTGATGCTGCCCCATCTCAGCACCTTTTGAAGCTTTTCCCCACTTCCTTCCATCCTCCCAAAATGTCTCAGGCTGGTTCCTGTGCTGGCACAGAACCTCCACCCCATTATTCCAGAGCTGCCAGTGCAGGTATCTCCAAGCCAGGGATAATAGCAGGAAAAACAAATATTAAATCTTTCCAAATTAGCTGAACCCAAAGCTCCCAGCAGCATCAAAGCAGGCTCTCTTAAAAAAAAAAAAAGAACGTTTCACTTTAGTCCAAGGAGATGAGAGGGAATGGGAATGAAATGGAAAATTATCAATCACCACAATTTCCTTCAGAGCCTGAGAGTGAAATATTCCATGCTGATGTTCCCATCAGAGGGGGAAAGTCACGGGTTTAACCTGGCCAGAGCCAGGCCCAGTTGGAGCTGCACTTTGATCGAGGGTTTCTTTTGAAGATCCACTGCTTGATTTGAGAATTTCAGATGGAATAAATAAAAAGAGCACCAGTCCAGAGCAGGAACTGAAAGATAAATGTCAGAGGATGCAGAGGCTGAAATTCAGAGGAGTGGGACTGGTTGGGAACAGCAGCGTGGAGAGGGACAGTGGGATGGGTGATGGGAGCCACCAACCATCTGCATCTCTCACCAGGGGAGTGGGGTGGGTTAACCTGCTCCTGCCCAGCACTAATTACAGCCCTCTCATTAACCTGCTCCTGCCCAGCACTAATTACACCCTGACTGTCTGTAGCTTTACAGTATTTCATGGAGCAGAATTTCGCCAGGGTGGCCTCATGACCTGAAGGAGAAGGAGAATGGACTCTGGAGAAGGCAAATTGAGGGGACTCTGGGAATATTTTCTTTAGAACAAGCCCCTCAGGTTCCCTGAATGGGTTTCCCTGGGAAAGGGGAGCGGCAGGAGCAGAAGGACAACCGGGAAGCTGAATTTTTATGGACCACAGAACTCCCCCACTCCCCTCTTTAAACAGCTGAAAAGGCCTAATTGCTTTCCCTGGAAGAGAAAGGAGCTCAGGCTGGTTACAGAGCAAACAACAATAAATTGCTTTTCCCCTTTTATTCAGGAGAACTCGATCCAAACATTCCAGGAGCACTCTCAGGTCCTGTTTATCCTCTCATGAACAAGCGCTGTGCTGCTGTTTTGTCAGCCTTACAAAGCACAACCCCCCTGCTACATCAGGCTTTAATAGCTGAACCATCAGAGGGGCTTCCCACGGTGCTGGGAGGGGGGACAGGAGGCTGGGAAGGGGATTTGCTGCTCATCCCATTGGTACCAGCTGAGGGAATCACAGGGCTCCTGCTGGACACAAACTGGAAACAGGCCCAGCTCTGCTCAGACCTGGCTGAGGGCTGGGCTGGTTCTGAGCTCTGGGATGGATGGAGCAGGAGGGGCTTTGGGGAAGTGGGCCAGAATCCCAGACTGGGCTGGGCCTGAAATCCCATCCCCATCCCCATCC